>WAAF01019753.1:0-58119 GCA_013400475.1 Tricholaema leucomelas
GAAAGGGTTTATTCACTTTGCCTTGTGGGGAATGGGTGGGATTTTTTTTTCTTAGAGTCTAGCCATTTGTGCTACTTGGGTAGCTTGCTACTCTTTGGGTTTTATTTTCTTACCAAAAGAGATTTTGACTGGCCAAAAGGTATATTGCTGCTCAAGTGTCCTGGGTTTGGCTAGGATAAGGTTAATTTTCACAAGAATCTAGGAAAGGCAACATCCAGAACAGCAGAACCTGAACCAGACAATGGGATATTTGACAGCATACCTATGTCATACCCACTGTGTAAGTGGGAGCAGCTGACTAGGAGAGTGTGTGTAATTTGGATGGGTGACTGGGTGGTGGTTTCAGGATGGTGAGCAAGTTGCATTTCATATCATACAATTTATATTTTATTTCATTAATATTATTTTCATTACTGTTGTTTATTCTCTCTTTGTGTTGCTTTATATAACTTTAGTTAACTCAGACCAGGGATTTTGCCTTTTTCTTCCAATTTGTCTTCCTGTCTCACCAGGGTGGGTAGCGGCCAAGCATCCTCATGGAGCTGAGCTGTCATCTGTGCTTAAAGCATGATATCAAGTGATGGGCAACTTTGGTGCCTTCTCTAATGTCTATAGGCACACTGCATAATTTGGTCAATCTTTCTCCCATGTCAGTAACAGGCTACTTTTTGTTATATTTCCAGATGCATGGCCCTTGGGTGTAACCTAGAAAAAAAATGTCTTTTTATCTGCTATTTGCATATTAAATGAAACAGAACCATCTTAAGCAACCATCAGAACCAACAGCACCATCTTAACTTAAACCAGCATTGTTTTACTGAGAATGGGTGCTTCAACATATTGTTAGATAGCAAATCACAGGATAAGCAGAATGTTGTTTGCAAGTTTGACTACAGCCTAGGTGCTTTGTATATGGAACTTGGATTACTTAGCACAGGGACTGAGAATAATCTGTTCTGGGGACTGGTAGGGATAGAAAACTATTTAAAGGAAGGACATACAAGGAATCATTTAAAGAAAATTTCTGGAGGCTGATTTTTATATGATGCTTTTATATAGCATAAGTTACTACTTGTGTAGCATGAAGTTACTACTTATCTCGTTTTGAATATTCCTATTCAGATATCAACATTCCAGACGCATGGTCTCATAGCAGAAAAAATAAAGCTACTTTCTGACTGAACAATACCATTTGTCCCCCTCAACCCTCCCCCTGTACTCTGATTATATTATGATGTTAGAGACTGTTATTTCTCAAAGGAAAGTCAAATTTTACAAGTATTAGTTCTTTCAATAACTGTGTCAGTTGCAGAAACTTTCAGCTGTCAAGTGCTTGATCTTGTCAACCAACAACCCTCTCTTATTCTCCTTATACTCTTTACAGGCAACATATTTTTTTGCAACCACTATTTACTCCTGTAAACAAATAGTGATTGATCAAGGGTAAAATATGTTGGCAATACACATTATGGTAATGTTTCTGAAAGATGATCTACTAGAAACGATAGTTCAGATTTGCTGTTCCATGGCACAAAAGTCACTTCAGCTGAAGATTCAGCTTTACACAACATTTATGGGCTATTCCAAGCTGACTACCTAATCATCTGTACTAAGACAACAAACTTTCAGTAACAATATCATCTTGTTTTTAAAGGGGTTTCTCACCATTTTTTATTAGTTTTGAATTTATTCTGATAACTATTTCACAATAGCTCCAGTTAGCTCCAAACACCACGTCTTTGCTATAGAATCATAGAATTGTCAGGGCTGGAAGGGACCCCCAAGATCATCCATTTCCAACCCCCCTGCCATGGGCAGGGATACCTTACACTAGATCAGGTTGCACATCCACATCCAGCCTGGCCTTAAAAACTTCCAGGGATGGAGCTTCCACCACCTCCCTGGACAACCTGTTACAGCATCTCACCACCCTCAGGGTGGAGAACTTCTTCCCTCATCCAATCTGAATCTACCCATTTCTAGTTTTGCTCCATTTCCCCTAGTCCTGTCACTATCTGACATCTTAAAAAGTCCCTCAACAGCTTTCCTCTAGGCCCTCTTCAGATACTGGAAGGCCACAATAAGGTCTCCTTGGAGCTTTCTCCTCTCCAGACTGAACACCCCCAACTCTCTCAGTCTTGTCTTCATAGGAGAGGTGCTGCAGCCCTGTGGCCCTTCTCTGGACACATTCCAGCATGTCTAGATCCAGATTCCAGAACTGGACACAGTATATATGAAGTTTATTATATTTTTTTTGTTGGACAGTCTCTCCAAATAATGTTTTCTAACATAACCATCAGAGGTAGCCCAGTGCTGTTTTTGTCTTTCTCTTCATTCTGGCAACTATGCCTTAAATATTGTCAATAGCATTAAGCCTTTGTGATGGAGAAACAAACTGTATTCTGAACTGAAAATTGAGCTTGCTTACTTAAGAGCAGGCCCAGCAATACTAAGACAAGCTTGTAACTTAAGCAACTGCCTTTGATTACATCTGAACATTCCTTATTATCTGTCTACCAGATAAAAATCTCAATATAAGTAACTTGGCTGGGCATCAGAGCTCTGCATGAGTGCAGCTTTTCTTCCTGGAAAAGAGGTAAGGATTTCATGTTCCCGTAGTTTTGATTTGGCAGACAGGGTTGCTGTTCAGCTCCTCCTAAACTGTAGCTGAGAATGACGACTTTTGGATTATTTACTAAACTGTAATAGATAGAAGTCAAATGCATGGGATGACTGGATAACAACTTGCAGATGATCTCCTGGCACCTATAAATGTGTTCCTATATAATCCAAATATACAGATTGCTTTCACTTCACTTGGTGTTTGGTTTGGCTTGGGTTTGTTTGACAGACTTCTCTCAATGTGCAATATTTTCCTGGTACCCATCTAATGGGTAAGGAAGGTTATTTGGCAAAGGAGGGAAGGATTATATATACAAGTCTTTAGTATTCTCTATTGTCTCAGCTTCTACTAATAAACAAAAAGTAGGTGCCTCTTGGGTTTTCAAAGAAAATACTTCCAGTGTGATCCAAATGTATCCAGCATAATTAATGTCCTGAATGTGCAGAGATTAAAGTACAAGCCACGGTCTGAGGTGTGAACAGCTCCATCCATTGCAAGCCTCTTACCTCACGTCAATAGTACTTCAGCAAGTCAGCACTCTTAGCCATTTTGTTACAGAAAACATGTCAGAGCAAACAGGAAGATACTGTACAGGGTTAACCCTCAGAGGGGAGTGGTCTTGAACCTAACCCCAAGTAGTCCTGGCGCCTCCCCAGAGGTGAGTCTGAACTCTACCAGGTGATGGTGGTTAGCTCACTCTCCCTTCCTGTCTAAGATCCATAAAAGCAGGGAGACTTCCTGTTGCTCACTCTCTCCCCTGCCTTCCTGCTCACTAGCAATCACTGTTCCTGTTTCCTGCTGCTCTTTGTTTCACCAGGTGGCCATCACCCACAAGGTGGACAAACCCATTGCCATCAAATCTGCTTGTATACTTATATATTTTGTATCTTGTTTACCCCTCCCTATATCTTTGTAACTTCCCTACCTCATATACCTTTTATTTATTGTTAAACCTTTCTTCTTTTAACTTCCAAGTCGCGGTGAGATTATTTATTCAGGTCTGCATACCTTTCCTCTCTCTCCATCCAATTCCTTTTCTTTTGGGAAAGAAGGAGGAAGAGGGAAGGGGATCCTATAAATTGTTATTGGTTCTATCAACTATACTGGAGTCTCTGGGAAATTTAAATTAGAACTGAGACAGATACAAAGACTTGTGCAGTGCAGTCATTTGAGAGAGGTTTTTAACAACTTGTGCTAAAAGGAAATATTTTTAATTTAGCTATTGATTTCTAAGTTCTTCTCAAGAAACAGGACCCAGCTTTCAAAATCTACTAACTGTTGCCAGTGTTTTATCTGTTTTCTGTAGATGGTCACAGAATCACAGAGTCAATCAGGTTAGAAAAGTCCCTCAAGGTCATCACATCTGCCCTATCACCCATCGTCATCTAATCAACTAAACCATGACACTAAGTGGCACTAAGTTGCACTAAGTGCCACTTCTGAAAAGGGCCTACAAAAAAGCTGGGGAGGGACTTTTTAGGCTATCAGGTAGACTAGGAGGAGTGGAGCAAAGCTGGAGGTGGGGAGATTCAGACTGGATGTGAGGAGGAAGTTGTTCAGCATGCGAGTGGTGAGAACTTGGAATGGGTTGCCCAGGGACGTGGTTGAGGCCCGATGCCTGGACATGTTTAAGGCCAGGTTGGATGAAGCTGTGGCCAGCCTGATCTAGGGGAGGGTGTCCCTGTCCATGGCAGTGTGGTTGGAACTAGATGATCCTTGTGGTCCCTTCCAACCCTGATTCTGTGGAGCTTCTTGAAGGTCTTTGAGTACAAGGTAAATAAAGTAAGGGCTTTGATACAGAAGAGCAGTAATAAATAGGTCTATATCATTCCATTAGATTGCTGATTATGATACAGTTTGCTGCACAAACTGTTCTCCCTCCTTTTCTCTTTTTCACTCTGGATGCTGATGGCTGGTGCTTTTGCTTGGCTTTGCTGACCTTGGCTGAGATTCTTGTTATGGCTATGTAGCAGTAGAATTTTGTCTCTGCTTTGTCTTTTCCCTTGTAAAAGGAGGGCAGGGACCGGGAGGGGACAGGCGGGGAGAGCTATTTACTTTTTCCTTGTCCAGGGGTGTGTGAATCAGTACAGGGGGATCCTTGCATTGTTTCTGAACTGAAAATATATGATTCTATGATCCAGTCTCCTTCCTAAACACTTCCAGGTATGGTGAGTCCACCACCCCCCTGGGCAGCCCATTCAAATGCCAATCACTCTTTCTGTGAAGAACTTCCTAACATCCAGCCTAAACCTGCCCTGTCACAGCTTGAGGCTGTGTCCCCTCCTTCTGTCTCTGGTTGCCTGGGAGAAGAGACCAGCCCCCACCTGGCCACGACCTCCTTTCAGGTAGTTGTAGACATTGAAAAGGTCTCCCTGAGCCTCCCTTTCTCCAGGCCAAAAAGCAGACTGGGCACAAGTTGCCTATATACCACATTCTCAGGAGCTTAGGCAGTTAGGGTGCCAGTCACCACTGGATGTGCTGTGCCTGTTCCAAGCTCTGCAAAGGGAACTTGGTGCCTTTCCAGCTCCTCTATCACCTGAACAAATCAGCTAGGCCTGGCTGGCAATACACCAGCCTTGTTGCCCTTCTCTGGACATGTTCAAGCACCTTAACATCTTTCTTACCTGAAAAGTACTACCAAATGGCTGTTCACTCCTATGTGATCTTGACAGCTCTGCCATATAAAGGTGGTCAAAGATCCACAGCCAATCCTTGTACCCTTACTGTAACTTGAGTGGCTCCTTTCACATTTGCCCAGCAACGGTTACAGGCTGTTGCTTCAGAAGTCACCATTCTGTTGGGCGATGAAAGTCAGCTACCCAAGCAGGCTGATAGAGCTCTCTAGCCAAAATAAACTAAAGAGTGAGCTGAAGCAAGGGTCTGGCTTGGCTGAACTGTAAGAGATGAAGAAGGTAAACGCAGCCCAATGGAACCAACAGCACATATAAAAAAAAGAAAATAAATTATGTGATACATAAAGTTACTGCAACTGCCAAGCAGTAATGCCAGAACAATCTTACTGCTTCACAAACACAGTCCTAATGCATATCTTCTCCTTTCTCCAAAACAGAAAAATCCAGGGATGAACACCATGAGGACTGGACTAAATTATTTTGCAGCACTCCCTGCACGCATTAGCTAAAATATGGTCAATTCTTTTTCATAGCTTCCATAGAGCTGCGTGGTTTTATATGTATGTCTTGGACACATCTGAACATACATCTGACTGAAAGGGTGCTTCATGTGCTGCTATAGACATAATCGAAAGCAGAAAGCCTGAACCGCCTTTCTGTGATGATTTTGACATAAGGTCCTCCTTTTACCCTTCAAATTCCTGCAGGGTTTTGGAATATGTTTTTAAAGTTTGTGTATGAAAAAAGGCAGGTTTTACAGATCCATTTTAACTCTCACACACACATTTTAAGTCCATTTTAATGTAAAGCATTAATCTTTTGTCATCCTAACTTCTCACCAGAAACTGCTATTCTACATCAGGTCTCCTGTTTCACAGAAACCTACATGTACTCAATCAGCAGCATTAACCTTTAGAAGCTTCAGTGTAACAGTTCATTAAAAGATGTTGTCTGACAAGTTATATTGTCCAGATGCTGGTTTAATGATTTTTAAACATAATTTCTAAAACTTGTATTGTTTCATATAAATGTGTAGAATTTATATAAGCCTCTTTTAATTGAGCTTTTCTATTGTGTTTCCCAGGATTGAAGTTAGCTTGCCAGGCCAATTATTGCCTACATTATTGACACTCCTTTAAATGCTGCCTTTATAGGGTATTTTTTTCTTGCCTTGCGGGATTCGGTAACATTCCAAGACAAGTTCTAGATCTTCTTTGTTGGTGTCTGCAAGGGCCCCTTGCAGCCTGTGACCAGCCTTTTCTGATTATTATTTGCTTTGCTGGGATACTAACAGGGACAGATGGAATTTGCCATCAACAATAGTAACAAAAACGTTGGACATTTTCATTCCATCAGCAGTGCGAAGAGACGCAAAAGGTTCAGGCTCCCTTTCCTGCTGCTGAAAATAACATTCTGTTCCTTGACACTTCTTTCTCACTTTGTTCCTCTGCCATAAGCTCCCATAAGCACAAAAATGAGTCACTGCCACCACCCTTGCCTTTTTTTTTTTTTTGCTAACACTGAAATCAGAGGTTGCTCTGGATATTCTGGGAACCAGGTATTGGTTCACGCATTCAAATATTCAGTAAACACTTCAGGGAAGGAAATGCAGTGGCTGCTGTTCCTGGAAATCAGAAGGTACTATGGAAGTGAAATATGAAAATAGGGTTTTTTTTGTCTCTGAAGTAAAACCAGACAGGAAAAAAAAGTGCATACTGGATAAGTGCATTGTTGCTGTCTCCTTTCAGACTTGCCCTCACGGAGTCATTGATGACTGCAGTAATGTAAAGGCAAAGAAGAGATTAATGCTACACTCATATGAACTGTTCATCTTAGGTAGACCCTTGAAGAGGTTCAGATCCTGGAATGTCCTGTTAGCTCTGAGAATCATGTGAATCATGTACTATGAGGAGATGTTTAGTAATATGTGATTTATAATAATAAATGACCTCAAATATTGGAGGAAGAGACTGCAGTTCATTTTGGCTGCAGTCATGATTTATTGTGGATGGAAAAACAAAAATTCTATTGAAAATTGTTGCAGTGTTGGTTTGATGTTTGAATTCCTGCTACTCCCATCTGTCTATAATGACTTTTTTGGTGCTTTTTACTCTCAGGCTTTCAAATGGGTTAGAGGGGGTAAATAACACAATTTCAAAAGCATCCCAGAAAATAATGTGCCTTGGAGACATTTCTACTTTCCTCTCAAGGTAGGAGATGTTATTATGAGTAACTATTCTCTTCAGTCAATAGGTATCCACCACATCACATAGCAGCTGCCCCACAGGCTATATATGGTTCTGCATCTATTCACTGTTAGCACTGCCAGAGATCCAGGAAACAAGGTTCAATAGACACTAACACACTCAGGTGACTTGTTCCCACTCCAGTGGTGATGCTCTGGGTGTTACCCCAACCCCGCCCACCCCCCCCCCTTATGAAAATCACCCAGACTAGACTCAGTCAATCTGGAAATTGAATGAAGCTTNACACAGAGAGCAGGTTAGAGAGAGAAGTGCAGGCAGCCAGAGTCAGAGAGCAACTCTGTTATCTATGTCTGTGTTCTTGTTTTTATACATCTCAGCAAGCCTATGAGTGAAGTAGACATCACCATTGTTTCCTTTTTACAGCCTATACTTTAATTCCTCTCACTAAAATATCCCAGCTAGGCTCAAACTAGCACAGCAGCAGACACTTGGGAGCTCATGAGCTGTAGCACTAAAAGTGACAAGATGTTAACTTTCAGTAACACTGACACTTTAAATACTGCTGTCCTCCAGATTCCTAGAAGACTTTTAAAAGAGTAGCAGTGGACACATAGAGAAATAAAAGGATGGGTGAGTTCATTAATGTTATAAGCATGTGAAGGGTGAGAGGACAGGGACAGGGTCTTCTCCTCATGTCCAGTGACAGGACAAAGGTCAAAGAGTGCAAGCTAGAGCATAGCAGGTTCCATGTAAATGTAAGGAAAAACTTTTTTGTTGTGAGGGTGGCAAAACACTGCAGCAAGTTGCCCAGAGAGGTTATGGAGTCTCCTTCTCTGGAGACATTAAAAATCCATCTGGATGTGTTCCTGTGTGACCTGCTCTAGGTAATCCTGCTCTGGCAGGGGGTGTGCTAGTTTGAGGCTAATTGGAATATCTTAATGAGAGAAATTAGATGATAGGCTGTGAAAAAGAAACAATGGTGATGTTTACTTCACTCATAGGCTTGCTGTGATGTATAAAAACAAGAACACAAAGCACAGATAGGATAGTGTGTGTGGGTCAGAGCCTGTGCTTTCTCCCTGGGCTGCTTTCTGTGTAACTAATCCTTCTGCTTTCTAAGCCCCCTGGCTGATCCTCCAAACTCACCTTGCACGTAAGGTATACTCTGGGATAAGGTAGAAGGGTGGAAAGAAGGTGGAAGGGTGGTTGGGAGCCCCTCCTGGGGACTCTGATTTCTGGGAAGGCTGTTGTGTCTCTGCATGACTTTTAACTTATATATTTCTGTGTAACTGTAAATATAGAAAATATGTTTGTATATTGTGGTAAGCTGTGAAGACTTCCATCTTGGCTGAGTCTAGTCTGGATTATTTCATAAGAGTTGGGGGAGCAAGTAACACCCAAACTGTCACAGGGGGGTTGGACTCAATGATCTTTTGAGGTGTGCTTCTGTGATTCCAGTTGATTTTTGTATTTTCAGTGAATGCAGCTTGCACGTCTTCAAGTTCTACCTTGTGTTTAATTTGTATTTCAATGCACACAATTCTGGCCTCTGAACTAAACGGCCAAAGAACATGGAGGAACATTTTATCTTCATTGTAATTGAAAATGAGAAAGATTCATCTCTGAAACTATTAAAAAGGCAGTATGACAAAAACCTGCAAGTGTCAGTTTGTGGTTGAATCACAGAATCACAGCATGCCAGAGGCTGGAAGGGACATTGAGAGATCATCCTATCCAACCTCCCTGCCAGAGCAGGATCATCTAGACCAGATCACACAGGAATGCATCCAGGCGGGTCTTGAATATCTCCAGAGAGAGAGACTCCACAGCCTCTCTGGGCAGCCTGTTCCTGTGTTCTGTCACCCTCACAGGTTAAAAAATCCTCCTCATGTTTACATAAAACTTCCTATGCCTCAGCTTCCACTCGTTGCCCCTTGTCCTGTCATTGGGCATCACCGAGAAGAGCCAGAGAAGAATCAGAGAATCACTTCTCTCTTGTACTGAAGTGCCCAAAACTGAACAGCATACTTGAAGCGTGGCCTCACCAGAGCTTAGTACAAGGGGACAGTCACCTTCCTACTCCTGCTGGACAAAGCATTTCTAATCCCAGCCAGGATGCCATTGGCTTTCTTTGCTACCTGGGCACACTGCTTGCTCATATTGAGTTGCTTGTCAGTTACAACCCCCAGGTGCCTTGCATCCAGACAGCTCTTCAGCCACACCTCCTCGAGCATTGCTTGAGGTTGCCAAACAACCAGGTTGCAGATGCAGAGAATTTCAGCAGGTATAAGAAAGAACAAATTCATGGAAAATTACTCTGTGAACAATATTAAGAGGCATAGTTCTGCCCTCTGACATCTCTAACACTACAGCTGAAGGTAATGGTGGAGTAGTAGAGGAGTGAAAGCAGCCAAGCTCAAGTTTTTACTGCAGTAGGGCAATTTTTACATTCTAATTTGTTGAAAATCAAATAAGGATGTTTGAAAATTTTAAGGGACATTAAATTACAATTAGCACAAAAATAAGATGAAAGTGATTTTGGTAAAGAGAGAAGATAAAACAGAATTTCTCAGAGTGGACACTCAGCTACTTTGGTTACTATGAGGGCAGAAGAATAATATATAAGGGCAGAGTAAATAGAAATATAGAAATGCAAAGAAGAAAATACAATCACATTTTGAGATGAAGAAAGCTTGCAACAGAGCAAAGAGAGAAATGTGAAACATAACTGTTGAGAACAGAAATCAGCAGTACATTAGAAATGAATATAGACATGAATGAGGACAGGATGGATTCAGATTCCTGTGCCACTGTCAATCATAAGTAAACAGATGATTGAAAATGTTTAGCAATACTTCATATGGCAGGTACTGGGCTCAACATTTAACAAAATACCTGAATCCAATGCTTCCAGTACATAGACCTGTTGAGGATCTTATTGTCCAAAACTTTAGCAGTATTAATATTCAACATTTCTTTAAAGTAGTTGTGCATGCAAAGTGAAATCATCTAACACACAGGCTATTTTAAGGCTGCTTTGTTTTAAATATCTGGATAACTCCATGCAGCTTAATTCATTCAGATGCATCTAAAGTTAGTGATATTCCTCCCTATTAATTTTGCTTGAAATATGCTTCTGGATACTTCATTAAATAGAGCAATGAGGATTAGCAAGAGAGAATTTGAAGAACAGCAATTATTTATTAGCTTGGAAGATTGTTATAAGGAAAGATCAAATGAACTAGATACAGATCCAAGTTCTGTTCTCAGTTACACTGCTGTAAATGCAGAACAATTCTAGTGATGTCAATGGGCTCTGGGGTGAGACAGACAGAAAAGCATGTGTTTGGGTGTAAAAAGCTAAAAGAAGACTTACATTAACACAGGATATAACCAGGCAAGGTCACTGAATGTTTTTGCTTTTAAAAACCCAAGAAAATACTCTTCTCTCCTTCCAAGTTTGATCTAATATAAAAGTACTAGTTAAGTTACATGCCCAGCCAGCAGATTTCCCAACAAGAAGACATTCTGTGTGTGTTTATAGCCCATTGCCATCATTAGTAAAGAAATCACATAGCTTTACATGCAAAGGACGAATGCAAATGCCAACTTCCCCTGAGAATCTCATGGCACATGTAACAGGGTGAGGAGGGAAGCTGTGCAGTACCTGATGCATCTCTTCAATCCTATCGGTCTTCCTGACAGTCATATGCATCAGTTTAGCCTGTTCTTGAGTGAGAATTTAGACCACACATAGCATTAGAGAAGTTAATTTGGATTTATATTGCTGCAGTCAAAAGCTTTCTAGACTGTGGGAAAGCTCTGAAGTCTTGCTGTGACAAGAACTTAACAAATACAGTTGGAGACATCAAAGAAGATCCAGGGTTTAGGGCAGATGATAAAGCTGAGTGGCAAGTCTTTGGAAACTTTATTGCTTGATAAAAGCAACAAGGACACAGAGACCATCAACAAAAGGAACTGTTCAAAGATAAAAGGAGAGAACACAGCTTACATTTAAAGGAAGACAGGTGTCCACTGAACATCATGATAGGCTTGCCAGTAGAGGAGGGACAGGGATCTACACAAAGAAGTCCAACAGAGGGCTATGAAGATGATTAAGGGGCTGGAGCACTGCTCTGGGAGAGGAAGTGGAGGGAGCTGGGGCTTTTTGGTCTAGTGAAGAGAAGACTGAGAAAGGATCTAATCAATGCTTATAAGTGTCTGAGGGCTTGGTGTCAAGAGGGAGGGGACAGGCTCTGCTCACTTGTGCCCGGTGATAGGACGAGTGGCAATGGATATGAACTACAGCACAGGAAGTTCCACCTCAACACGAGGAGGAACTTCTTTACTGTAAGGTTCATGGAGCACTGGAACAGGCTCCTCAGAGAGCTTGAGGAGTCTCCTTCTCTGGAGACTTTCAAGACCTGTCTGGATGTGTTTCTATGTGACCTGCACTAGAATATGGTCCTGCTCCATCTTAGGTCCCTTCCAATCTTTCACATCCTGTAAACCTGTGATGTTTTACTCTGGACCACTTTCTATGCCCAGTTCATTGTATGTCACTGCACACATAAGCAAAGTGCAAGGGACAAAAAAGACACCACACCACCCCCAGAATATTAAGGAATTCTGCAGTGAAAATGTAAATAAACTGGGCTGCCTAGAAAAGTACCAGAAGTTTAAATTTTGTGGCTTCACAATTTACAGCAAATGGTATTTATCACATTTATTCAATCACAACTTTTCAGTCACTTCCTTTGTTTTCTCTTAGCAACCTAATAATAGGTGTAGATCAAAGCTCTTAAAAACAGTAGCACTCTTTCAAACTCCCTTATTAAAATGATTTCTTGCCAGATCTTTTCCCCCAGTGAAAAGTATTTATATCATCACTATTGCTAGCAGTTCAGACAGGTGAAAAAGAGTTTCCAGACTTACAAGTTTGACCTGCACAGTGTGAGCTTCAGGATTTTTTTTACAGGTGCCTGGGGCAAAATGCAAGCTCCAACAGTAAAAACTGGTTGTGTCTGACACACAGCTTCTATAGCCAAACTTCTGCATGGGCGAGCTGCTTCATTCTGAATGTCACAGTGGCTCCTCAGGCACTTTTGGCTTAAATCAGTAAGGGAACATATTCAATCTCCCAGTGCCATTTCTGCACCACAGACTTGGCAGGAGCCAGACTCCTTGCAGTGGTGCCCAGAGAAGAGGACTGGTCTTAGCATTGTTTTAGTCTGGCCTGATCTAGTAGATCTGCCTCAAGTTAAGATGTGAATATTTTGATTTCACATACTTGTCAGTCTGTTTCTCTCGCTGCACTATTCTTCATCCAGTGAAGCAGCATTGCAGACAAAACATTGTCTGAATTTCACCTTCTGTTCCTAACATGGTCTAAAATAATTATTTTAACATGTATTTTTAATTTTTTTTCATTAAGTAATTGTCTTAACAAGCAAGGACTATCCAAATGCTTTCCAAAAGTATTTTGTTTATCTGTGGGCTGTTGAGAACTTCCTTACATATCTGCTACTATCTTACACTACTAATGAGCTCACTTCTTGCTTATTTGAAAATAATCAGTAAGCTGTATTTATTGCCTAGGGACTTTTGGTGAAACACTGGCACAGGTTGCCCAGGGAGGCTGTGGATTCTTCCTCCCTGGAGGTGTTCAAGGCTAGGCTGGATGAGGCCTTGAGTGATCTGTTCTAGTGGGAGGTGTCCCTGCCTATGGTGGAAGGTTGGAATCTTTGCGGTCTCTTCCAACCTAAACCATTCTATGATTCTAGGATTTTGCAGCTATCTTCTCCTTTCCCAAGATTCTTACAGAAGGTTTCTTCTTGGCCTGTTTTCAAGCCAACGTGTTAGGTATATTGTAATCTTAGATGTGTGGTGCTGTTGTGTCATCAAATTAGACATTAGGGGCAGATTTGACAGTGAGCTGAGGAGCTAAAATGCCATTTTAAGTATGTCAAGTCATAGAAACATAGAATAACTTGAGTTGGAAGGTACCTATAGATTGTTGAGTCCAAGTCTCCACTGAGTCCAACTCTCTACTCCTTGAAGAACTACCTAAAACTAAACCATATGACAAAGGGTGTTGTCCAGAGGAGCAAGTCAGAAAAAATGTCTTAGGTGCCTAGGATTTCAGACAAAAATCTCTGGTAGACCAAAAAACACACAGGCATGTCTCTGCTCAAGTTTCCTGAAGAGTTCAATTTACTCACTGTGCTCAGTCTAGTGCTGAATTCAGTTGAAAACATATAATGACTGTGATGGTCTTCCACATATTAGAGAAAAAAGGATGCCTCTTTCCTTGCCAGATGCATGGTCAGATAGCCATATTAGAGAAGAAATGATGCCTCTTTCCTTGCCAGATGCATGGTCAGATAGCCATATTAGAGAAGAAATGATGCCTCTTTCCTTGCCAGATGCATGGTCAGATAGCCATATTAGAGAAGAAATGATGCCTCTTTCCTTGCCAGATGCATGGTCAGATAGCAAGACTGGTGTTAGGCTTCGACACTGCCTGCTTTCCATCTAGACCTATTGTTTTCACCTTGTGTCTGCACCACAATGCAATTGAGGAGCTGTAGCAAGCTACCTCATACTCTGGGCCTGTGAAGGCATTGTCTGGGAAAATAGGATCTGTTAGTATGGACCAGCAAGACAAGATCTGGCAGAATCCATCTCTCTCACCATTCTGTCTGCTGCTTGCTACTCAGAGATTGGAAGGCTTCTGTTTGCACCAGGAACCATGCTGTCCTTGTCATGCAACCAACCATTTCAGTTGGTGTTACTGAAACTTAATACTCAGACCATAGATAAGCGTTGGGGTCATGGATATGCTGTATCTACAGATGTTTTCCCATAATCTAGGAAAATGTAAGCATATTGACTGTATTTATCACTGAGAAAGGGAAGAAACAGTCTTCTGGAATATTCTGTGGTACTCTAAGTTGGGTTACTTTTAAGTCCTGCACACTCAGAATGCATAAGGAAGTTTTTTGTACCCATCTAACGAAGACCACTTATGCAGACATTCAGAGACATATCTGTACCTTCAGAGATCTTTTGTACTATACTGTAAACCTTTCACTTTGTGGACAGGTGTGCAGAACACCTCACAGAAAGTGTCTGTTACTGAGTGATCTTGTCTAGACTGCTGACTATTTAGACATCCTCCTGCCAGAGCACTGGAAAGTGAAGGGGATTATGTTTCATCAGTTAACCACATCATCTTGGTTTATCACTTGGATGTCTGTGGCTTTTCAGACATTAATGTGCCTTCCTAACTTTGTGTGGTGGGTTGAAATTACCCCCAAAATAAATCACCAGACTAGCTCAGAAGGTTTGAAAGCAAAATGAAGCTATATTTACAAAAGCAAGCTAAAATCTAGAAGCATAAAATCCAACGAATATGTACAAAATACATGTACATATATTCACAGTTCAGAAACAACACAAGGATCCTCCTGGAAAAGGGAAGAGTAAAATAGCTCTTCCTACTGCCCAGGTGTAAGGGAGAAAGAGAGAAATCAGAAAGGCCCCACTGCTGCTGCTACTTAGTAGAGTCTCAGCCAAGGTCAGCTAAGCCATGCAAAAGCACCAGCAGCAGCCAGAGCGAAGAAGAGAAAAGGAGGTAAGAAGAGTTTGTGCAGCAAATTATATCCTAATCCAGCAATCCAATGGAATGATACAGATATAGATATTGTTGTGCTTCTGTACCCAGTCTCCTATTTTATTTACCTTTTACTATTTTCCACTCAATGCTCCTGGAAGTTTCCTATCCCTTTATATAATTAAGAAGTAGGGTAGAGTGCTAAACTACCACACTTTGCTAATTCAATGGAGGTAAAAGACAAGAGTGAAAATCGGCTTCTGTTGCTAGGGAGCAAGGAGCCCTGCACTGTCCTTCTAAGGAGCAAGGACAGTGACTCGTGTCTTTATATGAAGTGGTTGTTTCCACAAAAGGAGGGAAGTTCTACTTTGTCTGTCCCCAAACCACATGTTGGAAAAGGGCAGAACTGTCAGCATTGACACTATTCAGCAAGACTGAGGTTTACTCCAAAGCAGAACTTGTCATTCCACTCTTCAGTATGAGATGCTTTTCCATCCTTGGTCTCATGCTGCTGATAGGAAAGCCCTGACTTTTTGATTTTGCTTAAATGTTACTTAGGGCCTAGGGCTTTGATAATTTCTCTTACATAATTAAAAAAGAAAAAGATTCTTGCTTTGGCAGCTCAAATAGGGATCTCTGACAATGCAGGAAGAGTGGGGTTTTTTTTCTGTCTCCGATAACTACTGCTTAGCTCTGTTCATCCTATATCTGCACTAACACATAACAAAACATCTGAGCAGTCCTCATGAGGTTTCTCTGGGGTACTGAAAGTTAGCTTCAGGTTAGATATTTCTTTACATTGAGATTCTGTCACTGTTGTTGACAAAAGACTTTTCTGCAATCAAACAAGCCTATGAAGCCCCAGGTTCAGTTTGCCTTTTAGAGGATCCAGTCTTATGTATAATCAACAGCAACTGAAATTTTTGGCAAAATAAGAGCTCTTAGCATGTTCTTAGTTTTCATGAGAAGTAAAAATACTACAGCTCATATCATTGTGCTGTGTTGTCAAGCTATTACTATTGTCAAGCATTAAATCCTGTCAATCATGATGTCAATAATTTGGCAGAGCCGCACCAAAACCCTACTAAATAATTTATGCATAACACTAAAAGCTTGACCTCAGCCAAACCAGAGAGAGTTTTACCATACAGCGTGGCACAGTTACACTGAAACAGAATATTTTGTTGTCATTTATTTAGTATCTGTTATTTATTTATAGTATAGTGCTCTTCAGAGACTTGGCTGTTTATTCACAGAAGAGCTGTGAGTCCCAAAACTAATTCAAGAGTTTACACAAAGGAGCATTGGTTGCATTTTGTCTTGTTATTCATTATTTATGGAGGCTTTCTTGTAGCAATGTCATCTACTAGCTCAGAGGACAAAACCAGTTCTGTGATTCAGTGAGTGATACCATATTTCACGTAAGTGAGCACAGAGAACGCTATCCAAAAGCTGAAATTTGTTTGCATAAATTATTTGATGAATAATTGTGACTAACAAGAACACTAAAACAAAATCTGGATCATTACAGAATATGGCAAAGAAGAAAGCAACAAAAGAGCAAGAGAAATTATCTCATGAGGAGCTTTGTAGTTCTACAGCTGAGCTGCCACCGCTCCTCAAGCTACACTGCATCAAGCTAGCTTGGGTACTTCTCCAAGCCACTGCTACTCTGTCTAAATAAACCATTTAAAAGAAGTTATTCAAACAATTCTGAAACTCAAAGCATGTCTGTTTAATGATAGATACTGACTCTGGATACTCCTGTCTGGATGTACTCCTCTGTGATCTGTGCTAGATAGTGTTGTCCTGCTCTGGCAGGGGAGTTGGACTCAATGATCTCCTTGGGTCCCTTCCAACCCCCAACATCCTGTGATCCTATGAATCCCATGGTTTCCAAATGTATGTTACTTCTTACTATGCACTTTAAACTTATTTTTTAGTTGAGGCATTTAATCATTGTAATAGCATAGAGTCAAACAATGTTTTATAAATGTTTGAAAGAGTAACAAAAGAACAACTTAAACAAGGATGTTTTAGTTATTTTTTCTTGTTCTCTGTAGTACTCTTGTTTGAAAAATGCAAAGAAAGGTCAGATTTAATTTGCTGCTAGTGATTTCTCCATTTCTCTTTTTTCCTTCTGGCTAGGTTTCCTTATGATTGAATGTTACTTGCATTAACTATCTTCAGAGGGAAGTGCCAGAGTTCTGAGCTGTGTGATGTCCTGATGGAGAATTGCTATTTAACCAAATAAATCAAGTACAGTTTGATAATTCCAAACACATTTGCAGTATTCAGCCTGATTTCCATATTGTTGGAGACAGACACTTTCATTTGTCTTTTCTGACTGAACTTACTTGAAGAAGTAAGAAGAACTAAACTTGAAGAGGGAGCAACATTTGCAGAAATTGAAGGCCTTTGCTGGGTACTTAGAGCTTTGTGGACAGCATTTCCTTAAGTGGAACATGAAGCCAGAACATACTAATCTTTTTTTTCTGTTACATTACTTAACTTTTCCTTTCATGGAACACAAACTTAACACAGCCTTATGTCGGGATAAAAATATTAGAGACTACATCTTTTGAGAGGTGTCTACTTCCACTTGAGAAAGCCTGCTTGCCAGGAACAAAAGGTGACAATTTGATCTGATTTGGGATCCACTCAAAATGCTGACCAGCTTTTGCTTTGAATTATTACAGATGATCAATTTATGCTACAGTAGCAGTGACTTATGATTAAACTATGGCTTTCAGATGTGTTTTTTGTTTTCAGTTCAGCTTTTTGATGTTGTTTGGTTGGTTTTGTTGGTGCTGATTTGGGGGTGTGTGTGTTTCCTTTTTGTTTATTTGGGGGGGTGGGCTGTGGCTTTGTTTTTTGTTATTGTACCACAAAATTATAGTAGATTTTGCCAAACAAAGTTTTGAATGGGAAAGTTTTATGTATTCCTGGAAAAAAAATAGGGCTTACCCTATTACCCTAAATGGTGCAATGTTTGACCTACTACTTTTGAGATTTAGTTGATGCTAAGTGAACTTGCTGATCTACTACAAAAGATGAGGAGAGGCTGAGGGAGCTGGGGTTGTTCAGCCTGGAGAAGAGGAAGCTCAGGGGAGACCTCATTGCTGTCTACAACTACCTGAAGTGAGGCTGTAGCCAGGTGGGGGTTGGTCTCTTCTGCCAGGCAACCAGCAATAGAACAAGGGGACAGAGTCTCAAGTTGTGCCAGGGAAGGTATAGGCTGGATGTTAGGAGGAAGTTCTTGACAGAGAGAGTGATTGGCATTGGAATAGGCTGCCCAGGGAGGTGGTGGAGTCACCGTCCCTGGAGGTGTTCAAGAAAAGACTGAATGAGGCACTTAGTGCCAGGGTCTAGTTGACTGGATACAGCTGGGTGCTAGGTTGGCCTGGATGATCTTGGAGGTCTCTTCCAACCTGGTTGATTCTGTGATTCTGTATTGTAAAATCTCAACAAGTAGCCTGTCTCTACAATGCTTTTCCTTATAATGAGATTATAAAACTATTACTCTCACATGGGCTTCATAAAAATCAACACCTTGAAGAATGAGGGTCATGTAAATTAAAACAGAGAGAAAAGAGACATCTTGGACAAATAGTAGAGAAAAAACCAAAGCTGTTTCTGTGACGGTGCCAAAGGGCCTCAATGAACTTAAAGGTTGAACTTAATTTTTGTGTTTTAAGAGTCTTCTGATGATTTATGTAGCTTGCAATGTCTGCTGTCAAACAGTTTCAAGTGGCCGTGTCCACCCACATTGCAAGAAGGCTTTAGCCATGCAAGCATCTTTCCTATTTTTACAACCTAGAGCACTGCTCCATATACATACTCTTTTTCATATTTACTTCAAGATTTTGTAAAAGTGAACTTCTGAAAAACCTGAAATGATTGTAAAGTGTTCCAAAGATTTGTGTTTGTTGTTTTCAAACGCCAGTGAGGGTCTGTATATATTATAGAAATGTATTTCTATAATGCAATAAAATGAGGGGGGGAAAAGCCTTAGTCCAAATGCATTGAAAATGACGCATTTTCTATGGCCAGTTTGTTCAGCTGCTATCAATAAGGTCATTATTTAACTGTTTTCTTGATGGAGATGGTTTATCTTGTGAGAAGGTTTTATTCTGCTTTGTTGTTTTTTTTTAAAGGACATAGTTCAGCTTTGGCTTGGCTTCTGCAGTGGAGTACAGCAAATCCTTTTTCTACAAACAAAATGTTCTAATTTACTGCCCTCGATAAGATCCCCAGGCTTGCTTAAATTGTTCAAAGTGTTAGAGGTGTGAACTATGCCAAAACCTATACTAGAATAAATATTGCATATATTTGCAATTTGTGGCTGAGTGTGATGCAAAATAATTTTGGTTGTTAGGCACATTGCAAGCAGGCTCTGTGCAGGCTTCACACACACATTGCTACCAAAGCACTTCAGTCCCAACAGTTAGCACCGTATGATATTCCACTCTTGAATTACCTTATGAGCAGCAACTGCAAACTCAGACTGCAAGTTTTGGAATACTTGAGCTCTATAGAGCTGATACTTGTTTTTTTTTGATATATTTTGCTTTGTGTACACACAACCTTTCCTTTTACATCCAAATGCTATGAATATCTGCTCACTGTGAAAGATTCCTATTGTATACTTAACTTTTCCTCCTGTAAAGATAATTTTCCTTGAGTTATTTTCATTTAATGTCACAGGCCACCTTCATTCTAAATTAAACTACTGGCCTTTCCCTCCAGATTCTATTGATATAGCAACCTTATATTTATTAAGAATATGAATATGGAAATTGGCCTTCAATCTCTTTCTAAATCTTAGAGTATAAGTGGTTAACTGTCTGCACAAATTGACTCAAATGACGAGTAGAAGAGATGCGCTCAGTGCTTTGAAATGAGAATGGGCCAAAGAGTGCCTCAGATGAACAAAAAATATTCTTCCTCCAGCAGTACTAGGAAAACATATAAAGGGTAAAAGGAGGAGGTTGTGGGGAGAGAAAGGACAGCATGCCTGCTTTTATGCCTTAACTTACATTTATATTGGCTCATTCTGTACTACACACTAAACATTTTCCACTCTTGTTCTGCAGTGGCCAGATGAAGAAATCTTAAGTGTATGGAGAAAACAGGCAAAGTGTGGATAGGCTGCTTTGGAAAGACACTCAAGATCAATAAACACTTCCCTCATTTTATTCGGTGTTGCCCTCTGTGATTTGTGCTCTGATTGCTCAGCATCGCGTGTGGCTTTGGAGCATTTGTCATGGCAACCAAACATATTCATAAACACCTAACAAGACAAAGTGTTGTCCAGTCAGACTTCCTTCAGACTCTTGCTGTTAAAAAAGATTTATAATAAAGACAGTTATGGCTATTCAGAGAGAAACCTTAAAAAAATAACAACAACAGAATCACTATTAGCACATATGTGCAGACATACTTCCCTTGCTCTGCAAATGCACACCTGTAGCATTAGAGAAAGTCATTTAATTAATGGTGCCAGAAAGTTTACCTACCACCTACAGACCAGTAAAATGAAAGATACACAGAAGCCTACCCAGCTGAGGCAGGGCAGAAAACTCTAAATGTATTCAATGGTCTAAATAATTTTTGTGATCCTAAGACCCTATATATTGAACTCAAAACCAAATCAAACTCACTAGGGATTAAGGGTGTTTTCAGAAACAAATCCCTCTGCAAGGTACGGCCGAGGGCATGCTGACTTTTGGATTGGCATTCACATACAATTTAAGTACATGATCCTCTTGAAAATTGAACAGCTATACAACTCATCCATTTGGTTCGTCTGCTATAGGTCCTTCGGCCAGTCTCACTATGAGAACCTCTTTGTTTTCCATCCTTCTGCCTCTCCTAGAGCTGGCATAGTGCACAACATCTGTCCAGTACACTTAAGTAGTATGCCTTCTGGGTTCTGCACTTTTCATCTGTTTTTGGTTTTTGACATATGAAAAAAGTGAAGACGATGATTTCACGTACTCACTGTTCAGCTGGTGAGAGAGCTGGAACAGAGCCCTGTGAGAAGAGACTGAGGGAGCTGGGGTTGTTTAGCCTGGAGAAGAGGAGGCTCAGGGGTGACCTCATTGCTGGTCATAGCCAGGTGAGAGTTGGTCTCTTCTCCCAGGCAACCAGCAACAGAACAAGGGGATGCAGTCTCAAGTTGTGCCAGGGGAGATATAGGCTGGATGTTAGAAGGAAGTTCTTGACAGAGAGAGCGATTTGCCATTGGAATGAACTACCTAGGGAGGTGGTGGAGTTGCCATCTCTGAAGGTATTCAAGAAAAGACAGGCTGAGGCATTTAGTGCCATGGTCTGGTTGATTGGACAGGGCTGGGTGCTAGGTTGGACTGGATGATCTTGCACTTCTCTTCCAACCTGGCTGATTCTATGATTCTATTCCTAAAACTAAATGCAAAGTGCTTCCAGGAAGGTAATAAACTAATAGTGTGCTGGTTTTATTCCATCTACGAACACTCCACTTACAAGTGTTAGATTTCTCTAAGTAGTTCTTCAATAAGAGAGACAATATTCACCAAGCTGTTCCTACAGTCTGGTTTGTTCTCAAGTTTTGCCTTTCTATGTCCAAACCAATTCATCAGGCTCAACAGGACACTGAACCTACCCTTTTCAGCCTAACAATTATTTCATTCTCATTATTGGCATTCATAAATTTGCTGAGGCATGACCAATCTGGAATGCATCTTCCTTCCACACTTTTAACTAAGTTTGTTTTCAAACCGAACACCTCATAAACTCAGTCAGCTTTGCTGCTTTGTTGAACTTCACTTAAGACTTGTTCTTTGCTTCTCTGTGTTGTTCTCCATCTTTAATACTCATTCCTCCTCACCTTTTCATCCCTTTGCTAACTGATGCCCATCCTATCTTCAGTTCCATTGTATTTGATCAGTGTTTCAAAGGACATCTTTATCATATAAAAAATTCCTACATGCAGACTCACTTGGATGGGCAGTGGCTCTCAGGCATCATTCACTTGTGCTGACTCTTCAGAGCAGCAGAAGTGAAATGAAATGGCAGAGATTCTTCTCACTTTCTTGAACACTCCTGTACTCATTACAGATCTGTGAAATCTCATCTTTACCCTGCCTCATTCTTTCCTTTTCTGCAATCACAAATGCTGATGAAAGACACAGAAAAATTGTGCCACTCACACATTCACCACACGTAGATACAGGAAGATAAGAGTTCAATTATCTGGAGAGAACCATCCCAGTGCACCTTGTTAAAGGCACCAAAGGTAAGCAGCAGTGGTGCTTTAAATGGCCATCAGGAAAGGAACAAAGGACTGGAGAGAATATTGATTATGTGGCAATTTAGGAGGCAGGAGAACTGATGTACTGTTCATGTTGACATAGTTCAGCAATCTTTTCTACACAGTGTGACAGCCATGCTAATCCTCTGTGAGAGCCTAACAGGCTTATACACCACAGCCTGGCTGCCCACAGAAAAAAATACCTGCATAGAGATGGTGCATGAAATAATCATTTTTACAAGTTTGCTGGTTTGGGGGTGCATCATACCTAGCCATCCTTCCATGGGAAAACAAGGTGCTATTCAAAGGCAGTGACTTGCCAAAGGAAATAAAGTATTCCTGTGGCAGTTCCCATGTAAGGCTATCGACATCAAGCAGTGTTATCATATGCACAGCAATGAAATTAGAAATGCTGTTTAAGTATAAGAAATTTTTCATTCATCACTTAGGGAAAGAGCTTTCACATGGGAAAAAATACAACCAACCAACAAACTCCTCAACTTTTTCTATGCTGGTCTGATTATGTGTGGTGAGAGAACCCTAACTGTTCTTGGGATGCAGTGAAAAAGCAATGCAATTCCACAGCAAACAACAACTGAACAGGAAATGGTGTTGAAAATGAGAGTTATGCACTATAGGAATGCTGTTCTAATTGCAGGATAACTCCTTTTCTCATGAAGCATTCTGATGTAGAGGAATCAATGAATGAATTCAGGTGCAACAAGATTCAGTATGTAACACACAGCCCAGTCCTCACTAGAGTTTTCAGAGGCTATTATAACACAAATATTATTGCTTCTAGTGCTACTTCTATAATAGTAAATGATACAGAAGCATTTCCATGCAACAGAAATCTGATAAAAATCTATTCATGTGATGTATTGAGATTACAGCACTTGGCACTTTGATGTCATCCAAGCATAAGTGCTGGGCCCAGTCCTGTTCAATATCTTTATTGATGATCTGGACCGGGGGATTGAGTCCAGCATCAGTAAGTTTGCAGATGACACCAAGCTAGTTGCAGGTGTTGATGTGTGGGAGGGTAGGAGAGCCCTGCAGAGGGACCTTGACAGGCTGGATGGGTGGGCAAGGGCCAATGGGATGAGACTGAACAAGGTCAAGTGCAGGGTTCTACACTGTGGCCACAACAACCCCAAGCAGCACTACAGGCTGGGGACAGAGTGGCTGGAGGGCGCCAGGAAGAAAGGAGCCTGGGGGTACTGGTAGTGAGTAGCTGAACCTGAGCCAGCAGTGTGCCCAGGTGACTAAGAGAGCCAATGGCATCCTGGCCTGTATCAGGAACAGTGTGGCAAGTAGGACAAGGGAGGTTATTCTTCCCCTGTACTTGGCACTGGTCGGGCCACACCTTGAGTCCTGTGTCCAGTTCTGGGTGACTAAATTCAAGAGAAATGTTGAGATACTGGAATGTGTCCAGACAAGGGTGATGAAAGTGGTGAGAGGCCTGGAACACAAACCCTATGAGGAGAGGCTGGGGGTGCTTAGCCTGGAGAAGGGGAGGCTCAGGGCAGACCTCATTGCTGTCTAAAACTACCTGAAGGAACTATCTTGCAGGTCTCCTGCAACCTGGTTGATTCTATGATTCCATGATTCTCTTATTTGGAACATTGTTAAAATAAGCTTGGAATGGCAGGTAAGGGGACTGACATTAAATTTTGATTCAGCATGAGAGTTACATCATCTTTCTCTCTGTCTTTCTCTCTCTTTTTTTCTTTTGTCCTGAAAAGACATTTAATGATGGCCAGTAAAGATCTGTTCAACGCAGGCTAACGTGCTGCATCTGACACAAACAGCACAGCCATCTCATAGTTCTCAGAGCAATCTTCATGTCTTCCCCTTAGTCTTGCATGCAGTCTTGGGAGTGTGAGGGAGAAAAGATGCCTCAGGTTTGGGATTGCATGTTATCTCTGCTCTTCAGTGTGGCATTGTTCTGCTTCTTGGGTTTTCAGCATCTCCAAGTGGCTCAGTGTTGTGGTCTGTCATTGATCACTCATCACACAAGTGACAGAGTCTAGTTTCAGCCAGTTACAAAATTGGGTTAACTCTTTGTCCCACAAAGCTGAGTTTCTCTCATGCTGAGAGTGGTTTCCTTATTGAAACCAAGCTGAGCATGGACACAAATAGTAGCACTCATTTGTCTATTAGGGGACATTCCATACAGTCACACCCTTTCTTGTGATAAACTTCTCTGCTTGAGGCATGAGAGTCCCTCCTGTTCTCAAGCTCTAGCAGGTCTTCTTGCCAAATGCTAGACCCAAATGCTAACAGCTTGCCTCTTGTATATGGCATTGTACTCTATTCCTCCATGCTCTCAACCTTCTGGACAAGTTCCCCCCTCCAAGTATCAAGTGACACCATTCCCTCTGGGCATTAGTTTCCCTCTTGTGCTGCATCCATGCTATCCGGGTGAGGTCCTTTGCAATACACACCACTCTCTCAAGCTTTTTCATAGATTAACATTGTGTCAAGATCTCCCTCTTCCAGTCTCCTTCTGTCTGTTTCCATTTCACAGAATCATAAAATGTTAGAGGTTGGAAGGGACCTCCAGGGATCATTCAGTCCAAGCCCCCTGCCGAAAGCAGGATCCTCTAGGGCAGTCTGCACGGGAACGCATCCAGGCAGGTTTTGAAAGCCTGCAGAGGAGACTTCACAACCTTTCTGGGCAGCCTGTTCCAGTGCTCTGTCACCCTCACTGTAAAGAAGGTTCTCCTCATGTTGAGGTGAAACCTTCTCTGTTCAAGTTTGCATCTGTTGTTCCTTGTCTTATTACTGCACGCCACCAAAAAGAGATTGGCCCCATCCACTTGACACCCACCCCTCAGATATTTATACATATTGGTCAGATCCCTTCTCACTCTTCTCAAGTCTAATTAACCTCAAATCTCTCTGTCTCTGTCCATAGAAGAGATGTTCACATCCCCTAATTGGTTGGACTCTTTCCAGCAGGCCCCTGCCTTTCTTGAACCGGGGAGCCCAAGACCAGACACAGTATTCCAGATGTGGTCTCACTAGGGCAGAGTAGATGCAGAGAAGAACCTCTCTAGACCTGCTTGCTGGGGTTGGGACAGAATTAAGAAGGCTGAAGTGAAGAAGAAAAGGGTAATGCTAAGGTCATTCTGATAAGGAGCACAGCTGCAGGGAAGTAGCCTTGGGAAGGCCAGCAGAGAAGCTGTGAAAGTTAGCTGCTATCTGTAGCTGAGCTGTGCGAGGGGGCCTTGAAGTGGGGTAGGCTGGTCAGCCCTGGGAATAGCTGAATGTTTCTGTTACAGAGCCTATCAAAAGTACACATGTTTGTATCAAATCCACTACATAAGTACCACTCTTAGCTTCACTAAATGGATTGACCTTCTGTGTATCATACTGGTACAAGCTCGTGTCTTTCTGGTGTCCCGCACAGACTTTGAGGAACCTGTCACCTGCCAGACACACTTTTTTGATGCACCCCAAGATTCCATTAGCTCTCTTGGCCACAAGGGCACATTGCTGTCTTGTGCAGAACTTGCCATCTAATATCACTCCACTCTGTGGAGCTGCTTCCCAATAGGTCAACCCCTAACCTGTACTGGTGGCTGTTGTTATTCCTCCTCAGATGCAGAATCCTGCATTTGTCCTTATTGAACTTCATGAGGTTTGCCTTTACCCAGCTCTCCAGCCTATCCTCAAATCCTTCCCTCTCACATCAGCCAGCTACTTGAAGATCCTCTGGTTAGTATGCTGACATGAGACTTGCATGTTATGCTGCATACTGCTGTCTTGTAGAGGAGAAATGAAAATATGTCTTACTATTTAGAAATTAAAAAGTGTATTTTATTCCCTTCTCCCTCCATATTCCCTTGACAGATTCCTATCTGATTCCCAGATTGCCGCCTTCTTCTTTTTTTTAACTATTGTTATTCTTTTTAACCTTTCTTTCATACAGCATTCTGCTGAAAGTTTCTGGATGCAGAAAGCTGTAGTGTTCCACCCACTGCATTGCAGCTGCAACTGAGAAAATGAGCCTGTAAAATAGGGTAGGACTCCCAGAAGATCTGAAACATTGTTATAAATATATTTAATGGTAATATCCTATTACAATGTTTATTTAGGAATCATGTATGACATTAAATAGTAGCATTACTGCTCCCCATGAGGTCTGCACTCTCCTTTATTTGAAGAGGTTCACTACTTTTGTATCAGATTATCATGAAAACAGCTAGCTGCTTATTCCTTAGCGACCACTCTGTTACTGGAGAAACTGTTGTGTAACAGTCTGCTTGCTGCTTTGAGGGCAAACCTTGTCCTCAGTCCCAAATCACAGAATCACAGAATTAACCAGGTTGGAAAAGACCTTTGTGATCATCAAGTCCAACCTGTCTCCTAACACCTTCTACTTAACTAAACCATGGCACTAAGTGTCTCATCCAGTCTCCTTTTACACACCTCCAGGGATGGGGACTCCACCACCTCCCTGGGCAGTCCATTCCAATGGCAATCACTCTCTCTGTGAAGAACTTCTTCCTAACATCCAACCTAAGCCTGCCCTGGTACAGTTCAAGACTGTGTCCCCTCATTCTGTCACTGGTTGTCTGGGAGAAGAGACCAAACCCCACCTGGCCACCACCTTCTTTCAGGTAGTTGTGGAGAGCAATAAGGTCTGCTCTGAGCCTCCTCTTCTCCAGGCTGAACATCCCCAGCTCCCTTAGCCTCTCCTCATAGGGCTTTGCCCCAGGCCCCTCACCAGCCTTGCTGCCCTTCTCTGGACACATTCAAGCATCTCAACATCTTTCTTAAATTGAGGGGCCCAGAGCTGGACACAGTAGTCAAGGTGTAGCCTAACCAGTGCTGAGTACAAAGGCAGAGGGACTTCCCTGGTCCTGCTGGCCACGCCATTCCTGATATGGGCCAGGATGCCATTGGACTTCTTGACCACCTGAGCACACTGCTGGCTTATGTCTCAACCAGCACCCCCAGGTCTCTCTCTGCCTGGCTGCTGTCCAGTCCAAGTGAAAGAAATGTCCAGTTTAGAATGGTCTTCCACTTTCCTGGAAAGTCCAGTCTGTGAGCCATCACTACGTGTGGCATAGTGGAGTTCATTAAAAATCTTCTCAGAAACAACTACCCTAAGACAACTCTCAGAAGAGTAAAGTCCAGGCCTCTATAATGGGTTAAGGGATGGATGTAATACTGCAATTAATATAATTTCAGACTCTCAGATTTTCTCCAAAACATAGCCTACAATCACAGGATCCACCAAACCAACCACCTAACTTTGCAGCGTTGCCAGCAGGTGTGAGATTTTCACATTTCATACGTTTGACATACTTAAAAATTATCTTTCTAACATTAGGAATATCATTCTAACAACTAATTGAGTTAGCCACTATATCTAATTTTAAAATGGATTTTCTTAACTATTTTGCAGTAGTTTAAAAACAAAGGAGGCAGAGCACACAGAGGAGCAGCACTAGAGAGATGCATTGCTGGAAGTGGACAGACAAGAGAAGCAAGAAAAGAAACCCCTCTTCAGAATTCTGTCTCTACCCATCCCCACTGGAACAGAAAGTGATGTAACAGTTCTTTTCTTTTCTTTCTTCCTTTCTTCCTTTCCCTCTTTTTCACTTTCCCTTTCTCTCTTTCCCTCTTCCCCTCTTTCTTTCTCTCTCTTTCTCCTTCTCTCTCTCTCTTTCCCTTTCCTTCTCTTTCTCTCTTTTTCTCTTTTCCTTTTCCCCTTTCCCTTTCTCTCTTTTCCTCTCTTTCTCTTTCCTTCTCTTTCCCTTTTCCCCCTTCCCTTTCTCTTTCTCTCTGTCCTTCTTCCCCTCTTTCCCTTTCTCTTTCTTTCTCTCTTTCCTTCTTCCCCTCTTTCCCTCTCTCTCTTTCCCCTTCTCTTTCCCTCTCTTTTTCCCTCTTCCCCTTTCTCTCTTTTTCTCTTTCCCTCTTCCCCTCTTTCCTTTTTTCTTTCTCTCTCTCTCTCTTTTTTCCCCCAAAAGACTTGAAATATATCTTGCTTCAGCACATTGCTGTACCTGGTATACCAGGGACAGCGTTATCATAACAACAGAATTCATGACATGTTTTTCTTCCTGTATTGTCTATTTGAAAAACTACTGCTGCCAACTATTAGTTTATTATGTGAAGAAAGTGCTCACTTTATTTTCTGCTTAGACAGAGTTTGCTGTTTTCCCGTGGGTGATGACAAGTCTCCCTGTTACAGCTGAGATCTGGGAAACAACTGTTTGATGCTATTAGAAAAAGAAATCTTTAAAGACAAGTAAATGAAAAATAAGCCTGCTTTCAAAACTCCTTTAGAAGCTGAAAGGCAGGAAATATTTCTTTACAGGTTAGTGGTGGACAACAAATCAAGGTGAAGTGAAGAATATTTTAACATAGACCTGTTTCCTATTTATACTTATAGCTTTGAATGTGTCTTTGTAGATGTCTGTTATGGGAAGACTTCTAGTTTGGGCTTTTGTCTTTTGAGACTTATAGACAGTGCTTGTAAGAAGAAGATAATTACAACTACATCTATCATATCAGTATCTTATGTTAATTTGACATGGTACAGGTTGTTCAGCCTGGAAAAGAGAAGGCTCCAGAGAGACCTAAATAGCATCCTTCAAGTACCTGAAGGGGGCCAGCAAGAAGGATGGAGAGAGACTGTTTACAAAGGCAATGGCTTCAAACTAGAGAAGTGCATGTTTAGATTGGATGTTAGGAGCAAGTTCTTTACTATCAGGGTGGTGGAATACTGGAACAGGTTGCCCGGGGAAGTGGTTGGGGCCCCATCCCTGGAGATATTTAAAGTGCAGCTCAATAGGGCTCTGGGAAACCTGATCTGTACTCAACACTGATCAGGCCACACCTTGAGTACTGTGTCCAGTTCTGGGCCACTCAATTCAAGAGAGATGAGGGAGCTGGGGTTGTTCAGCCTGGAGAAGAGGAGGCTCAGGGGTGACCTCATTGCTGTCTACAACTACCTGAAGGGAGGCTGTAGCCAGGTGGGGGTTGGTCTCTTCTGCCAGGCAACCAACAATAGAACAAGGGGACAGAGTCTCAAGTTGTGACAGAGGAGGTCTAGATGGATGTTAGGAGGAAGTTGTTGGCAGAGAGAGTGATTGGCATTGGAATGGGCTGCCCAGGGAGGTGGTGGAGTTGCCATCTGTGGAGGTATTCAAGAAGAGACTGAATGAGGCACTCAGTGCCATGGTCTAGTTGATTGGCTAGGACTGGGTGCTAGGTTGGACTGGGTGATCTTGGAGGCCTCTTACAACCTGGTTGATTCTGTGATCTAGTTGAGGATGTCCCTGCTGACTGCTGTGAGGGTTGGACTAGATGACCTTTGGAGGTCCCTTCTAACCCAGACTGTTCGATGATACTGTGATTGTACATTAATTCGATGTGTGTACATCCATGTAAAAGCCTCTAGGGAAGATCAAATATTGCATTTCATGCTTTGTATTATGTTTAATAGTTTCTAACACTGTGCTCCTTCTCATTATGTGATGAGCTATTTTTGAAAAATCAGAAAACAGTTACTGAGGAACCATAAGAACATTAATTTAGCTGTGGTTCAAATTCAGAAAACCTTTTAACCCCATATTTCTGTCCAAACCTGAGAAATCTCCATGAGGTAAGATGACTATATTAAAAGAAAAGAGAGAGAGGGAAAAGAGAGGCTTTGGGCTACAGAAAGATTATTTATTTTGAGTCAGTATTAGAAAAAAATGCTTAAGTGAAGTAGCAGGGTGCTCTGTAATGAACAGATAAAGTAGAATTCTAGAGCTTACTGTCTTGTGTACAAAAGCTAAGGGATTCACAACTAAATCAGCAGTACTTTTCAGAAGATCTTCAAAACACTCTTAATCAGGAATACACATTGAAAAACAAGTTCAAAATCGTATGATCCTATGATTAAAGACTTACTGTAAATCATATGCAGAAGTAAGGCAAATTATGGCATTGTCATCTCTGCTTCAGTCTTGTTCCTGAGATTTGAGAAACTTTTCTGGAATTCACCTACTAGCAAAATTCTTACTACTGCCATTGTGGAAGCATTATGGAGCATGGACTACTTCTGCTATCATTGAATGATTCATACATATCAGCCAAAAAAAAAAGAGAGAAAAATAAATATTTGGTATGTACTTACTGAAAAAGTAAAGTACATACGTTTGTGTGCATGTCACCTCAAAGAGCCTACAACTTAGTTCTCAGCACAGAAAACCAGGCCACCTCTGGCATCTTTTCTGTGACTCTCTATATCCCTGTGGGCATGATGATGATCAGTGGCTGACTCAAGGCCTGGAATGCACTGGTACGAGTTAGAATAGAATAGAATCAACCAGGTTGGAAGAGACCTCCAAGATCATCCAGTCCAACCTAGCACCCAGCCCTATCCAGTCAACTAAACCATGGCACCAAGTGCCTCATCCAGTCTTTTCCTGAACACCCTCAGGGATAGTGACTCCACCACCTCCCTGACCAAGAAAACACACTTCCAAGTTTGTCACACCCTTTAATTTCCCACTATACCCCCAGTGCTAGTTTCCATATTTGCTGTTCTTTGCCCTTAACCTTCCCATTTTTGCCCATTTTCTCTGCTTTTATAAGCTTTAATGACCTCCCCAAATACTTAAAGTTTTCACAGTGCTTATATTATTAACATGAAACAAATCTAGGATCTCACACATGGATAATTAGTATGCTGCACATTCGTTCCCACCCAGAGTCACAGCTCTATTCAGCCATATTATGGATCTTTTTTTCCCTGGAACCAACCTCTTTAATTTAAACTGCAAACACTTCACATAAAGCACTGCCACGAACGAATAATTTCTCAATGCTTTCTAAAACCCCAATTTCCTGCACACATGCTCTAAGGTTGCAGTTATCCATTTTTTTTTCCAAACTCAAATACAGGCAGCAAGGTTTGCCAAAAGATATTTCAAATGTATTTTAATGAAAATAAAGTAGTTGAAGTGTGGCTTTTGAATTGCAGCCCTTTTAAGAACATCAGCTGTAGCAAAGCTTCACAAAACATGCATTCCCCCTCACACAGCCCCAAAATCAATCCTGAGCTTTAAAACTCTTTAGCTAATACATTTGCAATTCAGTTTATCAATATCTGGTAACAAAACAGTTGATGAGAGCACATCAGAAAAGTACTGAACATGGTCAGATGTTGATTATCCTGATTAATTATAAAATTGTCAGTGTCCTCTGTGTTATTTTTAGACCTTGATTTAATGCAGAGGAAGAGGGTGTGAGAGGGAAGAACTTGGTGCAGGATAAAAGAGAGTTTTATGTTAAATTCAGCATTTAACATTAATAAATATGCCAGACTAACACCACAAAACCAAACTGGGATGTGATGTTTCCCCATGCAAAAATCAGCAGACTATCTCTCCATGGTTATTGCCTGTTGCCTTTCACACCCACCTCATCTACCAACTGGATCTATCTTGAAGGAGAGACCTTAAATTCCTGCGAGCAGACTGTAAGGCACATGCAGTAGCAGCAGTGTGCTGACATTTGCTAAGCACCAGCGTCCCTCAAGTGACTGGGAGCGAAGCCATTGACGTCACTGAACAATAGGCAAAATATTTCCTCCTCCTCCATAGTCCTGAACTGTAAACACCCAGCTTGCACACAGCAGGCTGAACAGTTGAGGAGAGGCGGAGAAGGAGAATGTGAAAAACTCTCAAGTGATGCTGCTGAAAACAGGCAGCTGTTCCTGCAGAACTGGCCTCTCCTTACTCCTTCCATTTTGCTCTGAGGATCACTGGTGTCCCTTTAGTGTAGGTCACACAGCATAACAGATACACCTAAAATAAACTACAAATAAAACTGTGTCTACTGAACTCACAAGGAATTTTTGCAAGTAAAATGCCCAATATTCATTACAGGAAAAAGAAGTGTGCTGTCATCTTTCACTCTTTCTGTCTCTGCAATGAATAGCTACATTATTCTAACACTTATCCATGTATTTTGGGCAAGGTGTGGTGGATTGAACATCAGACAATTTCCATCTCTGTCAGCTCCCCCCTCAAATTTACATTACTGCAAGCTGAAGAGAAAAATGTAACTCAGAATTATAGTTACAAAATCACAGATTATATGCTCTAGATTCACTGTAAAGACTGGGTTGGCTCCTTGCATTGGAGTGTGATGGTTATGGTATAGGCAGAAAACAGAAAGGCAGAGTCAATACTGAAAATGACAACCTAACCACAGCTTCTTAGGCCTGCATCTTAAAATTACTGGGATTTATCAGAATGTTTTATGCTGGTATAAACTGTGCTGGCAAATAATAAATGCACAGAACCTGTTTCAGCTTTTTTTTAATGCAGCCTCTTGGAAGCAGCTGCAATTCTAAGTAAATCATCCCTGTTTCCAGAGATTTGCTGGGAAGATCACCAGGGTGGAGGAAAAGGAGACCACTAGAAACAGGGAGTAGTGCAAGGCTGGAAAGAGCTCAGGAATTTTCTCCCTCTGAAAAAGCTCAGGGTAGCCACTGAATCACAGAGAGAGTGATTTGCCATTGGAATGGGCTGCCCAGGGAGGTGGTGGAGTCACCGTCCCTGGAGGTGTTCAGGAAAAGCCTGGCTGAGGCACTTAGTGCCATGGTCTAGTTGACTGGATAGGGCTGGGTGCTAGGTTGGACTGGATGATCTTGGAGGTCTCTTCCAACCTGGTCTATTCTATTCTAAGAATCAGAGAGCTCTGAAAGCTACCGTAAATTACCTGGGGGGATACACAGGTGAAGTTAATTTCTATCTTCTTGCCTCATTTGAGCTTTGTTCATTTTGTCCATAGAAGAAGGTGGTGGATATATTACCTCATAGAATCATAGAAACATAGAGTCATAGAATCATAAAAGCATGGAATGGTCTGGGTTGGAAGTGACCTCCAAAGGCCATCTAGTCCAACTCCCCTCTGCAGTAAGCAGGGGCATGCTTAACTAGATCAGGTTGCCCAGGGCCCTGTCAAGCCTCACTTTGAATATCATATTTGTTCTCAAGACAAAGACCAAGGAATCTCCTCCATCACCATGTTCTGCAGAGGGCAGCCTGTTAGGAGCCAGTGAGAGACACCTATTTTTCCTGTCCAGTGCTGCTCTCTGTGGCACAAAGCTGTAGGTGGCATATAACTTTTGCATCACATATTGATTTAATGCTTTCAAAGTGCTGAACAAACAACTCATTTTTTCCAAACAGACCATAACTAGCTACTCACTACCCCCCATTTAATACACAGGAAAAGCAGGTGAGCAAAATAACCTAGTTTGCTACAGGCTGAGATAAATTTGGAAACCTGCAGTTTGCTAGACATGTGCTGTCAGAGAGCAAGTGCCAAAGCCAAGGCACCGAATGTAGCGTGTGCTCAACAGCTGAGAAGATCTCAGGTTTTGATGTATGCCCTAGTTGTATTCAGGCCCCAGACTGGCATGATGGTGAACTGTTCAGTAGCTATCTTTAGCAGTCTACTTTCCTACAGGAGCAAAACTCAGGCCTCTGGATTTAAATGGTAGCAAGACTCTAGGACAACCTGTAAAAATATTTGCCACTCAGTCTAATGTCTATCTTGGCATCTTCCCTGAGTAGTGCTATTGCTGGGAGCCAAGAGCAAGCTAAGAAAGAGCTGTATACTCTTTGGGGAACAGCCTAAAAGAACAGCCTGAAATGAGAGTACATTTACTTCATTCATAGTAATGGACTTGTTTAAACATACCTTTAGGCAAACATTTGTGCATTTAAGTTTCACTAGTACAAATATTCACAGAAAATGTGTCTTCCCTTGCTTGCCTGCCCATGCAGATATGAATATCACCTGACAAATTTTTACTCTTGGCAAATTCCAAGGTTTTCCACCTATTTGGTTTCACAAGGCTGGAAACATTGATTTCTCAGTATATATTGTGTACATGACAGAGAAACAATTCAAGTGACTTCCTGAACATGTGTGTTGAAGGAATAAGGGATGTGTGAAAAACTGACAGAAAGAAAAGCAAAGGAAAATTTCCCTCACTGAAGGGACTTTCAGCAATTTGATAACTCAGAGTTTATAGTCGAATGGATTCCACACAAATACACCTTCAGGCAAAGGCTGAGAAAATAAAATGCAGTGAAGGCACTGCAAAAGTGTGTACTGTAATTATAGAATCATGGAATCAGCCAGGTTGGAAGAGACCTCCAAGGTCATCCAGTCCAACCTAGCACCCAGCCCTAGCCAATCAATTAGACCATGGCACTAAGTGCCTCATCCAGGCTTTTCTTGAACACCTCTATGGACGGCGACTCCACCACCTCCCTGGGCAGCCCATTCCAATGCCAATCACTCTCACCGTGTCCCCTTATTCTGTTGATGGTTACCTGGGAGAAGAGACCAACTCCCACCTGGCTACAGCCTCCCTCCAGGTAGTTGTAGACAGCAATGAGGTCATCCCTGAGCCTCCTCTTTTCCAGACTAAACACCCCTAGCCCCCTCAGCCTCTCCTCATAGGGCTGTGCTCCAGGCCTCTCACCAGCTTTGTCGCCCTTCTCTGGACATGTTCCAGAATCTCAACATCTCTCTTGAAGTCTAATGAAGTCTCATGAAGTCTCCTACAATTTTAACTTCAGTTCACTAGCATAAGATTAAAAGATAATGGAACATAATATTTTATCTGGTTCTTATCTGAACTAAAATGTTAGAAATTTTAATATTGTGGTGGGTTAGGAATTTTCCTCTCCCCACTATTGAAGTTTATCAGACTAGCTGAGATGGCTTGGAAGTGAGATGAAGCTATATTTACAGCAAAGTAAAATTTACAAGCATACATACACAACAGATTTACAATATTTACAATTATATACAAATTAGAAATAATACAGAAATCCAAACTCCCTCCTGGACAAAGGAAACTGCCCAGAAGGGGCTCAAAGTTACTCTTTCTTTCTCCCTCTATTTTCCCATACAGACAAACAAAACAACCAGCAAATCTTAGGTTGATTTCTGTTAGCCAAGATTAGTAGAAAAGAGGTTGGAGTGGAGTAATAAGGAAGTGAATAGATCCAGAATCACAGACCAGAGAGGGACAAGTTGCTGACATTTTGGCTTTTTATCCCTCTTTCTGAACCAATGATTGATAGAGACTTCATCATTATTTTCTTTTTACAACCAATAATCTAATTTATCTCATTAAAATATTCCAACTAGCCTCAAAGCAGCACAAATATATTGAAAAGAGCATAAGCAGCATTTTCCTTTTCATTAATTGGACCTATGATAAGCAGAAAAAACCAAAGGTAAATCTAAATCACATGTGTATAATTCAAACCATGTGTGGATTCTTTAGCTCATGCACACACATCAGAAGTACTTTGGTAAACGGCATCACTGTGCTCCACAGGACACAGTCTCAAGATGTGCCAGGGGAGGTCTAGGCTGGATGTTAGGAGGAAGTTCTTTACAGTGAGGGTGGTAAGGCACTGGAATGGGTTGCCCAGGGAGGTTGTGGATGCTTCCTCCCTGGAGGTGTTTAAGGTCAGGCTGGATGAGGCCTTGAGCAAGCTGCTCTAGTGGGAGGTGTCCCTGCCTATGGCAGGGGGTTGGAGCTGGATGATCCTTGAGGTCCCTTCCAACCTAAACCATTCTATGATTCTATGATTCTATGATCTTGGAGGTCTCTTCCAACCTGGTTGACTCTATGATTCTAGAGGCACTGAATGACTGTTTTTAGAAGCTAATGTATCGTTCCACAACAGCCTATAGAAATTTCTTCCATAGATCTTGCTGTAGGATTTATTACACTTATAGGCATGTCAATCATATTGAATTAAGGCTTCTCTTTCTTTAATAAGTCCTGTAGCAACCATAAGAAGGAAGTTTATGGGAAAAAAGAAAGGTTTCTCTGAGTCCATACATTCCTGGCATCCACAGGTTAATTATGTAAATACCCTTATTAGGACTTAGAAATCTGAATTTGAGACTGTGAATTTTGGCTGCATGGTACAAACAGAGGTCTAGACTGAAATGCAGTCTGAGAACCAAAGTAAAAATGTAAGTGAAGTAAAAAAGTAACTGAAGAAGAAAAAGGATCCCTTTCACAAGACAGAGTTTTGACACAGAAACCAGAGCATTCTCTGAACAGCTTCTTGAACTTCTCTGGATGTCACCTTAAATTCGTATTGCTGTTGATGCACAAGAATTTGATGACTGGGCAGTATTCCCTGTCCTTTCATAAGAGCTAGATATTTATTCTCAGTATGAGTACTTATGTTGTAATTATAAAGTAGACACAGCAAGTAAAAAAACATTGTATACTATCAGAAGTGACAGAAATTACAGAATCACAGAATGTTAGGGACTGGAAGGGATCTCAAAAGATCATCTAGTCCAATCCCCTGCCAGAGCAGGACCACCTAGACCAGACCACACAGGAATGCATCTAGGTGGGTCTTGAATATCTCCAGAGAGGGAGACTCCACAACCCCCTTGGGCAGCCTGTTCCAGGCTTCTGTCACATTGTTACATTTCCACAGAACTTCCTATGCCTCAACTTCCACCCATTGCCCCTTGTCCTGTCATTGGGCATCACCCAGCAGAACCTGGTTCCATCCTCTCGGTACTCACCCTTTACATACTTATAAACATGAATGAGGTCACCCCTCAGTATCTTCCTCCCCAGGCTAAAGACCACCAGCTCCCTCAGGCTCTTCCACTCCCTTCATAATTTGTGTGGCTCTGTGCTGGACTTTTTCAAAGCAGTTCCCTGAAGTCTTTCTTGAGCTGAGGGGCTCAGAACCGGACACAATATTCCAGATGCAGCCTCACCAAGGCAGAGTAGAGTGGGAGTAGAACTTATTTCAACTGTAACCACAGCCCTTCTAGTCGACCCCAGAATGGCCTTGGCCTTGGCCTTCTTGGCCACAAGACCACATTGCTGGCTCATGGTCAGCCTTCCACCTACCAGGACACCCAGGTCCCTCTCCCCTTCACTGCTCTCCAACATGTTAATCCCCAACCTATACTGATCCTCGGGGTTGTTCTTTCCCAGGTGCAAGACTGCACTTGCCCTTGTTGAACTTCACTAAATTTCTTCCTGCTGAACTCTCCAGCCTGTGTGGAGACAGATCAGCAATGATTAAAACAACAAAAAAAAACCCCACACACCACAGCTCCCCCCAGAAAAACCCCAAACACCCAACAACCTCCCCCCCTCAAAAAACCCCCCCACAACCAACCAACCAACCAACCCAAAATCAAAAAAGCAGAGACAGAGTGATGTTATATACTTCTTATCTGTGGAGTTTTTACATACTACTGACATACTTATCTCAAACATTAGTGTCTTGGTTCAGGAAAACCTCAAGAGCTGTACAAGTGAAGCAGTGTGATTTCTACTGTTTTGAATAACTGAACCCAGCAGAGATACTGCTGCTGCTGGCCCAGTCCTAAGAAAGACAAAAGCAACATTGAGTGAACACATAGCTAATGAAAGGTATTAGGAAAACCTTAGTGAACTGTAAAAGTTGAATTCAGTCTTTCACTGAGGATGTAACTCAGCTTTTACCCAGCAAGTACTGAACTGTAGAAACTTGATTATACTTCTGAAGTCAGTACAGCTTTGACATGTTAAGGAAATTAAGCACAGGTAGGTCTATTGTTCTCACTCTGACTAATTGCATGCTTGAAATTAGACATTCATTAAAGAACACTTAATTGAAGTGCAGAACTGTAGTGGGAAGAGGATTAGTTCCTACAAAACTGTCATTATTCACAGCTCTGAATATAAGCAAAACTTCTTTTCTGATTCTATGTCCTATGTGACAGGTCAGAGAAAATAAACTTTTGTAGTGAGCACAGTGGCTTCAGCTCACGGAACTTTACAATATGGCTAACAGTAAAATGGGGTAATTCACTTTATTATGAATTATCTGTTGGAGATCTATCAAGGAAACTTCCTAGGAAACCCTATGCAGAGTGGAAATGTTCACTATTTTTAAAATTTCCCTGATATGCAGCCAGAAGAAATGAAATTTATGTAAAACCCAAGAAATTCCATGTTACACACAAATCAAACACTGATAAAGGCTAAGATGCTGACATGCAAGGTTATAGCAGCTGTGCTAAGACTTGGCTTACTCCCAAGGCTGCCCTGAAATTCCTCATGCTCCTCACAGAATCACAGAATGCCAGGGGCTGGAAGGGACCTCAAAAGATCATCCAGTCCAACCTTCCTGCCAGAGCAGGATCACCTAGACCAGATCACACAGGAATGCATGCAGGTGGGTCTTGAATATCTCCAAAGAAGGAGACTCCACAACCCAGCTGGGCAGCCTCTTCTAGTGTTCTGTCACCCTCACAGGGAAAAAAATCCTCCTCATGTCTACACGAAACTTCCTACGCCTCTAATACTTAAATGCCTTCTAATACTGAAATTTAAGAGCAAATATATTTAATCACTAGAAGACTCAATCTATTGATCCAGAGCTACCTCAGTAGAAGAGCTGACCTACATCAAAGGCTGATGTTTGTGAATAGTTGAAACTATAAGGCAAGCAGAAAAAAAACCCAAACCCAACAAACAACAAAAAACAGACTGAAAACACACCAAAAGTATTGAGATGCACTGTAAAGAACAACAAACTTCCTTTGACTAGATATTCCCTGCAGATTTAGATGAAGAACATGATTTCATCTAATGTTTTTGTGGTTAATTGGTAGCCAGGATGTTTATATAAAGTAAATAGCTGTAATTGGAAATTTGATTCTTTGCTTGCTGGTAATATCTCAAATCTGAAATGCAGTTCATGAATTTAACTCAGAACGTGACTCACACACAGTTAGTATTTTACATTCACTTCTACAACTCACAAAAGTAAAGGAAATAGAAAAAGGTAAGTAGAAACCATGAAAACATAAAATGCATTCACATACTTTAAGAAAACAAGTGCAAAAGACAACCATGCAAAACCATGAGAAGCAGACCCATGTGAATTAGGTCTGCAGGAAATGACAGTATGAAATGACATCAAACTATATTTAGAAACCAGTCTTTGGAGTTAGTCCATTTAAGGAATAAACTAACAGAGGCTTCCATGTTAAATGGGCAATCGATTCAGATGCTCACTAAATACGGAGGTAGAATATAGTTATACTTCATGATACTGATCTAAGGGATCACAGAATCACAGAATGTTAGAGGTTGGAAGAGACCTCCAGAGATCATCAACTCCCCTGCCAAAAGCAGGATCCTCTAGGGTAGTCTGCAAAGGAATGCATCTAGGCAGGTTTTGAAAGCCTCCAGAGGAGACTTCACAACCTTTCAGGGCAGCCTGTTCCAATGCTGTCACCCTCACTGTAAAGAAATTTTTCTCATGTTGAGGTGAAACCTTCTATGTTCCAGTTTATATCCAGACAACTCAATATAATGAGAATACATCTTTGTGCGAGTTTGAAGCTAGCTGGAATATTTTGGTGAGAAGAATAGGCTGTGAGAAGGAAACAATGGTGATGGCTACTTCACTCATAGGCTTGCTGAGATGCATAAAAACAAGAACACAAACATAGATAACAGAGTTGCTCTCTGATTCTGGCTGCCTGCCCTTCTCTCTCTAATCTGCTGTCTGTGCAACTAATCCTTCTGCTTCCTAACCCCCCTGGCTGATTCTCCAAACTCACCTTGAACATAAGGCAAAATTTGGGATAAAGTAGAGTGGTGGAAAGGAGGTGGAAGGGTGGTTGGGAGCCCCTTCTGAGGAGTCTGGTTTCTGGGAGGGCTGCTGTGTTTCTGTATTACCTTTGCTAACTTGTCTATTTCTATCTATAGCTGTACAATATAGATATAGTAAATACCTGCTTGTATCTTGTGCTAAGCTTCATTCTAATTTTCAGCTTGGCTGAGTCTGGTCTGGGTGATTTTCTTAAGTGTAGAGGGGCAAGTAATACCTAAACCATCACAATCTTCTTAGTTCACATTAAAGGATTTATTTTCTACTTTCCTTCCCTCTTCAGGATTCTTGTTTTGTTTTGTGGGCATTGTTGTTTTTTGGTTGGTTTGGGGTTTTTTGTTTGTTTGTTGTTTTTTGTTTTCAGAATGACTCTGTTTACTAGAATATTTTACTGCACAAAATGCCTGAGTCAAATTTAGTCAATAAAAAGTATTTAAGTAAAACAGATTCTGATTTTAGAAAACCTGTTAAATGAAATTAACAGGCTAAACAACCCCAGCTCCCTCAGCCACTCCTCGTAAGGCTCACCAGCCTTCTGAGAGGTCTGGAGCACAGTGGTACAAGGAGAGGCTGAGGGAGCTGGGGTTGTTAAGCCTGGAGAAAAGGAGGCTCAGGGGGTACCTTATAATTGTCTACAACTACAGGAAAGGAGGTTGTAGCCAGGTGGAAGTTAGTCTCTTCTCCCAAGCATCCAGTGACAGTAAGAGGGGACACAGTCTCAAGCTGAACCAGGGCAGGTTTGGGCTGGATGTTAGGAAGAAGTTTTTCACAGAAAGAGCAATTGGCATCCGAATGGGCTGCCTGGGGAGGTGGTAGAACTGCCATCCTTGGTAGTATTTAAAAGGAGACTGGATGAGGCACTTAGTGCCATGGTTTAGTTGATTAATATTGGAGGACAGGTTGGACTTGATGACCTTGAAGGTCTTTTCCAACCTGATTGATTCCATGATTCTGTGAAGTTAAACCAGGCAGCTGCAGAGAGATCTGAAAATGAGGATTCAATCAGCCTTTATGTTTATTTGCTTTTAAAGCATTTCCATCAAATACTGATATTTGTTGCACTGCAGCACTGCTTTACATGAATGGTGCTCTCAATTGCACTAAAAATTCTCCTGTTCTATTATTTAAAGGAAGGTAGCTGCATGAGGGAGCATTTTCATTTAACAGATTGCTAGAGGAAATTCTAAGTGAACAGAAGCTCAGTCTGCATGAGAGTAAGAAACATGTTCACTTAGTGTTTGTCTGTGGCTTCAGGCATATACCACCAAAGCTGCTAAGCTTCAGACACTGAGCACCAAACTCTCAGAGTGGATATTCTGCACAAAAATGCAATGAAAAAAAGCTAATTCATAGCTATCAACAAAGATTTCAAGTCTTACTTATATATAAGCATGCAATTGCAGGCTCAAGCTGCGATTTCCAACTTGCTACAAGGTCTTACAACTTTGAAAGCGTTTCCAGCTTTGTAAAGGGAAGAAATCTGAAAAGGAACTTTTGCATCTCACAGTAAGTAAAGACAAAGGCTCCTTGATCTGCTTGCCTAGATTTTTTTTTTTGCAGGAAACAGTACCTTAATGGTTTCTCTACTTTTGACAGAAAATACTAATCTAATCTCCTCAAGAGAAAACAAAGATTTGTCAAAGAGATGTACCCTGAACTAGGCCACACAAAAATAAGGTTTTTTGTGATTAAGACATTCAGAATGATTTTTTTTCTAGTTCAGACATGCAAATATTATTAAATCTTAAGCATTAGAGTGTTTTACATAATAGCATACAACTGTTAATCAGAAGCCTTCCTTTATATTTCTTGGAATAAAGCCAATGCAAAAGTATATTAAGCCTGAAGGGCAATGCTAATGATAACTCTTGCTTACTGTCCATTTACTTTCAATTTGGTTTTTTTTTCTCCAATGAATATTTGGATTTTCTTTCTTAAATGACTTTAAACCACTGTTTTATACATGTACATCTACCATTCCACTGCCCTCTGCTGGAAAGACTATATCCGATAGCATATTTATAACAATACCAGTGTTGTTGAGCAGGGGCTGATGTTTCTGGACACCCAAAACTCTGTGTTTCTCCCCTGGTGAAGCCTGCAAGCAGCTGGGTGGTACACGCTGTGTGTATCCACAGGCAGATGCCTGATCATTATCTGTCTCCAGCACAAACAAACATTCTATTAAACAAAAATAAAAGTAAGACCAAGTTAAGAAAACATGAAGACTGCACAGCTAAGTACCCAAAAATCAGGAAATGCCAGAGGTAATGTTTCACATGGAAATGTGTCTCTAATCCCATGTGCATATGCATTTACAGTGCAGATTTAAATTACATGAAGGAAAACTTAGTTATTTTTCTACATGGTTTAGGGGTGCTCTCAAATTCAGATAGTTTCCATTATGGCTAGCCATAGGTAAGGATTTGTCTGAAGCTGTTATCTCTTAAACCTCCCAAAATAATTTCAGGTACTTTTTCCCCTTTTCTTATTGAAACCAGCCCATCTAGAGACAAGTGATGCAAATTCAGTTAATTGATAAGCAGATGGAACACACAATCAGTTTGAATTGCTGGAATACTCTGGGTCTTCCATTAATAAATTATTTTGTAGAAGAATATAGTATTAATAAGGAAAGGAGAGTTAAACCAGGGTGTTCTTCACATTGTAAGCACAGAACTGCCTGAATTGAATTAAAGATGAGTTATGATCATTCATATAAACAGAAAACATTAAATGGAATTGAGCAGATCTCTCTGGAGCTGGGCTTGTTTAGCCTGGAGAAGAGGAGGCTCAGGGCAGACCTCATTGCTGTCTACAACTACCTGAAGGGAGGCTACAACCAAGAGGGAGGTGGTCTCTTCTGCCAGGTAACCAGCAACAGAACAAGGGGATACAGTCTCTAGTTGTGCCAGGGGAGGTATAGCTGGATGTTAGGAGGAAGTTGTTGCCAGAGAGAGTGATTGGCATTGGAATGGGCTGCCCAGGGAGGTGGTGGAGTTGCCATCCCTGGAGGTGTTCAAGAAAAGCCTGGATGAGGCACTTAGTGCCATGGTCTGGTTGACTGGACAGGGCTGGGTGCTAGGTTGGCCTGGATGATCTTGGAGGTCTCTTCCAACCGGGCTGATTCTATGATTCTCTAAGGCACTATCACTGTAAAAAAAACACCCAACCAAACAGAACTAACAAACAAAAATCCCAACGCAAATAAACAAACAAAACCCACCAAAACCAAACAAAAAAAGACCCCACCCACCAATAGGTTAATGCTTATTAAACACTTTTCTTGCTGCATTTCAGAATTTCTCCATGTGTTTGACTGGCACAGCTTCTCACTGGAAACTAAATTACTTTCAGGTCAAGAGGCTGGTAAAAGATACTGGGAAACAGTATACAGAAAGGAAAGTCTTCCTCTACTTACTGCTTCTGTTTTTCATTTAGCTCAGAATGACAGATCTGGAAGTAACTTCTCCTGAATTTGTTTTGACAAAGAGAGGCAAAAAGGAGATTCAAAGATCCTACTGCTTTTGATTTGAGATATTCTCACAAGATTTATTTACACATTAACAATGGGTTAATGGTTTGCTGCTAGGCTCAAGGTAGCACACATCCTGTAAGTGACACAGTCATAAAAACTGTTTGTAAAATCATTTGCATTTATTTAATATGCAGTTTCACTATAAAACAACTGGAGTTAGTCACATGCTACACACAAGACATAATTCTGTGTAAAATCATACCCAGAATACAGTCCTGTCATTCAAGTTTTCATCAGAAACTGGTATGGTTGCTGACTTGCAGCTGGTTTTTGTCAGACTAGGTTTTATTTTACAGAGCATTACAGTAACATGAGTAAAAACCCCTCCTGGCAGGGCTTTGTTACAGGCTGGAGAAGCCCTTCTCTTATATTACCTGGAGGCAGCACAATGTTCAGCAATGTTGGATCCAAATGGATGTGGTAAGAAAATCTAATTAAATGCATGTTTTTTTTCTGGGTCCAATGGGTTTGCTCTGCTCTGGAGCAGAAATGCTAATAAACCAGTGACAGATCCAGCCATGTTTTGCTGAAAGGAAGTCAAAGTACAGAGAGTACAAACACAACACGCTCACAGACCTGAGACAGGCAGATGTGTGCAACCTGGCATTACCAGCACAGCTGGGCAATGTAACTTCTCTGCTTGAAGGCTTCAGTCCTAGACCTTTAACATTTGTTCCTATAATTTAAACCCGTGAAGGAAAACAAAATTGACATCCTGACTTCCTCTGCTGAGGGAAATTCATGATACTTGTTTGATGCATACTTATCCTTTCTTCCAGGTCCCAGAGCTTTCAAGCAATGAGCCACAAAGTTATTCCCCACTTGTTTGGGCAGGAAAATCTCCGGGTACAAGAGTATATTTTTCATCCCTTCAGCTGATCCTTTGTTCATCTTCAGAGTGAGCCTGACTTTAATAGAGAGTTTATCCCCTGCATCTTTTAAATACATAGGAAGTACAGAGTTATCTCACAGCTCTATCTTTTTTCCCATCAGCCTGTTTTGGAGGCAAGACAGCACCCTCGGGCTTACAGCTCAAAGCCACCTGACCTAAGACATTGGTCACTCTTGCATGCCCTCTCGCTGGAGCGGGTCCAGAGGAGAGCCACGAGGATGATCAGAGGGCTGGAGCACCTCTGCTATGAGGACAGGCTGGGAGAGTTGGGGCTTTTCAGCCTGGAGAAGAGAAGGCTTCGAGGAGACCTTATAGTGGCTTTCCAGTATCTGAAGGGAGCCTACAGGAAAGCTGGGGAGGGACTATTTACACGGTCTAGTAATGTTAGGACGAGGGGGAATGGATTTAAGCTGGAAGAGGGGAGATTTAGACTGGATGTTAGGAGGAAGTTCTTTACAGTGAGGGTGGTGAGACACTGGCACAGGTTGCCCAGGGAGGTTGTGGATGCTTCCTCCCTGGAGGTGTTTAAGGCCAGGCTGGATGAGGCCTTGAGCAACCTGCTCTAGTGGGAGGTGTCCCTGCCTATGGCAGGGGGTTGGAGCTGGATGATCCTTGAGGTCCCTTCCAACCTAAACCGTTCTATGATTCTATGATTCTCAGGACAGAGCAAGTTCACCAAGAAGCCTGCAAATGTTTCAGGTAACATAATATTTGAATGTTAGCACACACAATATTGCCTTAATTAGTGATGTTCTCATCAACTTGGTGACATCAGGGAATGGAGTGCAGTGACAGCTGATCAAAAGGAACAATCTTGGGTTTAAATCTAAATGAATTTACTCTTACCTTGTGTGTGTGCAGAATTAACATGAAAAATAAGTTTAGAAATAAGACAAAAGATGAAAACAAAACCTTAAGCTAACTAGAAGGTGCTGGGAAAGAAATGGGTTTAAAGGAAATTTTCATTTCCAGAACCAATAGAACAGCAACAGAAAAAGGGGACACAGTCTCAAGTTGTGCTAGGGGAAGTATAGGCTGGATGTTAGGAGAAAATTGTTGGCAGAAAGAGTGATTGGCATTGGAATGGGCTGCCCAGGGAGGTGGTGGATTTGCCATCCCTGGAAGTATTCAAGAAAAGACTGAATGAGGCACTTAGTGCCATGGTCTAGTTGACTGGACAGGGCTGGGTGCTAGGTTGGCCTGGATGATCTTGGAGGTCTCTTCCAACCTGGTTGATTCTATGATTCTGTGATATATGATTCAATTTAAATCTTCAATGGCTAAAGCCAGGCATGATAGGCAACCATAAGTCTTAGAATAACATGGCACAAGCACTGACATGAATAATAATAAATAAGCTTTGTCCCATTTCTGTCTTGCAAGAAATATTCATTCATTTCTAGAAGCTTGAGGAAAGACATGAGATTATTCTCATATATAAGCCTTGCATCCTTAAATGAACAAGTTAGAAAGGGAAGCTATGGTAAAGAAATCAGTTTCTGTATTCAAATAGTTTGGCCTATGGTCTGGAAGCATGGGATTGAGAGGAGAAAGAGAATAAGTTGCTCTGCCATGAAACTTCTCTTATTTTCTCAGGAGCACCTGTTGGTTTATTGCTTATGAACTATAGTGTTTATGAAACCATCTGCTAAGGTAGACTCTCCCTTAGCAGTAGCTTGTACTGGTCTAAGGGGAGTTCTGAATCATAAACCAAAAATCTTCCAGTTGACTTGGAAACTTGCACATGCAGCAGAACATCAGGCTGGTGAGCTCTTTGCAGTCTGTGTTGCTAAGGAGACCGGGAGCTGAATTTGGAGAGCAATGTAAGTACGTTTATGTAACGAGTTGCAAGTTTCAGTGCTGCAAGTGATTTTTCCAGTGATAAGTATTGGACATATTTGAGAGACTTGTTTTTTTCCCCTCAAAACATATCTGAGAGAATAAATGGAAAATATCTGAGACAGCTCTGAGGACATTTTTGTTTATGTTTATTTCTTTGTTCTTACTGCCATGCTATTTGGGTAATCAATAGTATAAAAGGAGTCAAAAGATTCTGACGATAAGAATAAATTTAATCTAAACCAGGCCCATACAAAATAATGCCTGAAGGTTGTACACTGCTCCAGACTCATTTGTGTGGCCAGCCAACAGCTGAAAGGCAGCAGCCATCTGTCCACTGTGAGCTTCGTAGCTCTGGTCTGTGAACATGCCTCCTTCCTCAGTCAGCAAGTGAAGAGACGTAGGGCTGACTGGGACAGAATAGCTGCCTGATGTTGACTGGCTGAACCTTTTTGTTAGCTGTCCTTCAATTGCAGGTACATTGGATGGCTGAAGGTGTTCAAGATAAAATTATTTCTCTAAAGCATTCTCTTTCTTGCCCTTCTTCAGTTCTGTCTAGCTTTTCCCATCTCAGCTCTCCATTTTGATAAAGACTCCACGCTGGTAATATTACAGAACCACAGAATGTTAGACTCTTGAAGGACCTGAAAAGATCATTCATTCTAACCCCCCCTGCCAGAGCAGGATCACCTAGATTAGATCACACAGGAATGCATCCAGGCAGGTCTTGAATATCTCCAGAAAAAGAGACTCCACAACCCCTCTGGGCAGCCTCTTCCAATGTTCTGTCACCCTCACAGTGAAAACATCTTTTGTCGCATTTCCATGGAACTTCCTATGCCTCAACTTCCACCCATTGCCCCTTGTCCTGTCATTTGGCATCACCCAGCAGAGCCTGGCTCCATCTTCTTGGCACTCACTCTCTACATATTTATAAACATTCATGAGGTCCCCCCTCAGGCTCCTCTTCTCCAAGCTAAAGAGCCCCAGCTGCCTCAGTTTCTCCTCATAAGGAAGATGTTCCTTGATCATTTTTGTGGCTCTGCACTGGACTCTTTCAAGAAGTTCCCTGAGGTCCTTCTTGAACTGAGGGCCCAGAACTGGACACAATATTCCAGATGCAGCCTCAACAGGGCAGAGTAGAGTGGGAGGAGAACCTCTCTCCACCTACTAACCACAGCCCTTCTCTAATCCACCCCAGAATGGTCTTGGCCTTCTTGGCCACAAGAGCACATTGCTGGCTCATGGTCAGCCTTCCATCCACCAGGACACCCAGGTCCCTTTCCAAGAGGTCACTACCCAACCTATACTAATCCGTTGGGTTGTTCTCTCCCAGGTGCAAGACCCTACATTTGCATACAAGAGATATTAATTCTTACACCTGGTTACTAAAGCTGACCACAATTTCCTACTTCCCTTGTTTGGGGAAAAAAGAGAGATTACTTTCTGCTCACTAAAATAGTTGCAAACAAAAGTAATCATGGTCCTTCACTCTGTATTCTGCAGGTGAAGAATAAAACAATTCAAACTTTATTAATTTTTATCACATTATCTTGGCATTTGAACACCTTAGTGTTCAGGCAGGAGCCAGATTCTGCAGAAGCACATGCAAAGTGACAGAATCTCTTGTACACTACAGGAGAGTTTTGCAAAGAGTGGAAGAACAAATTCTCTATTAACTTATTGGTCTAATGGCAGGAACAGGAGTTGCTTAATCCCCAAGTGAGTTTAAGTAACTAGAGAAGTGTTATTAAAGAGAAGTTGTTTAGTCATATATTACTAGTTCTGCATTCAAGGAATTGCTCACATCAGGAAATTGGTTTATCCCAACCCATATAAAATAAGCTCATACGACTCATAGAACCCTATCGAAGACCAGTGGTGCTGTAGTGAATCTAAATGGAAGGGCTTTTATTTGATGGTAAGATCTGTCCACTGTGAAACCTGAGAAGAAATCAAATATGAGCATGCCTGCATGCTGAAAGGAACAAACCAATCTTTCCCAGGACAGATGAAATAACGGTGGACAAAACTCAACTTCTATGCAATGCAATGAAGCCTTCTTGAATCCAAGTTGCTTGCTTTGGAGCACTTTGCTCCTGCAGTGTTGTGGTTACCAATGATAGACTGTTTCCTGTTTATTGCATAAATCCAGCTTATATTTCCTGTTATCTTAAAGAGACTGCATGGGTGGCAAGCAAAGGGAAGACTGCCCATTTATCTCACTCTGGTTGCTGTACTCTGAGTCAGATTGAAACTTCTCAGAAGGAGGAGGAGGAGTTGCTCCTTTCCTCTAATGGCAAGCTCAGCTCTGCAGAACATTCTGAACACAGAAGGGAAAAGGCTGTAAGGGAAACAGCACCATGAGCACAGACTGGGATATTCCTGAGAGGATCTAGCTGCTTGACTAGAGGGTAGTGCTGACTCAAAGCTGAACTCTGGAGGAAACAGAAGAAAAATACCATTCCTAAGAATGCAGAGAACACTCCAGTGTTTATTTGAACCTACAAAGTCACTGCCAGCTGCTAACCTTGGTAAGACTTGGAGAAAGAACATTCATACTGCAAGAAATGGTGGTGGGGATTGATTTTTTTTTCATGCTTTCCTCATCCATAAGGCCTGGTGTTCCCTACTTTCTGACTCATCTTCTTCAACTTTTGTGCTAACATCACAAGGGGTGTTAGACTTTGGGAGTCTTTTGTAGCTTACATAAAAGGAAGTGTGACAGGAAGACAGTGTAGTGGTTCTGCTTCAAGATTTTGGCAAATGCAGCACACAGAGAGCAGAGAAAGACAAGTATCAGGTAGCCCCAGGACAGAATACCAGTATTCAGATACACACCATGTTTTGCTAACGCATTTGCTATTAAGCTGCCCTTCACCTGACAAAGATTTGAGGTATAGGAAAAGATAGCACCAAGTAGTTCAAAGAACAGCTGCATAAAACAGCAGATATCACAAACTCTGCTGAAGATTTGCTATCATTGAAAGGCTTGAAACATGAAATTGTTACAACTAACTGATCTATGCAGTGCTCAAAGCTGGTTTTGACATACTCAGTGTCACAAATAACAATGTTGTAGTGGCAGAATGGGTCTTAGAGGGAGTTCTTGAAAATAGGATGTTTTTTCCACTAGGATTTCTAGTTTTTTTCCACTAGGATTTCTAGTTTTCCCAGTATTTAGTATCTGTGCATGGTCAAGCCATTAGATTTACAAGCATTCCATTCTGAGGGACTATTAGCCTACATTTTAAGATGTCAATTTTATATTTATTTCCTTGGAGAAAGAGTAAAAGAAAATGTTGATTATTTGTATTACTTCTTTTTTGCTTTCACCAACTATTACAAAATCACAGAATGTTAGGGTCTGAAAGGAACTTCAAAATATCAACCAGTCCAGCCCCACTGCAGAGCAGGATCACCTAGACCAGATCGCACAGGAATGCATCCAGGCAGATCTTGAATATCTCCAGAGAGGGAGACTCCACAACCCCTCTGGGCAACCTCTTCCAATGTTCTGTCACCCTCACAGAGAAAAAAAAAAACCTCTTCATATTTCCATGGAACTTCCTATGCCTCAACTTCCAACCATTGCCACTTGTCATTGGGCATCACCCAGCAGAGCCTGGCTCCATTCTCTTGGCACTCACCCTTTACATACTTATAGACATGAAAGAGGTCACCTCCTATCCAAGCTAAAGAGTCTCAGCTCCCTCAGCCTCTCCTCCTAAAAGAGATGTTCCATTCCCTTAATCATCTTTGTGGCTCTGCACTAGACTCTTTCAAACAGTTTTGGAGTGGTTTTTTTTGTTTGCTTTTGATTTGTTCCAATCAGGCCACAGACAAAGCTGGTAAGTTAAGGATTTTCAGTATGATTTGTTGAATTGAAATTAATCTGTATGTGCCAACCAAGAGAACAAAGTCAGACATTAAGTCTCCATTACCAAGTGGATTAAAAAAACAATTGGGCAACAGACATTAATGAACATATGCAAAACTTCCAGAGATTTCTGAAACAGCCAATGAGGGAAGAGATTTGGTCCCTGCTCCTCAAGTTCACCTTTCACTTGGTGGTCCGAGGATCACAGGATGTTAGGGGTTGGAAGGGACCCAAGGAGATCATCGAGTCCAACCCCCCTGCCAGAGCAGGACAATACTATCTAACACAGATCACAGAGGAACACATCCAGACAGGCCTTGAAAGTCTCCAGAGGAGACTCCACAGCCTCCCTGGGAAGCCTGTTCCAGTGCTCTGTGACCCTTACAGTAAAGAAGTTCCCCCTTGTGTTGAGGTGGAACCTCTTTTGCTGCAACTTACACCCATTGCTCCTTGTCCTATCACAGGGCACAAGTGACCAGAGCCTGTCCCCACCTCCTGGCCAGCCCTCAGATATTTATAAACATTTATCAAATCCCCTCTAAGTCTTCTCTTTTCCAGACTAAAAAGTCCCAAGTCTCTCAGCCTCTCCTCATCAGCCATGCCCTCCAGTCCCTTAATCATCCTTCTAGCCCTCTGCTGCACCCTCTCCAGCAGATCCCTGCCCCTGGTCATAGGAATCAGATCACTGGTGACTTCAGCCCAGCAAAATATTTAATCTTAATAAGAGCAGAGGAACAAATCCTAACCAGAATAGGAATGCATTCACAGATATATGTTCTACTAAGTTCTGCCTTGAAGGATGATAGAATCTACGAAGAGATTAATGATTCAGCTTATTTGCATTCCAAATGAGAGTGGATCTTAGGAAGAGTTGCAGTGAGATATTACTGGAGTTGTGAAACTATTCAACAATTAAGAAGATCAGAACTTGTTACCAGGGCATTTTTCAGAAGATTAACTACATAATCTTCCTGGTAAATCATAGACATTATCTGGTTCTAAAGTTTGTTTCTGTTTTCCAGAATCATGAGATTTAGCAGAACTTTTTTTTAAGAAGTAATGCAGATCTGGGGCCAAATTTTCAGTAGCATCTAATTTATTTACTTTTAAAAATTAGAATACTGATGATCTGCAGCCATAAAGTTATAATTATACAATGAAGATCTGCAGCTATACAGCTATAATTAGGCCCCCTAGAGGAATCTTAACAGACTTGACCAACCTCATGAAGGTCAACAAAGTTCAGTGCAAGGTCCTGCACCTGGGTCAGGGCAATCCCAAACACAAATATAGGCTGGGTGCATGGAGAGCAGTCCTGAGAAGGACTGAGGAGTGCTGGCTGAGAAGAGGCTTAACATGAGCTGGCAATGTGTGCTTGCAGCTCAGAAAGCCAAATGAGTCCTGGGCTATATCAAAGGAAATATGTCCAGCAAACTGAGGGAGGTGATTCTGCTGCTCTACTCTGCTCATCTGGAGAACTGTGTCCAGATCTGGAGCCCCAAACAAGAAGGACCTGGAACTGTTAAAGCGAGTCCAGAGGAGGACCATGAAGATGATCAGAGGGCTGAAGCACCTCTCCCATGAAAACATGTCAAAAGAGTTGGAGTTGTTCAGGCCGGATAAGAGAAGGCTCTGAGACCTAATAGCTGCTTTCCAGCTATATGGAATGTAGCCATAGGATGAGGGCAACAGCCTCAAACTGGAAGAAGCTAGACTGAGATGAAAGATTTAGGAAGAAATTCTTCACCATGAGGGTGATGAGCCACTGGAAGAGGTTGCTCAGAGAAGTTGTGGAGGCTCCAACTCTGGAAGTCTTCAAAGCCAGGATGGATGGGAGATTGAGCAACCTAGTCTAGTAGGAGGTGTCCTTGACCAAAACAGGGGGCTTTGAGCTACATGGCCTTTAAGGTCCCTTCCAACTCAAACCATTCTACGATTCTAGGAAATGATCATCCTGCCACTATCCCTCAATACTTGCTTTCAGGATTTTCAAATCACTTTTTATATTGTAAGAAAAGACATATCTCAGCTTCTAGCAGGGAGAAAGGCTGTTGCCTGGGCAAACATTCTACTGGAATGGTTACTTTTCAGAGAAGTGATTTTCTTTCAGTCTTTATCCCAATTCAGGCTTTTCACTAGATGAGCTTAAAAAGCAAACCCAAGAGTTTAGTCGAGCGAAGTAAAGGCTTAAATTCTTGATTTCAAGACTGGAATGTTACAAAAGTGAAGGACATCAGCAAAATATAAGCATAAATTGCACCTGGCAGTATTATCCTTTGTGTCTTGAGGGATTATGACAAAAGTTCTTGCTGAAGGAACAGCTTGAGCTAGTACCACTTCATACCTATAAATGCTGCTGCTCTTAGTATGGGTTAGAACTAGTTTGAAGATCTGAACAGTTCCTAGACTGACAAAGTTCATCAAAGACTTTTGTGATTTATTTTTACTCAGAAAAGAATCTTACGCCTCTTCCTCTTCTCTGGCATTGTTACTGCACAAGAATATAGCTTCTGAATCTATACAATAATTATTGTATTGACTCCTCTCATTCTGTCCTTCAGAAGGTACTATTACAGGAGTTCTACCTTTAGGTAATTAGTGAGTATATGAAGTACATGGGATCACCCACAGTGTTAATGCATATGGATGAGTATTGAGGGGGAAAGGAAAGTTACTTCCAACGAATGTGGGTTTTCTGCATTCTTTTTCTGCACTCTGGTCAAACTTCTCTCACAAGCACTCCTGAGGTCAAAGGGAATTGCTCTCATGTACCTGCCACACAGAAGGAAAGGGAGCATCTGCGCCTTCCCAACACTGTGAGGACAAAAGTATAAAAGATATTATCACTCACTGCAAAACTTATTTTTTCTGCTATGTTCTTATTTAATCAAACATGCAGCAACACCCCTATAAGCTTGTAGTTTCTAGACAGCTTCACTGCACATGCACTCTAAATGTTGCATCTGCAACGGATGTTGCAATTGCATCTTGTGATTTTAGTAAGGCTTCATCTATAGCTTAACCTCTGGTGGTGCACACCTTTATCTTGGAAACAACTTTGGTGGTCTTGTAACTATTCATAACATAAGAAATTATGCACCTAGGAAATCTCTTCAAAAAGGTATCTATTGTCATTTGATTTCCTGGCAGTTGAAACACAGAGGTATATCAAAATATCAAAGTGGATTTGTTCTGTGAATAAACCAGACTGGATTCTGAGAATCCTGGCTGCTTTGAACCTTGCTAGTGACTGTCAGGGACCGAAGATCTCAATGTTTCCAACTGAACATAGTGAAAGTCGGAAAGAGTACTTCAAGTATCAACATAGAAGACCTGCCCTCTTCAGAATAGGGATCATCAGAAATCTCTAGCATTGACAATAAAGATGGATTAGTAGTCAGCATGAGTGCCAAAACCTCTTGACTGGTTGAAAGCCTTTGCACTTTTGCACTGCCTGGATTCAAAAAGAATCATTGTCTAGCCAAGAAACACTTATGTAGGTACGATTCACACTCTGTTTGTGTCCAGGAATTAAAAGAACATCAGCTTCAACAACTGTATATGGCAGAAAGATGATGAGGGTGAAAGATGAAACTAATGCAGAAACTGACAAGGTCATGATAGAAATACGATGGCAAAACATTAATTAATATGAAAGGAAATTCTAAAATACCACAAAGAAAAGGTGCACAAAAGGTATTGTGAGGTTAGAGCAGAGTTCAACCTTCATATTGTTTTACAGAGCTGGAGAAATGAACATGAAACAGTACAAACCAAAGGAACTGTCCCCCAAAAGCTGTGAATAAAATGGCATGCAAAGAGTTTTGTTTTGGCAAAAATGCTTCCCTTTGCTGGTTAAGTGTTCTGATTCAGCTGAGTGGCTGAGAGGATGTAAAGGACATAGGCTTTTGGAGGGAGAAAATACTTTCCAGACATGTCTAAGACAAAAGAGTCTGACTTAAGCATCTGTAATATTAAAACACATCATAGCGTGAATGTGCATGTAGACAACATTCAAAAGACAAATTCTCCACTTTGTGTGTTTCAGATGAGGAGGCTTATGGGACATTTCAAATCTGACTGGCAAAATATGTCCATCTGAGCCTAGCTTTCAGAACAACTTAGACTTTTAGGTGGTTAAGTCTATTCTAAAATTGACATATACTTAAAAAAGAGTCTTAGTAACTATTTCTTAATGCAAATGTTGTTGGCTGTAGTCTTGTTCCAATAGGATTTTAAGCTTTGCTAATTCAGACCTCCAGCAGCAATTGCTTCCCACTCAGTAGGCATTACCACACAATTAACTCCATTCTTCTTTTTAAAATTCAAAGCAAAGGGAATGTTGAGGGCAGCCCACAGCACTGATCAAAACCCACAAATTAAGTAACTAAATGATAAAAAGAGGAGGCATTTGGCAAAAGTTTTCTTTCACAATAGCCCACACAGAAAAGTGATTTCATTTCTGTGCCAAACATTCAGCAGTTTTCAAATCCAGGTTATTCAAAACTAGAAAGAGGTCTTGAAATAAGTTGGCTCAATCATTCTGGACCAATATTTTGTAGGACTAATGTTGAAAGGCAAAGCTGTAAGACTTGCAAGTTCCAGATAAAAGAGGAGCTGCTGGACAGAGCAGAACCTAATGAAGTCCAGTAAGGGCAAGTGTGGGATCCTGCACTTGGGGATGAATAACATCATGCATCAGCACAAGTTAGATGCTCACACGCTGGCAAGCAGCTCTGTGGAGAAGCACCTGGGACTCCTGGCAGACCAAGAACCAGCAGTGGGCTTTTGTGGCTAAGAAGGCCACAAAGTGCTCAGTTGCATTACAAGAAAGTGTAGCTGGCAAGACAAGGGAGTTTCTCCTCTCCCTCTACTCTGCTTTAGTGAGACCATGTCTGGGGTATTGTGTCCAGTACTGAGCTCCCCAATTACAGAGAGACCAGGAACTACTGTTAGTAGTTCCTACAATAGAGGACTATAAAGATGATTAGGAGACTAGAGCATCTCTCTTTTGAGGAGAGACCAAGAGATCTGGGGCTCTCTAGCCTGAAGAACTGAGGGGATCTTATCAATGTTTATAAGTGTTTAAAGGGCGGGTGTCAAGAAGATGGGGCCAGACTCTTCATTGGTGCCCAGTGATAAGACAAGGGGCAGCAGACACAACCTAGAACACGGGAAGTGCCATCTGAACACAAGGAAAAACTTCTTTACTATGAGGGTGACAGCACTGGAACAGGCTACCCAGAGAGGCTGTAGCGGCTCAGTGTCTGGAGACTTTCAAAAACCTACCTGGTGTGTTTCTGTGCAACCTGATCTAGGCAAACCTGCTTCAGTAGGGAGGTGCACTAGATGCCCCTCAGAGGTCACTTCCAACCCCTTAGCATTCCTTGATTCTGTGATTTAAATTATTAATTCTTCTAAGAGCAAATTAGTCTTTTCTGGTAGATTCAAAGTAACACCAACTTCTTCCCCCCCGCCCTGAGAAAATCTTCTCAGTGTTTTTTAACATTATAAAGAAGATCTACCACTCCTCTAAACTCCATTTCTCACTGTAGTCCTTTTGCTGTTTGCAAAAGCTAATATAACAGTGTTGCAGAGGCAGGGAATTAACATGGCTGAATCAGAAAATATATTAAAAAATAGAATTATTTTATTTTCCTGAAACCCTGCCCCCCAAAACTATATGCAAAAATTAATTTTGTTTATTAGCAGACTGAGTTCAATCAGGAATAACTTACAAAGGATACTATAGATAAATTTGGATATTTAGGAAGTCAGGAAATGGAAAAGGCTAAGCTATAAACATAGCTTTACCTCACCATCAATCAGGCTGAGCAGAAGATTAAGGGAAAACCTACTCATGGATGTGGGATAAGCACACAGCAAAGACCCCTTGCTGGATTCTTTCTGCAGGAGCAGCCTGTGACGTTACTGGCAACATCCAATAATAGAGGTCCACGCCACAGAAGTCCAAGATAAGGACAGAGCCGCCAAACTCAGAAGTGTCTCAAGCACTTTTTCCCAAGTGGGATGGTTGCGGGACAATGCTGCTCTCACAATGGCAGAGTGCAGAGCCCAAAACTGCTAGAGTCTCCTGTCTGGGAGGTAGCCAGCAATTAAATAGTGATAGGGTCTGAGAGAGTGGTTAGACCCAAGGCTTGCAAAGTCTGCCTGTTCGCACAAAAGGTGCTAAAGAGTGGGGAAGGGGGGAAGGTAGGAGCCATCCAAAGCGGGGATGGTCCAGTCATGGCAGAAGCCTATTTTTTACAGTGGCAGGGGAATCTCCAGATGGGAGCTATCAAAGCAGGAAGCACCCCAATGCAGGAAGAACTCCAAGGCAGGAAGCCTCACTATATTTATACTTTTCCCTAGACAAAGTGTCCGTTTACCATTACTAGGCACGAAAACACAGCCAACCACCAGCCTGATTCCTGTGCAGGCATCTGCACGGGTCACGCCAAGTGCTGTAAGGACGCTTTGCCCCCCCCCAGCTTCAAGCCCACAGGGCAGGGGATGGGGATAGGTTTTTCACACCTTTCCTCTCCCATTCAAACCATGAGGTGAGAGGAATTTGGGGTATCCAGGACAAACAGTCATGAAATAACTCACACAGCAATGAAGTTGCATATGAACAACAGATGAGTGGGCTGCGGAGTTTGTTGCACAGAAGAGGTAAAAGTGCTTGTACTGTACAACATATGGGTGTTAAGGTGAGGTGAACAAAGGATAAGTACATTACTTTTTTTTTCCTACTTGCATCCCCCATCCAAACACAGCCATGTTTTGTCCCAAAGAGCTTGAAAGTGATTTTAAAGTGGTCTGGTTGAACTGCACACTCATTAGCTTTTATTCATCAGCAGCACGACCACCTATATCCATTCTACTTCATCCTTTAAAATGCAAGGTTTTGTAGACTTAAATAAGTTTAGCTACAGAAAGGTATCCCTGTATTACTCTTTGGTTTACCCAAAATATAATCTGTCATTCTGGGCAAAACTTGTTAGACCACTGTGGTTGGTGAATCAGAGCTCTTCCACAGTAATCTGGCAACAAAATAACACACAATTCTGAATTGAATTTGTGGAGGAAATCAACATAAATAACTAAGTCCGTCAAGACAGACTGCAAGAGAGTTCAGAGTCGATCTGGAACCTGGCCAAGGGAAAGGGATTAGCACTTTTTGAATAACCACATAAACAGGGAACTCATCCTGTCTTTTTGTTTTGCATACTTGGCATAACGAGGTCTAAGCCCAGGCCAAAATTTCATAGCTATTGCAGCAGCCCAAAGAACAAACATTTAAAACTACTGAATTATTCTGTAGCTAACCCCAGCTGAAAGTAATTGAATAGTTCTATGAATGTCTTCAGTTAGTACCTGAGTGTCTTTTAAAGAGTGTGTATTTTACCATAGCACCAACTTAGAGAGATATTAGAGAATGAAGTTGTGCAGCTTATATGCATGAATTCAAGCAAGATGACTTAATGGCACTACCTGGGTCAAAAAATTGTCAAATGCAAGTTAGAAATAAAAGATACCTACAGGATACATTTTATCAGAAGGTAATAATCATTGTGCTGGCTCATATAATGTGATGGCACGAAAACCAGCTTTGTTCAGAACCTGGAAAATGCCCTCATGCTTTCTAAGTCTTTTCATAAGGCAGTGATTGTATCCAAAACTAAATTCAGCTACTTCTAAGAATGTATATGCTTTTCCTTCATCCTAACTAACTGCAGCCATAAGTCTGCTTTGCAATGCTATACACTTTGTCCTGAACTTAACACTGCTTTCCAGATGTGATTATCTACAGTATTTTTTTTTTTTTTTTTTTACATTTTCACCAAGGTTGGAAGGGACCTCCCAGATCATCACGTCAAACCTTTTACCCCA
>WAAF01019753.1:58149-130319 GCA_013400475.1 Tricholaema leucomelas
TCCCTCAGCCTCTCCTCGTAGGGCTGTGCTCAAGGCCTCTCACCAGCCTCGTTGCCCTTCTCTGGACACGCTCAAGCATCTCAATGTCCCTTCTAAACTGGGGGGCCCAGAACTGGACACAGTACTCAAGGTGTGGTCTAACCAGTGCAGAGTACAGGGGCAGAATGACCTCCCTGCTCCTGCTGGCCACACCATTCCTGATGCAGGCCAGGATGCCACTGGCTCTCTTGGCCACCTGGGCACACTGCTGGCTCATGTTCAGGTGGGTATCAATCAGCACCCCCAGATCCCTCTCTGTCTGGCTGCTCTCCAGCCACTCCGACTCCAGCCTGTAGCTCTGCATGGGGTTGTTGTGGCCAAAGTGCAGCACCCTGCACTTGGAGCTATCTGTTCACTTGAAATTAGTGAGGACTCCTCAAACACAGCCAAAGGCAAAGTGAAGACTACAGAAATGTGCATTAATAACAAAAACCAGGAGATCCCAGAATTGCACACCAATATCCTCTTGACAACATTATTAATGGTGACTCCATCTCTCCTTCAGCCAAAATACAGCATATACTGCAGGATGAAGGGAAGGTGAGGGAAAGTGTGATCATCAATTTTCTTCCACTTCTTAATAAGTGATGGTGGAAGCAAGCACTGCATTCTAGCATGGCCAATCTGGAGCAGACCCTGAATGAAATGACAACCCAAAGCACTGTCAGATCACAGAATCTCGGAATGTTGTGGGTTGGAAGGGACCTTGAAAGATCATTCAGTCCAACAGAGGAGGATCACCTATACCATATCACACTGGAATGCATCTAGGCAGGTCTTGAATACCTCCAGAGAGGGAGACTCCACAGCCCCATTGGGCAGCCTCTTCCAGTGTTCTGTCACCCTCACTGGGAAAAAATTCCTCTTCATATTTCCATGGAACTTCCTATGCCCCAACTTCCAATTGCCCCTCATCCTGTCATTGGGCATCACTGAGAAGGCATAAGTTTTGTACTCAGATGCCTTTCAGGCATTTAATAACAAAAATAAGAAAAGGATTTTGTTATTTGGAGAGTAAAAGTAATGAAGGATATAGTATGCATTGCTGAAACCACACAAGCACAGGAGCAACAGCTGGTGAAAAAAAGTAGGTGGGCTGAGAGCATAAGACCCTCTTTTCTAAGGAATTTAAGGTGCATATTTGGTTTGGGAAACTAGGAGATTTCACAGAATTAACTATCACATTCATCCAATCCAATTATCTTCTTGATGACCTTTCATTTACTGATTTTTCTTCCACAGATACCCAGAAACACAGTTCTCATCTGTGCCTCCAGGGTTTTTCCCTTGAGAATTTTTGTTCAGAGAGCAATGAGACTTTCCAGCAAAATGTGGGACCACATTTCTAAATGTCCCATAGCAGTAGTTTACCTCAGGGAATTCAGATGTATCAGCTGATAAGGACTCTTCCAGGTTAAATTAGACAGCTCAAAAATAGCCATAGGCTTAGAGGAGAATTGTAATTAATGGCATTCCAGTGTTATTTGGCACTGCCCTTGCCACTTTCCCATTGCAGTTTCAGTGATTTATAGAACGTGTGTCTCTAGGATTATGCAGTAAGTTATAAAACACTTTCTTACAGCCATCTTTCTATTCTGGCAATCACAAAATCACAGAATATTAAGGGTTGGAAGTGACCTCAAAAGATCATCCAGTCCAACCCCCCTACCAGAGCAGGATCATCTATAGCAGATCACACAGGAATGTGTCCAGGGAGGTCTTGAATATCTCTAGAGAGGTAGAATGCATTAACCGTTTTTGAAGGCTCACATAGGTTTATTTGATCTCGTTTTTATTCCCTCTTCCCCTTTTTTTCCCTACCAAAATTAATGTCAGCTCATTGGAGATACTGATGAAAGATGGCAAAACTCCATAACAACAGAGATAATGGAATGCACTTGTGAAGTAGGAGTTGCTACCCAGCAGCACAGGCAATGCATACAAAGAAGTCAGATGTTCTAGAGAGACAGAAAGTCTTCATATTTTCTGTCCAGCTCAAAGAAGTCTGCTTTAGCTGGATTAAAAAAAAATAATAAAAAGAAGGAAGTGAAGCAGGTTACACAGCTTGGCAAACCCTGACATCCACGTGTGCGTGCACATACCGCACGTGTGCGTGCACTACAACATTGTGAAAGTGTGTGAGCAGGCACGTGTGCGCGAGCAGATGGGTGGATGTCTTTTTTTTTTCTACAACATTGTGAAAGTGAAGTGAAAGGGCACTGCCCACGCTCCTGTTTCAGAACTTGACCTGGTGGCAATGGCCTTGCATTCCTCAGCTGAGAAGTGCATCTGTTTCCTTGAGCTGAACCAAATGGAAGCAGCTCTATCAGGCTCTCACTTGCCTCAGGCCCTCGCTTTTGAAAGAGACAGCCCTGCTGTTTCTCTTTGAGACTTCTTCCTGGTTTGAGAAGACTTGGCCAAAAGAAAAAGTTTTCACTTGTCAGTTGCCTTTGCAGCTTAGCAAGGACAGAGCATGTATTTTTCATTTGGAACTTCATTCATTTTAAATACAGCAATATTTTGAATGTTATTCTTGAAAATCACAGTTAAATCCCCCAAGACAAACCAATGCTTCTGTAAACTAGAACATGTTTTGAGTAAGACAGGCTCTTACAATTTCATCAGTAAGTACATGTTTTCACTCTACTGTTGGTCCAGTATTTCACTGAGGCATCACTAAATGGCACTAGGCAGTTATGTTCCTGGTGACATCACTGACCAGGTGCTTGGGCAAGACTTTTCATGTCATGGTGTTATGTATCTACCTTTCAAGCATTATGCATTTCTCTCCAAAGTTATATCATGGATTGGGCAGGGTGGGCACTTTCTCTTGCATCTACAAGGATGTCACCATCCCTGGGGGTGTTCAGGAAAAGACTGGATGAGGCACTTAGTGCCATGGTCTAGTTGACTGGATAGGGCTGGGTGCTAGGTTGGACTGGATGATCTTGGAGGTCTCTTCCAGCCTGGTTGATTCTATTCTATTCTATTCTATTCTATTCTATTCTATTCTATTCTATTCTAATCTAATCTATTCTATTCTATTCTATCCTATCCTATTCTATTCTATCCTATTCTATTCTATCCTATCCTATTCTAAGTGATGGTATCATTTCCCTGAAGAGACTGTCACAGAAATAGTGGACATATTAATGTATGTCTTGATATGATTACCCTCTCCAGAAGAAGCCTATTTAGAGGAAGCCTCAAGTCAGGTGTCATTCATGGGGTATGACACTCTCACAAATGTGTCCCAAAAATAATCTCCCAACTAGATCTAACATTTACCATTATGCTGTGCAGTTCTGAAGCATCTCTGGAGAGTTCTAACTCACATCTGCTAGACACAGTTGGCCAAACAACCTGTTAACCAGATGCATCTAGTATTTTAGGCCACAGCAGGAAAAAGCCAAGGGACAATGATGCAGCAAGGAGATGTGAAGCCTTTCCCCTATTAATTGTTTTGGAAGATTAATTGCACGATCTCATGATGCTGTGATGCACTTTGTATGTTTTGCAACATAGAACTGCCAACACTCATCATACAAAGAGACAAATCTGGGAAATATTAACACACAGATCTCCACATACAGAAGAGTTTGCCACCAATATATTTTTACATTTTTTTCTTTTTTTTCATTTTTCTTATTAAAAGAAAATATTAAAACCAGCATATATTTTGCTTCCCAAGGTAGAAATAGTCCACTGGAACATCTTTGTTTTTCAAATATGTTCACACAAATAAAGATTTGTTTTCATTTAGTCTGTATTTTAGTCATCACTGTCTCAGCTCATTCTAAATTTTAATTCTCCAGTTTTTGAGATCAGTTGTTTTGTTTTTTTTTTCCATTGGAAGAAACCAAGGCTAAGTCAAACGGTTTCAGTGGCTTTTTGTTCTTTCCTAATGCTGTCTGGAAGCAATTTTCTCAAGCTTTGTAATTTATTTGTCATCTTCCTCAAAATCCTCATGCAAGAAAGAACAAGAGTCTTTCTTTGGAATTAAAAACAAACAGAGGAAACCTTGACATTTGATTTTTAGACATATCTTTCATATCCTCAGTGTAATAAATAGATGTTTTAAGTACTGGTGGCTGGGATCTTGAGGAAAAGAAGTCATGAGTGAAACCATGTCTTTTGGAGAACAGAAGTGGTAGTCAAGGTCTCCAGGGAATCAGGCACACATTAACTAACGAAATGCAAGAAGTCACATTTTTCGTGTTGTAAGATCTAACACATAGAGGAAGAGTATGTGTTTCAATCTTTGATCTTTAAATGTTGCTTCTCATACCAAGAACTGTACAATAAAAGTAAAACCCAGCCTTTTTCTCTCTCACAAATACCATTTACTTTTGGTTTGTCTTTTTTTTGCACAGTCTGGGTAAAGAGGTTAATGAGCTCTTGAGCACACAAGAAGATTAAATTTCAGTCATATAAGACCAAACAAGAGACAGGAAAACTGAGGTTCAAAGCTGAAGGTTCCTAAAAGGAAAAAAAAATCATTAACTTTGGTTGTTCTTTCTCTTACTTTTTCACCTTATTCTTTTATCTATTTTCTGTTTTCTTGATTCAGCTCAAATGCTTCTGCTGAGCAGAGCTGTGGTAATTGATATAGGGTGTGAAACTGTTTCTGAAACACATAGGTTCCAATTAGTTCTTGCGAAGTAATCCATATCTTCAACTGCATCTGGAAACTCTCACAGACATCTGTGAGAATCCAGTTCAGCCCATCTCTACTAAAATACAGTCTTTAACTGTCAGGTGTTACACCTATTTAAAGTTCAGTTGCTCATAATATGTTCAAACAATCTAATCTTAAAACAGAATAAAGGTCCTGGTCTGCACTTAAAGCAGACAGAAGCTGTCTACAAACCAAAGATGGGGAAGAGCCTTCCTCATCAACACAGGAACGTGATAATTTTACAGCAGCCTGGTATTAACACTACAGTGTTTGACAAACAAATTATGAAAACCAGAAACATTCAACAAGAGGAACAGGTAGAGTCTCTGCATATATCCAGCCACCTCTTATGGTTTACCAAGATTAGCTCAGGCTTACTGGACTGAATGTTAATCAATTAGTTAATATCCATGCACCATTTGTTTTCAGGACAGATATAATCTCTCTTAAATATTAAAAAACAAAACAAAATCAAGACAAAAAAGCCCCAAACAACAACCAAAAAACCCAACCAAAACCCCCAAAACAATCAAAAAACACAACCAAAAAAACAACCACCCCCCTCAAAGAATAAAAATAACAAACAAAATAGCAGCATTGAACTAATTTCTTGCTACCCTGTATCCAGTTTCAAAATTGGAAATCCTAAATAAAACAATCCAAAGCTAGACAAATTGAGTAAATAAGGTGTTGCTCTAAAATATTCTTCAGCCAGTTCATCAATTCACAGACTCACAGATTGTATTGGTTTGGATGGGACCCTCAACAGTCATTTAGTCTAACCCCCTTGCAGGGAGCAGGGACACCTCCAACTAGACCAGACTGCCCAGGGCCACATTGAGTCTCATCTTGAATGTCTCCAGGGATGGGGCCTCAACCACATCCCTGGCCATCCTGTTCCAGCATTTTACCACTGTCATTGTAAAGACCTCATAATGCTTTTCTCACTGAAAACACAGAATGCCAACAAGCTGCATATTTGCTCCTTAAAACTCTGTGTCACTTCAAATTTTCCTCCATTGCCCAAGAAAAGATATTCTTGTCTTTCAGCAAAAAGTGATTCTGGTAACTGAAACTTAGGTGGAATTATAACTTTGAATTTACATATCTGACAACATAAAAGCCTATCAATCTCTTGCTGTTGCATGTCATATAGTCCTTTTCATAAAGGAATCAAAAAGTGGTTAGAATGCCTACCTACACTACTCCTACTGGGATCCTCTTTTAGAGTCTTGTACCTTTGGTGGTCAGAAACATTCTTCTAATCTCTTGCCTAAGTTTATTTATGAGAAGTTTAACAGTTATTATCTCTCTCTCTTTTTCTTTTTTTTCATGAATAAATGCAGCATTTCAATGCACTTAGAGAGAGCAATTGATATTTCTACTCAGCCTTCACTTTGCTAGGCTAAACAAAAGAAGCTCCTTTTCTTGTTTAGCGTTAACAGTTTCTCCATTTCCTTGATTGCCACCGCAGGCCTCTTTCAGTTCTGTACTCTATTTGAACAAATGCACCTGAAAAATAGGTGACTAAAACTGCATGAGATTTTCTAGACTAAGGCTTTCATGGGCTACCTGATCTTTTCTCTGGATACATCTTGGGATTCTGTTGGCCTTTCTTCACAGCTACAAGTAAGGGACTTCTGGTCGATTTCACACAGAATCACAGAATTGTCAGGGTTGGCAGGGACCTCAAGGATCATCTAGTTCCAACCCACCTGCCACAGGCAGGGCTATCTTCTGCTATATCAGGTTGCCTAGAGTATCCAATCTAGCTTTAAAAACATCCAGGGATGGGGCGTCCACCACCTCCTTGGGCAATCTCTTCCAGTGTCTCATCGCTCTTATGGTGAAGAACTTCTTCCTAATGTCTAATCTAAATATACCCTCCTCTAGCTTGGTGTTCCAGAGTACTCCAAATTCCTTTCTTCTCCCTCCCCACCACCCTGGGTTTGAATGGGAGAAGGCAGTGCAAAAACTGCTTCCTGTGGGCTTGAGGGGGAAACAGCAAAAGGCACATTCCCACATGTGGGCTGACCCGTGTAGAAGCCCGTCCTGCAATTGGGCTGGTGGTTGGCTGAGTTTTCGCTCCCAGTATAAAATGGTAAATGGACACTTTGTCTAGAAAAGCTTATATAGAGCAAGGGAGAAGGAAAGGGGTTCCTGCCTTGAAAGAGCTCCTGCTTTGACAGAGTGCTCAACAGGAAAGGTTCCTCCTATGACAGAGTTCCCATTTTGGACCATCCCTGCTTTTGGACATCTCCTACCTTTTTGCACAGCTCTTGGTTTTACAGCATCCCTCCTTTTGGACAGTTCTCCCCACTTTTGTACCATTCTGTGCAATCTTGCAGGCTTGGCAAGCCTGGAGTCCTTTGAGAGAGCTGCTGGCAACACTAGGACCGGCAGCTTCCTGGCTGCCTCCCAGACTGGGGACACACTAGCCATTTTGGCTCTGCCCTGCTGCTGCAAAGACAGTGTCACTTCCACAAATCCCTGTCTTGTGGCAGTTGTGTCTCAAGACATTTCTGAGTTTTGGCAGCTCTGCCACTCCGAGCTTCTGTTGCGTGGATCTATTCTATTGCCTGCAGCATCAGAAGGCTGTTTCCACAGAGGAATCTAGCAAGGGAGCACTGTCAAATACCTATCTCACCTCCGTGTGTAAAACCTGCTGTTCCCTTAATTCTCTCCTCAGCCTCATTGGTAGTGGGGTAAAGCTGTGTTTATAGCTTAGCCTTTTCCATTTCCTGAATTCCTACATTTCTAATTCTGTATATTACATTCTTTTGAACAAATTCCCACTCGAACTGAATCTGTAAATAAACCCAAACCAGTTTTGTATATAGTTTAGGGGCAAGGTGTTTCAGAAAAATAAAAGAATTCTATTTTTATAATTCCTGACTTGGCCACATTAATTTCCCTGCCTCCACAACACTTGGATCCATTCCCTCTGGTCCTAACACCCTAAAAAGTCCCTCACTGGCTTTCTTGTGGATTTCTGTTGACCAGCAGAAAATACACACAGCTACATCTCATGGACTGGGAGATGAAGTTTCTCATGCCATTCTGACCAAGTACTCTGTACTTACAGGATTTTGCATTTTCTGTGATACATTAAGAACTGTCCATCCTCTTTGCTCCTTATTCCCTTTTTCCAAACAGGATGACTTCTTTACCTAAGCATATTTCTGTCTTTCTGTTGAGAACTGTTCAATAATTATTCTCATTGACAACTACCAGTTCACGTGTTATGGCCACCTATGGCTTTTCATAATAGCAATATTGTGCATTACTTTCCTCCATAAGATGAAAGCATAGTTTTCACTGCTGCTTCTGTTACAAATATTGTATTAGCATGTTTAAAGCTTATGGAGTGCTTCCCAGTTTTCCCTCATGAGTGACTGAACGAGCACATGAAGAACAAGCTAGTATAAGAAATAAGGCTCTTGTGATTTTTTAATGTTTTCTATGTGAAAAGTGAAGCCATACTTAAATTTTCTCTAGTTGTCCTCTACATTTCTAGACAACTTTTTATCTGCTTTGCACTCTATGCAGTCAAGAGATGACTTGAAAGCAAAGACAGCAACACAAAGACACAGCCTTTACTCTTTGATTTTTAAGGAATCAATGTTATTGAAAATAACCCTTCACCAGACAAATATATCTGATCAGGTTCTGCAGGAGCCTCAAAATGTGCAGCCCTCCACCTAGCCCTTTCTTATATCTGTCAATGAAAGGATCCACTAAAGACTCCATCATGGGTCACAACAGATCTTACCATATGCACTCTCTTTGTTGTTTACTCATTGCACAAGAAAACCTTTATCATTAGAAAGAACATTACGGATTGAGAAATTAGTCAACAATTAGTAATTATGAGATTAGTTTTTATTTAATTTCATCTATTAGAGTTTTTATTCCAAAGTTACTTTAACTGCCTCATAAAGTAGAAACCTAACCTCAGTTAAACCTAGTCAAAATTTGATCCATGAATTGTAGTATATTTAACATTATCAGTTAAGAAAGGTTTTTCTGTCTCATCACTAGGGCTAACACACTTTTCTTTTTCCTTCTGATCCCTTTATAGGTTAATTAACAATTGAGATAAAAAGAAGGAAAGAGAACTCATCTTCTAGTACTTTACAAGGAGTTGTAAGGAAGACCAAGCTCCTACTTTCAAAGTGTGTGAACACCTGAAGTATGTGACTCTAACGAGGAAAGTGAGCAGTAATGAATAAGGAAGGCAGAAAGTTTGCAATAACAGTATAGCTAGAAACGGGTCCATTTTGCATTCAGAGAAGAAATCATTTAGGAGGAATAAGTAATTTCTTAGTGCAATTAATTTATTCACAGAACATTTTCTGAAACACAAGCTGTGAGGATCTACATAGTAACTTCAGCTAAAGATCCACCACTCTTCAAACAAGAAGCTATCCCCTTCATTTCTGTTCCTCTTCAAAGCTCCTAATATGCTCCAGACCTTGACTATTAAACCTGACAAACACTTTAGCTTCAGGCTCTCCATGGAAGAATAGAAATTATTTTATTGTTTTTAAAGTAAGTTTTCTTTTGCTTAATTTTTTTCTGTCATATGGAGTTATCTCATGGATTTAATCATGAGACACAGGAAAAACCCTGTATCAGGACAAAGTGCTTATTGTTATGAATACATATTTATTAAAGGCTTCAAACATGAATCCCAGCAAAGAAAAACACCCTAATGTTAAAGCATTCTAGAGCAAAGATTACACATGAATACAGTGCACAAAAAAGTCAAGAAGCAAGTGCTTAAATATGTAACTGTTTTTATATATTAATATATGTTTTTTATTTCCAAATACATTAACTTGAATCATTTTTCCATGGTATAAAGTTCTCATAAGAAGAAAATTCAAACCGGCACCTTTATCACATTCCACAATAAAAAATAATGAACTGTTAACCTAACAAAGCCCTCTGAAATCAGATCATGGTAGGAGGTCTTCAGCTTTTAGCAGCTATCTAGCCTGTAACACACTGTGCCAGAAATTCTAGATCTAGATCTGCTCTGACCTGAAATTTAATTGTATAACTGTAGCAAAAGCACTTCTCACTCATTGAGCCAACTTTCTCACTCTAAGCTCAGTCTACAGTAAACAAGATAAGAGACATGTATCACAGATATGAAAGTGCACTGGTTTTGAGAGTAGCCCCTCCATAGTGACTTAAGGACTGTTTTAATGGTGAGCCATTTCAGAAGTTTGAAAGTCTCCACTGTAGTATACTGTCCTTTGGAAATTTGATTTCAAGTTTCAGAAATCTTTCATGGTAAAACGCACACCAAGCAAACATGCCCAGCCAGCATGAGTTCAGAAAGGGCAGGTCCTGCCTGACCAACCTGATCACCTTTTATGATGAATTCATCTTCCCCGGTGAAAGTGGGGCAGGCTGTGGATGTAGTCTACCTGGACTTTAGCAAAGCCTTTGACACCACCTGCCACAACAAACTCCTGGCAAAGCTGGCAGCTCATGGCTTGGACAGATTCACTTTGATATGGGTCAAGAACTGGCTGGAAGTCCGGGCCCAGAGAGTGGTGGTGAATGGTGCCACATCCAGTTGGCAGCTGTCACTAGTGGTGTTCCCCAAGGACCAGTGCCAGGCCCAGTTCAATATATTTATTGATGATCTGGACCAGGAGATTGAGTCCAGCATCAGTAAGTTTGCAGATGACAACAAGCTAGGAGCAGGTATCGATCTGTTGGAAGGTAGGAGAGCCCTGCAGAGGGACCTTGACAGGCTGGATGGGTGGGCAAAGGCCAATGGGATGAGAGTTAACAAGGACAAGTGCAGGGTTCTATACTTTGGCCACAACAACCCCAAGCAGCGTCACAGGCTGGGGACAGAGTGGCTGGAGGGCAGCCAGGAAGAAAGGAGCCTGGGGGTACTGGTAGAGAGTAGCTGAACCTGAGCAAGCAGTGTGCCCAGGTGACTAAGAGAGCCAATGGCATCCTGGCCTGTATCAGGAACATTGTGGCCAGTAGGACAAGGGAGGTTATTCTTCCCCTGAACTCAACACTGATCAGGCCACACCTTGAGTGCTGTGTCCAGTTCTGGGCTCCTGAATTCAAGAGAGATGTTGAGATACTGGAACGTGTCCAGAGAAGTGCGATGAAAGTGGTGAGGGGCCTGGAACAAAACCCTATGAGGAGAGGCTGAGGGAGCTGAGGTTGTTTAGCCTGGAGAAGAGGAGGCTCAGAGCAGACCTCATTGCTGTCTAAAACTACCTGAAGGAAGGCTACAGCCAAGAGGGAGTTGGTCTCTTCTCCCAGGTAACCAGCAACAGAACAAGAGGACACAGTCTCAAATTGTGCCGGGGGAAGTCCAGGCTGGATGTTAGGAGGAAGCTCTTGCCAGAGAGAGTGATTGGCATTGGAATGGGCTGCCCAGGGAGGTGGTGGAGTCATCGTCCCTGGAGGTGTTCAAGAAAAGACTGGATGAGGCACTTAGTGCCACAGTCTAGATGACTGGATAGGGCTGGGTGCTAGGTTGGACTGGATGATCTTGGAGGTCTCTTCCAACCTCTTTGATTCTATGATTCTATCATTTAATGTAGCAAAATCTTTCCTCTATATTATTCTCAACAATATATTGAATATTTCAAAAATATAGTAAGTATCACAATAATGTAGTGAATATTTCAGTAATTAGTGTACAGTAAGGTACTGACAATGAAGTTATTTCTTCACACAAAATACAATGAACTGTGTTGAGATAGAAAGAAAGTATGGAAACGGTCAACAGGTAGAGAAAAAAAAATCCAATAATCAGTTTCTTTGTCCACACAGCCTCTCTCTGGAAAATTATTCAGATTTCAAGGACCTTTTTAAAAAGGCAGACTCACCAATGTACTGGAATTGTGCTGTGCTATTAGAATCAAACACCTCTGTCTCACTCTTCAGCACTTTTAAAATATGTGTATCTATCTCAACTGTCAGTGCCAAAAGTGGAGATACAGTCTGTTTCCTAGACCCAGGTTCTACTCTCCACAACTCTGCCCTGTTACCAAGGTTGGACTTGTTCAACATTATTTGAAAGGTCTAGCTAGATAAAGAATTAGAACAATAGCTCTGAAATGAGTGGAGGAAACTGCTTTTCTAACAGAGGCACAACTTTTCACCATCTTCAGGAAATGAATACCAGCCCTGGCCAGATATTTTTCTGCTAGATATTCTTGTTAGAATGTTGTAATGGCAAACAACCTGCAAGGAGTAGAAATATACATACAAACTGGGGACAGAAACAGAAATTTGAGGGTAAGAAGAACAAAAAGAAACTGCTGAAAGATCAACAACATAAGATACAATCCAGTGATCATTTTTCTTTCCTTTTTAAGTTCTGTGAACTTTGAATCCACACCTCCTTTCAAACTCTTCTCAGGCAAGATTGTGTAGGGGACAAACTGCTCTTCAAAACTGTCACCACTTAGCTTGTAAGAAGCCTCATCTAGAACAAAAAAAAGAGATGTGACAAAAGCCACATCTTTTATTGCCACAGCAGAACATTGAAATTATGGCATAGGAGTAAAGGCTGTAAAGAAAGAGTGAAGGAGAGGCAGTTATAAAATTTTAGTGAAAATTATTCAGAATATGGAAACCATTTAATAAAGATATTAGTTTTTAATATAAGTTAACTTCTCTCTTGGTTTTACCTTGTGATGTAAGCAAATAGTGGACACTAGAATTCCTTGAAAGGAATATGCTTCATTAATCTCACAAGGAGACCAAGAAGACTATTTGCAAACATCTTTATGTGGGGAAACATCTGCATAGTGTGTCAGTCTGTGTATTTACAGCCCATGAGTTTCTCTGCATTAATTTGTCAATGGAAGAGATTTAGATTTTGATTCATTGTAACTTCATTTATTATTAGGACTCTCATCTAACTCAACAAGGTTCCTATTATCCATCATTAGAACAGGCAGAAACGCCTTTTGGAAGATTTCATTGCTAGCCATTGACTATGAAAATAATCTAGTTTAGACTAGGTGACTAAAATTCAGTTATTTCTCATAAAGTGAGACCACTCTCAACACTGCAACTCACTAAAGATAATTTCCTCCTGATTACAGAATGAGCTTTCAAGATAAGCGAACAAAAGTAGCAAAAGCACTGCAAATTCTATCCAATCTTACTATGTAGTACCATCTCATTATAAATACATTCAAATATGCTTATTTTAGGTGAGAGACATTCAAATATGCTTATTTTAGGTGAGAGAACATAATTTAGGCTTCAACATAAACCTTCTATCTTCACTGGCAACAGATAACCACCCTTTACACCACTGGGGATCTAAATGAAAACTTTCTTTCATCTCTTCACCTTCATATTTATAAAGCCTACCAAAAATTGCAACTCACACACAAACCAAAACAAACTATAAATTTGCTGTAATGATTTCCCATCTTTTTACATTGTATGATGAAGGAATTAAGTATATTCTTATGATGATGAATCTAAATTACAACTTTCTCTATTAGCCTTTTATAAGTCTACAGAAAACTGCAACTCATACATAATGCAAAACTATCTATACGTAATGAAGGAAAAGTATTTAGCAGTTGAAATGTGATAATGATAATGTGCTATGGTATCATTTTGCTGTTACAAATTCCCATCTCCTTACATTCTACAGCAAAGAAATATATTACTCTGCTAATGTGTTGGTACTTGGAGTTCTGCTTCCCTTTGATACCTGTATTTCTGCCGATATGTTGGTACCTACAGCATTTGCAAAGCAAAATCTATTAGTGCACAGTGCATTTGGTTTTCCAGTCCCTTTGATTCACTATTTTTCACATGCTTGTTACAAATGTCATTGAATTGCTTTGTTTATTGGCTCATTAGCTTTGATTGGTGCAGCGAGTTATAGATCAGTTTCTTGAAGAATTTTGCCCTGTTCAGTATGCTTGGCACTCATTCTATTATGTTTTCTTTATTCTCTTGAATGATACCATTTGGTAAATTTATTCAGTGTATTATGTCAACTCAATTATGTGTTTAATCTATTTCTTTGTGAGTTATATGCTTCTTGGAACATGTCACATAAAAGCTCGGTATTTTTATGCTTACTGCTTGTCTAACTTTCAATATATTATGCTTCCTCCAGCATGTTAATCTGTAGCTTGCCACTTTTTTCTCTACTGTGAATGCATTCTATCAGCTTTCTATCTAAAAGGAAACTAAATAGCTTTTTGATGAACAAGTTATTGTGCATTTTTTAAACATCTGTGAAGCCTGAATTAAACATTTAAATTTTTTTTTTTTTTATTTTAAAGAAGCAATTTATTAATGTGGCTCTAGTGCCAAGACTGCTCTCTTTTAACATTTTGTTTACCAAGTAAGAGATGTAGTGAGGCAAGAATACTTGTAAATGTGTAAAATTCAGAGCCCACAGGGGTACTGTCGCTCTGAGGCCAGCAGCTCTTCCATTGATAGTGCTCAAGAATGGTGTCCTGGTTTTGAGCTATGAGCTGCCCAGGGCAAAAGGACAGGAAGGTATTTTACCCCAAAGGAGTAAAATACAAACACTTGCACTGAATTGGAGGGTAATTATGAATGCTATTTACTAATACATACAGAAATACAAAAGGTATTCAGGGGGAAAAGGGATACACACACAAATTAGGCCCAGTTCTTTACTTGGGGCTATCAGACCAAACTCTTACAAAACCTCCCAAAGCCTCCTCGCCCCACCTCAGCCTCAGCAGCCCAGGAGCAGGCCAAAGTGCTCTTCAAGCACTACCAAGCCTCAATGCACGCCCCTGCAGCTGCAGCCAAGCTGACTAGGTCCAGTGGCATAGGTAAAAGTCAGCTTGTCAGCCAAGGCTGCAAACTCCCCCACAAACCAAAAGATAATAGCCATTGAACATACTTGGAGAAGAGAGGAGGGAGAGAAAGAAAGAGGGAGAACAGTCTGCTCCTTATGTAGCAAAATCACAGGATGTCGGGGTTGGAAGGGACCCAAAGAGATCATCCAATCCAACTCCGCTGCTGCCAGAGCTGGACCATACAATCTAGCTCAGGTCACAAAGGAACGCATCCAGACAGGCCTTAAAAGTTGCCAGAGAAGGAGACTCCACAACCTTTCTGGGTAACCTGTTCCAGTGCTCTGTGACCCTTACAGTAAAGAAGTTCCCCTTTGTGTTGAGGTGGATACAGGAAAGGAGAATAGAATAAACATTTACTATGTCCTGTGTGTCCCCCTCACCAAGACTTTCTAGTCTCTGGAGGACTTGTCTCTATAGTTATACCAATCAGCTCTCAATTTCCCATAACTTACAACAAACGGAAAGATTTAAACACCTCTCGGGTTTGTCTGTCATACAGAATTGCTTCCTGCAATAATCTTGGAGATGGCAGTTTAATAGTTAATGCCCATGTCCTGAAATACCTGTGCTTCCTGAATGTCTCTAGAAAACACTTTCCTGGAAGAAGATTAGCAGATTAACCAATAATCTGGATTTTCTTCAGGCTGTTTAGATTTAGATTTCAGGACTGCTGTTTAAACAAAGATGACAGCGTTTCCAGACAACAGCTTCTCACAGTCACAGAGGTCTTTTCCAATGAAAATATGCTATGATTCCATGAAATACAACAGCTTATTGCAATGACAGTGTAGTACTAGAATGTGAGTTGTCCTGTGGGAATAAAAAGGACTTGTGTCTTCAATGAGTTGTACAAAGTATCTCCCTTGAATTCATTGCTGAGGGAGACAACACAAATTGGTCAGTGCAAGAAAAAGCAGTTGTAATAGGTGAATGTTAACTTGGAGAAATTAATTCTAATTTTGTCTGAAATTTCCTGCTATAGAGTTTCAGAAGTCACTTAAGCTATTTTCCTATTACCCTTTAGCAAAATAAATTAACCTGATAAGGTGCCTCATCACAGCTACACTGTTTGAAGTACCCACGCTAGTTCAGGGCCACTGATAATACCCCCTCCACCCCAAAATGCATGCCTATGGGACATAATCTACATTTCACAAGAAGACTTCATTCTATCAAACATGATCCTACTAGTCCTTAACTTTTCAGACTCTGACTTGCAATTTTGATGCTCTTTTTATCTAGATGAAAATAAATAGATCTAAAGTTACCAAAGCGTCTACATAAAAATTAGACGAGGCTTTATATCTATCATTTTAATGACAGGTACTGTAGCAGTTTCTGGTTAAATGGATGTGCAGTCTAAAAGCATGTCCGGGCAGGGCTCTTACTGCCCATAAGGTTTTGATGTTGCTGGCTCATTTAAAAGAGTGCCTTTGAGGAAGTACAGCATGTCCTGTACAGCTGCAGTCCGATCTGATGGGATAAAGTAGGGAATGCATATTGCCAAAGCACTTTATGAAAACAAATCTGTCTCGTGCCTGAATTTCTAAGAAGAGAAGAGTGTGAATATTTTTTTGTTGTTGTCCTACTAAGATCAGCAGTTAACAATGACACCCACGAAGTGACAGTGAAGGTCTGAGTCCAGTGCAGCCAGCCTTCACATCAGCAGCGGCACCTATTGAACTCAGCCACGTACTTTAGGGTTGTAGACTTTCGATGATGCTTTGAGTAGTGCTTACGAAAGAAAAGCTCTACTTATCAGCTCATGACAAATAGAAATTACCTTTAGGGGGCAGCTGCAGCCTCACTGCAAAACCTAAGTCCAACTTGATTATTCTGCTGAACAGTGGACAGAATTGCAAAACATACCATCCCTTTGTGCTTAGCACCGGTGAGGCTGCACTCAAACACTGTGCTCAGTTTTGGGTCTCTCAGTACAAGAAAGACATTAAGGTGCTGGAGTGTGTCCAAAGAAGGATCTCTTTCAGAGGCACTCACAAAGCAGAGAGCAATAGCTACTAAAAGTCCAGACTTATTGTAACTAAAACTACTCTGCATTCCTTTCAACAGAGTTAAATTACAAGATCAGAAGTTAGTTGGGAGCTGCCAACCTGTATTGGTACCTGTTGTTATTCCTCCCCAGGGGAAGTACCCTGCACTTGTCCGTATTGAACTTGTGGTTAGCCTTTGTTCAGCACTCCAGCCTGTCCATCTCTCAAACATCACAGTTTGTAGTGAAAGTGATTTGCAGTCACGGTTTTAACACAGCCTTTGGTTATCAGCAAAGGAAATGGTAGCTGAATCTGACAGTTTGTATAGAAAACGCTCTCATTAAGAACTGTAAAAGAAACATTCTCTACTGATCCATAGAAAGAGGGAACTTTACAGACTTGAAATTTCATGTGATCTAAGAAAGGCTACTACAAAGGACTCAGATGAAATATCTTGTGGGATAAGATTGCTATCTGAAAGTAAGCAGGAAACACTAACAGGAAAAATCTGATAGAGATTAGGATCTGTATTTCTAAATTGTCATCATTGCAGAAGCTCCTGGGAGAAAAGAAGATAGGGCAGGAAGGGCACAAAATCTAAATGCCAGCTATTGAGGATGTTTTCACACAGAACACAGATTGCAGTGATTTTTTTTTTTTTCTGAAATGACAGTTGAAATATTAAATCAGACAACCCAGCAGAGAAGACTGAATCCTACCAAAAAAGTCTGCAATAATTCAGACATTAGCAATAACCCCCATTACAAGTTTTATTCATATTTGTGTCCCTTGTTTTTGATATTATCCATGGATATCAAAGCCAGGATTAAGTGGTTTAAACATTCATTCAGAACAAAATACTACATTAAATCTGACTGCTCTGGGGTTTCACAATCACACAACACAGTATTTTTTTGGCAACAAATTGATTACATACTTAATCTGTTTGGAAGTTAAAACAAATCCATATGACATCTGACATTAACAATGAAAAAATATATTGAAATAAATCACAGAATCAACCAGCTTGGAAAAGACCTTTGAGATCATAAAGTCCAACCTATCACCCAATATCACCTAACCAACTAAACCATGGCAACAAGTGCCTCATCCAGATTCTTTTTAAACTCTTCCAGGGAAGGGGACTTCAACATCTCCCCGGGCAGCCCATTCCAATGCCAATCACTCTTGCTGTGAAGAACTTCTTCCTAACAGCCAGCATAAACTTCCCTTGGCACAGCTTGAGACTGTGTCCCCTCATTCTCTCATTGGTTCCCTGAGAGAAGAGACCAACCCCACCTGGCCACAACCTTCTTTCAGATACTTGGGAGGGACTTTTTAGGATATCAGGTAGTGACAGGACTAGAGAGAATGGAGCAAAGCTGGAGGTGGGGAGATTCAGACTGGACGTGAAGAGAAATTTCTTCAGCATGAGAGTGGTGAGAGCCTGGAATGGGTTGCCCAGGGAGGTGGTTGAGGCCCCATCCCTGCAGTTGTTTAAGGCCAGGCTGGATGAGGCTGCAGGCAGCCTGATCTAAGGTAGGATGTCCATGTCCATAGCAGGGGGTTTGGAACTAACTGATCCTTGTGGTCCCTTCCAACCCTAACTGATTCTACAATTCTATAATTCTAGTTGTAGTCAGTGATAAGGTCCTCCCCACGCCTCCAAAAGCTCACACAAAACTTAGAGCTCAGTTGTATCATAGAATATTTGAATATTGCTGAAAAGCAGTTGAGAAAGGATGGATATGTTTTGGTTACTCTTTGAGGAGAAAAAGAAGCAATACAGAAATTAGTCAAAATGTGTTATTCACTTGGGTTTAATTTCAAGGCTAACTGCCTGACTAATGTATTAGAGTTGAAATCTAAGAAAATGTTTTTTCTTTTAACATACTTTGCTTGCACTTTCAATAAGGCAAGTAATTTTGCCCAGATCATTCTGCACACACCAGTCTTGCACAAGGTTTATCCAAGCAGTCAGGACAGAATGAAGAGCAAATCTCACTGAGATCATTTCAGATGATGTCACACATGTATAGCAGCTGCTGTACTAGTTATACCATAAAATAAATACCAGCATCTTTTATAGTGATCTTCTTTCATGGATTTGAATGTGTTCTGCAATGAAAGACAAGCACTGGCTGCCAAATTTGACCCCTGCTCCTGTGCATATGCACTTGAGTGGTGGCTTATCTTGTCATTGCAGGAGACAGAGCAAACAGCAGGTGGAGGGAGACAGCACTGCAAGCAATCAGGCTCTCAAATTTTGCTTAGCAATTTCATGCATCAATATGAAATGAATGCTTTAGCTTGACCCTCACTCAGCTTGACTATTGGAGTGCTGACTAGGAGAGGCATGTGAACTATAAATCTTGTCTGTTTTCCTCAGCTATCCAAGGAAACTATGTGTTTCCCTATTAGCTTGGTCTCTCACATATCCCTGCACCACCATGGCCCCTGCAGTGCTGATACCACAATAGCCCTGATTCTGCTAATAAAGAACTTCAGCTCTTGAGTTCTGCTAACATAAAAACTTGGTGGGACAGGTGTCAGTAATTTCAGCCTAAACTGGTTAGTGCCAAAGGTAGCAAAACCCAGCAAGTACTAACAATCTATTTTGACTATCAGAGCCTCCTCTGACAGAGTTTTAGGGATATTCTTACAAAATGTTCATTTATACAATAAGTCAGTGTCGTTTTGGTTTTTTTAAACACACTTAGCAGTTTGTGAGTGTTTTATTTGCTGGGAAAAAAAAAAATCTCTCTTCCTTTTCCTTGAAAAGTTATTCTCACCAACTTCTTGTAGAGCAGATAGCCATCACATAAAGACTGTTTCCCCTATCCAGCCATCCACTTCATCTTCCACTGCAGGCAGCTGCCCCTTCTCCATTCCCCTTCCCATCCCTGTGGTTTATCTTTCCTGAAGGTTATACCATTCTCCAGACATTCAATCAGAGAGCGATAATGAAGACCTGTCTTAGAAAATTAGGTCAGGTATCTGTAACTTCCAGAACTAGCAGTACAGATGCTATCGTGTGAGTTTATGCATAGGTACATGACAGCTGATGATCTGCATATCAGTATTAGATTTCCTGATATTAATATTCTCTTCTTGTTCCCTAGTGTCCCAAGAATCCTGGCCCATGTATAGTCCTCCTCTGAACCCTTGTGCCCTTGGGGAACTTGAAAACCAGGGAGGTAGATAAGCAGCATGTCCCCAGTAACTCCCTCAGGTTTCTGGAGGGTGAAGGCTGGCCTGTGAAGGCTCAGACTCATTCTGAAATTGCCCTGAATTCAGGGGATTGGTCTCTGGATATGACCACCAACATGACACACTCAAAGGAGAACTTGCCAAAAGATTACGTGGTGAATCCCTTTATGGAAAAAAAGTTGCTTCAGACCTCACAAATAAGATGTATAGTGCCTGTTCCTGAGCAGAGTACATCCACAACAGGGACATGTAACCTTTTCCTGTGCCTTCCTTTCCCAACAGTGGGGTATGAAGAGATAGCTACTGTTAAACCCAGTTAGTAGAACATTCCACTGTCTGAATACCTTCAATATTTCTTCCTCCTTGTCTAACTACTTCCACACTTCTTAAAAAAGCCTCTTCTTAGTCCCTCAAAACTCCTCAAACAATGTACTCATGCTCCTAGAACACCTTCATTAAACCTTCTGTTGTACTAGTTCAGTGTCTTCTAACAGCTAATCTAATTCCAGTTGCTATGAGTAAATAATTTTTCTGCTGGGTCTGCGTCTTGCCTCCTAAGAAGAAAATTAAGAGCTAAATAAATGGAAGCCCCGTGGCTTTTATGTTGATCGATGAGTCTTTGTTCTCATTTCTAAATGAATCCCACTTTCAATTTGTGTGCACAGCAAACTGAGCCTGTAAACCATGAGGAATGGCTCCTCAGGTGTCTAAGCTGTAGATTACAAACAGGCCAGGTAAGAACAACTGAAACATGAGCAGATATAGCAAAGCAGACTCAATATGTAGAAAGCACATATATGAGAGGTAATTTAAACAGCTGTATCATAAATAGTGTCCTGTATTGAAGTCTCAGTATATATATAACTTAGCTGTTCAGAGGCAGAGGAGTCAACAGTGAGGAGTAAGACAACAGAAGATGAATCTATGAGACTTGGGGTCTGATTCTAGGTACATTTTTTCTGATAATGAAGATACTTTAAGAGATTATCTATTGCTATTATGCCAACCTTCGAGTTTGTTCTTTCCTTTGTCTAGCAACTCATAGCCACTGCAACAGCACTGAAACATGACTTGTTTTGGTGTCAATTCATAAGCTGCATCATGCAAATGGTCAGAGTTAACAAAACATGCAAATTAAACTACTTGTTGCCTTCTGCCACCCTTAGACATGGAAATCTTGCCTTGCCTTAGGAGAGATGAATTTAGCCAAGTTTTACAGTTCTTGTCAGCCAGCTCAGTTCTACTACCTAGTACTAGATTGTAAAGACAGACCTTAGAGGTGACGACCAGATTCTATTGCATTTCTGTCTCTACTGAAATACTTTGGTATTATTTTCACCAGTGCTCTCTTCACTGATGGGAACAGAAGAAAAAAGTTTTCCTTCTAAATGTCCTAACTCTGCAGGCCCAATAACAATCCAGTGCTGCACATACGAATGATTCAAATGAAGCAGGAAAAACCAAGATGAAAAACAGTGTGTTAGTAATGTTCACCTGGCCAGAAGCATACACAGAAAGTACAAAGGTTTACTTAAATTAAGTAACCTTTAAACTACATGAACCAGATATGCAGTTTGGCTAACCACAGAGAGGCAAGGGCCTATTCTGAGAGAATGCAGGAAAAATGCTCATCATGTACTTAGCAAACAAATATTTCCCTAGTACACATAAATGGAGGGATTTGCTTATCCTTTTATGCATTAAAAAAATTCTTATTGCTGTCACATATGTTTATAACAGGCACAGGCAACATTAATTTTATGTATTGCCTATATCAAATCTTCCCTGTTTTTAATGACACCACATAATTTAAGAATTATCAAAGTAACTTAACCCCTAACTATATTTTTAGATCTTTGGCTAACAGTGCTTGTTATTATTTGTGAAAACTTCAACTGAAGAAAAAAAAATGTGGTCACTTTCTTCCATCCTATCCTTTCTCCAAATGAAAAAAATCAAATGCTGAATTATGCAAATGAAAGCTTTAAGCAACAACTTCAACACGATGACAACAAATCATCATAGTTGCTGTGGCTGTGAGCTATGCTGTCCAAAATACCAAGAGTGGAATGGAGAATCGCTATTTTCCCCGTTAGAAAAAGGAGTCCTCTGTTGTCATATTATAAATCCCTCAAACAATTAGTGGACTCCTGACTTCAAAAGGATTGTTTGAAAAACAGAATTATTTGTCAAGAGAAGGACTACGCATTCGGACTCTGTAAGTATGGCACTATGAAGTACTTTGAACTCTTGCTGTCCTCGGGTATCTGTGCTGGGAGCAGAGATGTTCAGTACTCTGGTGGCCAAAGCAATTTTCAAGGTAAAACGAATAATTGAAATGCTGGTCCTATTGACATACCTGGAAAAATTATCCAGTGATTTGAGTGAGTCATCTGTTTTCTTATATTTAGCCTGGTGCTTAGCTTACCCTAAATTCACTTTACTCATTCTATTGCCCAGATCTATATATTCTTATCCTTGTTTGGAGTGTTTGCCCACTTAGATAATTCAGCTTCATAGCAACTAAGACTGAAGTGCATCGTCACTTTTTTCCAAGCTTGGTTTCTTGCAGTAAACTTTACTGAGCTTCTTTTAATTGTCTGCATTTCAGCAGTGAGTAATATAAAACTGAACAAGGCCAGAAACTCAGACAGCATCAACAATTTCTTTGGGCATTTTTACAGTTTCCACTACTTGAAAGATCATGTCTAACACTTTAGATGCCCATTGGTCCCCCCAGTATATACATGACAAGAATCAGACCTCTGGAACCTCTCACTTCTTTCTTCTTGGTTCACTACTCCCTTTTAATTTTATAGTCAAATTGCCACCCTCCTTCCTGCCTGAACCCCAAGTTCCTTTCTCTACATAGTGAAGGAAATGCTCTCTGGTCCTATTGTCTCTCCTTCCACCTCTTACAGAGAAATGCTGACTCTCTGTTGTGCACATATAGCCATGGTTTTCAAGACGTACAGGCAGCACAGGAGCCAGTTCCTAGTCTTACAGGGCAACATATGACTGTACCCCTAGCTGTCTGGTTGTTGTACACCTCCCATACTTCTCTTCCTCTGAATCAAAGGTGACACACAGATTTAGTACAAAAAGATCACAAACAAAGATCTTGTAGAAGAAAAGAAATCAGTCAAGAAATTCGGGCTGAATAGTCTTGGGGGAGGGTGAGGTCTTAGAACTTTCCATACTAAAGCCTCGATGCTTGTGGACTCCAGGCAACTCCACCACTTCTCTGAGCAGCCTGTTCCCCTAGGGATACTTGCAATAGTGGTGAATTGCAGTGTCTGAGCAATATATTACTTCTTAAGGTTGAAAAAATGTGAACTGTATCATGTTATGGTAGCTAATTTGCAAACATCAAAGTAGCACAGGCCTTACTCTGAAGCCCTTATAAAAAACAAATAGGAAACAGAATAAAAAAGAACATGACAGGAGAGAGACTTAGATTCCTTGGAAAATTTGTGTTATCTCAGCCATCTCTGGCTTTACGAAATGTTTTAAATGGCACTGTCTTAGAAGAGGATAAGTTTTGAAAATATAAGGGAAAAGAGAGCCAGGAAAAGTGGGAGCTGTGGATAAGCAGGTGCAGGAGCTAGAATACACAGTCACACAGGGAAGGAGACGAACACTGTCAGATGAGTGCTCCCAGAAAGGGGTATCTTCTGCAGCTGCTTGGCCACAGAGTCACCAGTAGGTTCCAGCTGCATTTTTTACCCATGAAATATCTACCTATTTGTGCAGCATTGAGGAAATGCCACACAGGCCTTAATCTCTCTAGAGCAAATGCCCCCATAACCCTCAGCCTTAGTACAGCAGTGATCAAACAGGCAGCTTTTATCCTGCAGATGCTGAGGAAGCATCAGCTCCCAAATCAGATAGCAAATAAATATGCAGATACAGAAGATCGTTATAGTAAGTACAGCCCTCCTGTGCTCTGCATTATATTTGTATCACACAAAGGAATGAAGACATAGTGTAAACTACTGTCATTCTAATTCACCTGCTAAGCAGAAAGATTCATAACTAACACCTGCAAAAATCTTCAGGATAAAGGCACAATAAAATCTTAGCTTTATATTAACTCTGTTGTACACATTTATTGCTAGTTATTTCTTTAACAGCTTGGTACAGGGCTTTAAATCTTATGGCTTTAAGAGATTCAGTATGGGTGTAAAAACACTGGGCTTGTGCAAAGTTCCAAAATAGAAGTGAACCAGTGGTATGTAAGGAGGACCTGTTTTCTTTTAAAACAAGTGACATGAAACAAACATTAACCCTTGGGTGCATGCACTGCAGTGCAAACCCAAGAGACACCATATTTTACTTCTATCATATTTGTAACCAAAATACATCACTTTCTATATTTGGCCTAATCTTCTTTTGCTGCCTTCAGCCCTAACACTGCAATGTTGTTCAAGGAATACTTTCATTGAAAAAAAAAGAAATATTGTTAATTTTATTCACCATTGAATAAGATCATAGGATGTTAGGAGTTGGAAAGGACCTCTGAAGATCTTCCAGTTCAACCCCCTGGACTATAATCTAGTGCAGGTCACAGAGGAATGCATCCAGACAGGTCTTTAAAGTCTTCAGAGAAGGAGAATCCACAACCTCTTTAGGGAGCCTGTTCCAGTACTCTGTGAGACTTAAAGTTCTTCTTCACGTTGAGGTGGAACTTCCTGTGCTGTAGTTTACATCCATTTTCTCTTGTTCTATCACAGGGCACAAGTGAGCAGAGGCTGTCCCTTCCTTCTTGACACTCAGCCCTCATCTGTTTATATATATTGATTAGATCCCCTCTCAGTCTTCTCTCCAGACCTCTTTTTTATTAGGTTAGTCTTTGTACTGTTGATCTTGGTGATTCTCTTTTACACACACACACATATAAAACCAAACCAGCCAAAGAAAAAAAAACCCACAGCGTGGAGCTGGTATACATAGCTAGCTGCTTAACCAAAATTTTGCTTTCCAAATGTATTGTGGGAAGTGAAATATGAATCAGATTACTACCCAGAACATGCAGTCAGCCTGGAATTCATGCCATGAAGTATCATTTAGGTCAAGAGTCCAGCAGAATTCAAAAGAAGTCATTGATGTGTGCGGAGAATGAGAACATCCAAAATAAGTATTTCTGAAAGGCTACAGGAGTTTGTGAAGGGAGACAGTCCTAAAAGCAGATATCAACATCTAATTAACATGGGTTAAGAAGAACATTTCTGTGCCCATTTGTAACATTTTCTGAAGCAGTTGATATTGGTCTATATCAAAGACAGAATGCTATTGCGAGGACTGTACATGCCACTCTCGGATTTCTTGCTGCAAAAGGGGAAGATCTGTTTTCAAATGTCCTAAAATCCAAAGCAATTTTTTCTGACAGTATAGGACAGTATTTCTGAAGGGCTACCTCATGAATGTTGATATTTCTCTTTGCATAACCTTTGTTTTCCTCTACTACCTCACATGAAAAAAAAGATATCCTAAAATACATGAGATGTTTTCCACTTAAATGAATTCCGTCCAGAGGAATTATGTGGCAGTGATGACATGAGGGCAGAGATAGGTTGATAGCTACAGGGGTCCTTGAGCATGGACAGGTGGGATCTGACCCTAGGATTGGAGTACATACAGACTGAGAAGAGAGTTCCCAAAGATCAGGGTAAGGGGAAAAAAAAAAAAAAAAAAAAAAAATCAGTCAGCAAGTGAGCTCCAATAAAGGCACAACTGAAATGTCTCCACACTAACACAAGGAACACGGGGAGCAAACAGGAAGAATTGCAAATATGTGCACATCTACAGGGTTATGATGTCATTGGCATCACTGAGATATGGTGGGATGGATCTCATGATTGGAGCTTGGGGATAGATGGTTATAGACTCCTCAGGAGGGACAGGCAGGGGAGAAAGGGAGGGAGCATTGCTCTCTACATCAATGATAAACTGGAGTCCATGGAGCTCCACCTGAGGATGTGCAATGCAAAAACAGAGAGCTTATGGGTAAAGTTAATGGGAAGGCAGGGGAAGGTGATATCAGAGTAGGAGTCTGCTACAGATCAGGAAGGCAAAGCAGATGAGGCCCATTACAAACAAATAGGAGAAGCTTCATGTTCAAAGGCCCTGGTCCTCATTGGGAACTAGCCTGACATCTGTTGGAAGGACAACACAGCAGAGCACCAGCAATCCAAGAGGTTCCTGAAATGCATTGATGATAACTTCCTCCTCCAAGTAGAAGAGGAACCCACAAGAAAACATGCTATGCTGGACCTAGTCCTCACCAACAAGGAGGGGCTGGTGAGTGAAGCTGAAGGGCAGCCTTGGCTGCAGTGACCAAGAAACAGTAGAGTTTAAGATCCCCAAGGCAATATCCAGGCTTGGTGGCAAATGGCTGGAGAGCAGCTCTGAAGAAAAGAACCTGGGTTGATGAAAAGCTCAACATGACCTGCCAGTGTGATGTGCAGCCCAGACAGCCACTGTGTGCTGGGCCGCATCAAGTGTGGGCATCAGGACAAGGGAGGGAATACTCCCTCTTGGCTTTTATCAGACCCCACCTGGAGTACTATGTACAGTTCTGGAGACCCCAACACAAGAAGGACATCAAACTGCTGGAGTGAGTCCAGAGGAGGGCCATGAAGATGCTCAGAGGGCTGGAACACCTCTGCTATAAGGATAGGCTATGAGAGTTGGGGTTCTTCAGCCTGGAGAATAGAAGGCTTCAAGAAGACCTTGTAGTGGCCTTCCAGTATCTGAAGGGGGCCTACAGGAGGGCTGGGGAGGAACTATTGACAAGGTCTTGTAATGACAGGATGAGGAGTAATGGGTTTAAACTGGAAGAGGGGAGAATCAAACTAGATGTTAGGAAGAAGTTCTTTACAGTGAAGGTGGCAAGACACTGGCACAGGTTGCCCAGGGAGGCTGTGAATGCTCCCTTCCTGGAGGTGTTTAAGGCCAGGTTGGATGAGGCCTTGAACAACCTGTTCCAGTGGGAGGTGTCCTATGGCAGGTTAGAACTGGATGATCTTTGAGGTCCCTTCCAACCTAAACCACTCTATGATTCATGAATGTTATATAATGACAGTGTTTGAAATAGTTGCAGCTATCATTTGCTAAGTGGGATCAGGAGACACTGTCTGCATTAGGGAAAGCAAAACCACAAGTGGTGAGCAAACAGTGGACTTTCCTCACTACCTGACACCATCAAGGCCTATGCATTTGGTATACAAATTACACAAACTTCTTGTTGTTACCAACACCAGCAGTTGAACGCTCTTTAAATGGTTTCAGAGGCACAATTTAGGTAGCATGCCAATTTTTCTGCTGTTGTGTCAAATTCTTTTGAGATGCAAAGAAATTCTGTGCTGCTGTGAGAAACCTTTGCTCTTATTTACACACTTCAGAGACCGTTTCTATCCAACACTTCATGGGGAGAGGTGACACAGGAAATGTCAATACTGAGCCACAGCAGTTGATTTTTCAACACTTTTTATTTTTGCAGAGGCAGATTATTTTTTTTTTTTAAACTCTGAAGGAATAATCTTTTACTTGGGTCACTTTTGTTTGTTTTGCTAACAAAGGAAACAGCCTGGTGTTTAAAATCCACTATCTTTTTTTCATTTCTCTAAAGTAAGGTAACAATGATATCTGTATAGATGACCATTCTACAGGGGAAAACTACCCAAAAATGACAAAACCAAACAAAAATTAGTCCTGTGTAGTACTTTCAAGATACCAACTGTGCTAAGGCAAAACAAAAAATGGCATGGATGCTTTCTTAATGAAACTGAGCCAATGCGAACATCCTGTGAACTCTGAAGGGGTTCATTTACATCTGGATGCTCTGGTTTAAATGGAATAGCACATGCTGGGGTCCCCTGAGCAAATGAGAGTTTCCCGTGTCCATGAACTTCTCAAACAAGCAATAAATTGTTGTAAACCAAAAATCACTAAGTTTGCAGATGACAGAAATTTAGGTGGGAGTGTTGGTCTGCAGAATGGTAGAGAGGCTTTGCAGAGTGACCTGGAGAGACTGGATGGATGGGCCAACATTAACAGGATAAGCTTCAACAAGGCCAAATGCCAGGTTCTGTACTTGGGTCACAACAACCCCAAGCATTGCTACAGGCTTGAGGAAGTGTGGTTGGAAAGCTGTATGGCAGAAAGGGACCTGGGGGTTCTAATGGACAAGCAACTGAATATGAGCAAGCAGTGTGCCCAGGTAGCAAAGAAAGCCACTGGCATCCTGGCTTGTATTAGAAATGCTGTGTCCAGAAGGAGGATGGTGAGGAAGGTGATTGTCCCCTTGCACTCTGTTCTGGTGGGGCCACACCCCAAGTATTGTGTTCAGTTTTGGGCACCTCAAAACAAGAGAGCTTTTGAGGTGCTGGAATGAGTGCAGAGGAGGGCAAGAAAGCTGGGGACCAGCCTGGAGAATAAATCTTATGAGGAGCAACTGAAGGAGCTGGGGCTGTTCAGTTTGAAAAAGAGAAGGCTGAGGAGAGACCTCATCACTGTTTACACCTACCTGAAAGGATATTGTGGAGAGGTTAGCTCTGGTCCCCTCTCACAGGTAATTAGTGATAGAAAAGGAGGGAATGGCCTTAAGCTGCCACTGGGTAGGTTTAGCAAAAAAGTTTTCAGGGAAAGAGTGGTCAGGCATTGGAATGGGCTGCCCAGGGAGGTGGTTGAGTCACCAGCTCCAGATGTGTTTACAAATTGTTTGTATGTGGTGGTTGAGTATATGGCTTAGGGGTGAACCTTGTACAATAGGGTTATCGGTTGGACTTGGTGATCCTGAGGGTCTTTCCAACCTGAAAGTTTCTGTGATTCTGTGAGAAATGCTGTAATTTTATTTTGAGGGACAAATCAAATTGTGCTCTCAATTCCTTTCCACTGAAGTAACAGACTAGAATGGGATTTTTTTTTTCTTGGAAATAATGGTTTGGGGGGTTATTTTTCTCTTGGTTTTGCTGGGTGTTCTTAGAACTTCGGAATGAAACATGATCCTTCCAGTGTTTTGGAAAAAAACAGTCAAAAGGTGTTCAAAGCCTGAAAAGTCCAAAGTTAAGCTGCAGACCTGCAACAATTAACATGAGCAATATCAAGCTAAAACTTAGTAGTTTAAACATCACTGAGCAGTTCCACTGAACTTACTAGAATTAACCCTTTAGACTAAGGGATGTCTGAAGAAAACACTTACATAAATACAAATCTGTTCAAGATCATTACCGGCAATACATAGAATCACTTCTTACTAGCAAACTTTGGTGACAACAACAGACACTTTTGATTGCTTATGTTTTCTACTTCTCCATCATCTGGCCATTTCAACAAGCTAACAAAACATTTGAACACCAGAAGTTCAGTTCACCATACACTTCCAAGTATAGGTGGATGGAGAGAGGAAAGAAGGGAAGGAGGAAAGGAGAAAGGAGTAAGCACATTTCAAAGAAATACTTATTGGGAGCTGAAATTTACATGCATCTTTCCTTTATCTTTACCTGTGGGATGAACTCATTTGGGCTAGAAATTATCCAGATAATTATCCAGATAATTATCCCACCATATCTTGCTGTGTTATCTTCTGGAGAGGTCAAAGAGTTGGATGTTAAAAATTCTGTGCAAGTACAAGTACTAATAACCTAGTTAAAAAGGTTTGTTATTTGGGGGTTTGGGTTTTGGGGGCTTTGTTTGTTTTATTAAACAGAGATCTATGGGGTTTTTTTTCCTATTGTGTGTCACAAAAGAGCAGGACAAGTAAAAGTAACTAAATTTACTTTTGAGTATATTCAAACTGAAACTCAGCAACATTTGAAGAAAGTATAAAAGCAGTGAATAACAATGAACTAAACACACAGTCTCATTCCCACTGTCTTCATTCCTCGCTATATTTGCAAACCCATGGTTAGAATAAATCAGAGACCATTCCTGTCTCCAGTGCTAGATGCCAAAGCAGATAACAGTGTAAGTGTCATCTGCAAAAGAGGACAGCGTCCAGGAAGTGAGCAGCAGAGATGGCACCAGATAAATGTTATACGTTTAGTTAACAAGCAGTTGACCATAGTAACAATCATCACAGTGTTGACACAATCTAGATTTTAAGAGACTGAAAGCAATAGTTTTGCCAGTGATTTTTTTTTATAAGACAGTTAAAACACTATACTCCTAAAATGTCTGGTTTAGAAACTATTCATAGCACCAGCTCAGCTGTTTCTTTTTGTCCTGGGCAAAGTGGGGAAAAAAGAGCTCCCCAGTATAGCCATAAGATGATTCGCCATTGGTAATATACTCTGTATGCTTTATTGGCTGTACTGCAGAGAACAACAACAATGAAGCCAACGTTAACAGTGAAAATTTATCTTCAAATACAAAAAGAAGTGATAAAGCTACTAAAAAAAAACACCAAACAAAAAAAAACAAACCAAAGAAGCAAACACTTCACAAACAAAAACCCAGCCCCTGACACTTTCCAAACCCAAACTGCTATCACTGGATGTGGCACTTGGTGCCATGGTCTAGCCTTGAGCTCTGTGGTGAAGGGTTGTACTTGATGATCTGTGAGGTCTCTTCCAACCCTGCTGATACTATGATACTTAAAAGGAATTAACTGAAGCCAACAGGAAATGCAGAGTTTTGAAGGAGTTGACCTGCCTGAAGACTGCCAAAAATGAACCTGCTTCTTGTACTCTTTCATACTATTTAAGCCAATATGTAATAAAAAGTCCTCCATTTTTTCAGAAATGAGGTAATGACATTGGTACTGATCTCTCAAACTCTGTATTGGAGTATCAGGCCCACAAAATTTGGACTAACAAAGAAAACACAAATGAAGCAGTGGAAAAGCAGATACATCTATTATTTGCACTACAGATCAATCCATAGTTTAGAACTGTAGCTCCTCTTCCAGTTTCAAGACTAATGTCTTAATTGTAAATTTTAAATAAAAGATTTCTAGAGAATTCAGAGAGTCCAGGGGGATGGACTCTCAAGGGGCCACGTGAAATATAAGAGACATGCTTATCTCATTTTATTAGTCTAAAAAATCCTATATAGTTTGAAGCACAGCTTGTTCTAGATCTCTTCTTTTTTCCTTTTCCCCCTTCTATCCCCTTCTGGCCTTGATATGTTTATCTCCTCACCTTTGTTTGGGTACTGGTAAGAACACTGACTTGGAGCAAGGAGAGATAATATTGTGTTAGGTGCTAACAGCCCCTGGGCTTTGTGCAGGGCGTAGCTGTGCTATTGCCTAGTTGTATATGTATATGTTTATTACCTTTTATACTTAGCCTACTTTTGTAACTAAGCATTTCCATTTTATATCCAAATTCTGAGTAGGAGTGGTAATTTACTCTTTGGGGGTAAATCCCAAATTCTATGTGGTGCAAAAGCCCCATAGCTCCTGAGGAAAATCTGCATTAAAAGTTCTTGTTGTCAGTTTAATGTGGGTGGGGTTGTGTGGGGCCTTTTTTTTTCCCCTCTCTTCATGTTGCATCCATTACTGATAAGCAACTCCATCTGGAAATTGTTCATATCATAGAATGACAGAATTAATCAGATTGGAAAGGACCGCTGAGATCATCAAGTCCAACCTATCACTCAACACCATCTAATCAACTCAACCATGGCACCAAGTGCCACATCCAGCCTTTTTTAAACACCTCCAGGGATGGTGACTCCACCACCTCCCTGGGCAGTCCATTCCAACGACCGACCACTCTTTCTGTGAAGAACTTCTCCCTAACATCCAGCCTAAAATAAGAAAAAATGATGCTTTCATGTCATTGACACAGTGTTGCTAAGGCTGGCAAATTCTTAACAAAAATACCTCAGTGCACTTCACTGTCCCACACTCAGAGAGAATCACTGGTAACAGTGGGATTTTCTTCCAGTGCAGAATGCAGACTAATACAACACCCACAGTCACATGGCTCCTTGCTAAGCTACCTGGATTAACAAAAAAACTTTTCTTCTGACAATACAAAGTGTTTGAGAAATTATTTAAGTACTCGGAAAGGCTCTTGTTGAATGCACCACCTCAAAATTAAACTGCTGTTTAAAAGTCTGCTGTTTCTATACTCCATACAGGGAGACATCCCATGTTTCTACAGTTTCTGGGCAAAAGACTTAAATCCTCCAAGCCAGCAGAGTTTCAATTAATTTTAGGATACTATGACGATTTATATCAACTGGTATAGGATCCAAGACTAGTCAAAATCAAAGAAAAAGAGAGTTAAGATGCAGAAAGCAGATTTCATAAAATTAAGAGGAGAATCATTCCAGAAGAGGAAGGCTTTAAGGCTATCAATTTGTTTGTCACTTTTCATAAGCATTAAATTATTTTAATCAATTGAAGCTTTAATTGAGGTGATAGGCGAGTGATACAACTTTGACTGATCTAAGTAGAAAGATGTGTCATAAGATACATTTAATAAGGGAAGTGGAAACAAGAATTAAGAATCTCTAAACCTTCTAATCCTTTTTGTTTTGAGGCAGTGGGTATAGTTTTAGTCATATAATTAATTACACACAGGACTGGTAATTACTTCCCAGCAGGATGACAAAAAGCTTTGCTCTGAGAGGTCACCAAATCCTGTCTCACTTTGTACATTTGCTTTTACCAGCCACCCTGCTCTCCATGCCACCTCCAGCACCAGGAAGCAGATGGAACTTCCTTTCCATCTGGTTGTTCAGCAGGAAATGTTTGACTTTGACAGCCACAAATAGAGAGCCAAGAGCTGCAGTAGAAGAGCAGGACAGGAACTGTCTGGCTGTCAGACATCGCAGCAACTTCCGACTGGTGAACCATCAAGATTGCATAAGCACACTCCCATCCTCCCCAACCCTGGGCATTCTTGAGAAATTAGAGATGTTGACCTGAAGTACAAATGCTGGAAATTGGACTAATTAGTCTGGAAGTCTATCTTGAGAAGAATCACTCAGTCATATTATCCAGACATGCTCTATGCCAAGACCATACTTGCTCTAGACTACATGTTTCCTGTCCTCTTACAGTGTTTTTTGATGCAAGTCCATAATTTGTTTTCATTGTGTAGCCATCCTTTGTTACAGTTGAAATTTGGTTTTGCTTTATTGCTACATCAAAGAAGTTTCTCTTCAGGTACAAAACAAATTGTGCATCATTAATGTATAACTGTGTAATGCATTCAAATTATGAATTACTTGGTGTGACATTTCTGGAGCCTGAGTCTCCATCTTTCGTGCAATTAATTCTAAGTACATCTATAAATATAAATGCAATTGCCTTATAATGCTAATGTTAAGATCAACTAAAAATAGCCACAAAATTGTTCATAGAATAGCACCTTTAGGGGTTATGTACTGCAACACCCCTACTAAAGCAAGGGCAAATCGAGCCAGTTGCTTAGAGGCATGTCCAAATGGACTTCGAACTGTCTCTTTGGGCAACTTCTTCGTCTAAAGCAACAGAGAAACAAACCATGAGATAAACAAAATGGGAGATAATATGACTAATGAAATTTATGACACAGATTAAGGACAGAAGAAAACGTTTCATGTCATCTTACAAATCACAAGCTAAGACTTCTCATCTGGATAGTCCTTTAGTGAGACTATCATTGAAAAAGGCATCTGATCTTGAGAGTACCAAAAGAAAAAATGGCTTCATACTGAATTAAGTAAGACTTAGAAAACATCTCTTTTCGTGCTCTGAATTTCATCCTCTTTGCTATATATGGATAGAAACAGGTTCACTTGATTTAGATACTTAATCTGTTTATTCACACATTTATTTGCTAGTGAATGTTCTCAGTTTTGGTTTTTCAATTCCTGTGCCACACATTGCATATAACAAATGTGGTAAGTGTCCTGTGTTAGAATCCATCTTAGCCAGTGCTTTGTCAAGGTGGTTAGAAGTCTGAGCACAGTACAGAGATCCAGCTGAAATTCTCTTTTAAAACTTGATTAACTCTTTCACTTCTGACTCTGCCAACTCATTTGGCATTTGCATTATCAGCCTTCTTCACACTTCTTTCTAATTGGTTCTACTTTAGTTTCAGCTTTCATCACTGTTGGCAAGAACATAAACCATCGGTTCTAGCCCAGACTAGCTGGTCTCTTAGCTTTGCATAGACCAAGAAACAAGTGGCTGTCCATTCTCCCCCTATATGGACAGCTGAATTTGAGTGTATAATGAAATGGTCTTTGTGAATGAAACATTTAATTTTCTTTACAGTCAAGACAAGAGGGTGTTTTTCAGCATCACTGGAAGCAGTTCTTTTAGCCTAAACCTAGTATGTGATTTAAGCTAACTGGAGCTCACCATGTATCTTCTAGGAAGGCCATGGTTACTTTGTGCCTGTGCATGATTTCTCCTGTATTTCCAGACCATTGATTTGCACTTCCCCATTATGGCTTAGTGACAACACTGATGATAAGACTTTCAGTCTGAAAAATGTTCTCAGAACATTAAAATCACTTATGCTGTACCACGATTTTATCTCTCTGCATGTGCCTTTTAATTGCTCAAAAATAAACTTCCACAGACACAACTAGCAGCAGACTCATCAGTATAAAGCAAGCCACAGTAGAATACAAAAACAGCCTTTAAAGTAGGTTTTTTTCCTTGCCTTAAAAAAATCCCTTACTGGCTAGGTAAGGACTGAAGTGAAAATAGCAAGAGTTAAATAGCCTCTATTCAGCCATGTCACAACTGTTTATGCCTTTCATGTTGCTGAAGTATTCCCAGCAGAGCTGACAGCCCTTAACAAAATGGCACAATGAGGGATTACTGGAAATTAATTCCTTGACATTTGGCAAAATTGAAATCATCGCAACTACTAAGTAGTCATAGCAGTTATATCCAACAACCATTTCTATCATTGTATGAACCACTCAGAAGCTATTCCAGTCTTCAGAACTACACTTACATGTATTGTTAAAGTAACGTCTTAAGAAGATCTGCTCTGAGGTCCTGATAACAGTAGAATCATAGAATCATAGAATGGTTTAGGTTGGAAGGGACCTTAAGGATCATCCAGCTCCAACCCCCTGCCACAGGCAGGGACACCTCCCACTAGAGCAGCTCGCCCAAGGCCTCATCCAGCCTGGCTTTAAACACCTCCAGGGAGGAAGCATCCACAACCTCCCTGGGCAACCCGTTCCAGTGCCTTACCACCCTCACTGTAAAGAACTTCCTCCTAACATCCAGTCTAAATCTCCCCTCTTCCAGCTTAAACCCATTCCCCCTCGTCCTAACATTACCAGACCTTGTCAGTAGTCCCTCCCCAGCTTTCCTGTAGGCTCCCTTCAAATACTGGAAGGCCACTATAAGGTCTCCTCGAAGCCTTCTCCTCTCCAGGCTGAAGAGCCCCAACTCTCTCAGCCTGTCCTCGTAGCAGAGCTGCTGCAGCCCTCTGAGCATCTTCGTGGCTCTCCTCTGGACCCGCTCCAGCAGTTCCATGTCCTTCTTGTGCTGGGGGCTCCAGAACTGCACACAGTACTCCAGGTGGGGTCCGACGAGAGCAGAGTAAAGGAGGAGAATCACCTCCCTTGCCCTGCTGGCCACACTTCACATAACTGAAGTAGTTCTTCAGTTATGTGAATTATTGGTTTTCTCCTAAATCCCACAAAAAAAAAATACCTGAAATAGCTCAAACTGTCCAGTACTAGAGAGGTAAATAATGAGAAATTAATTCACCTATTCATATTCCAGTTTAATTCTTGATAATATAAACACAGATATTTGCCAAAGAAACAGTGTGAATCCACCTCTGGTTTTGTGACTATTTTCAAAGAGTGGGTAAAAGATCTGAACACTGTCCAGCAGTACAGAGTTATGATTTTTGTTTTGCCATGCTTGAATTCCATTAATTATAATGGCATTTTTGTAACGTGGACTGACATCTAGCAATAATTAGCTTGGAGAAAAGCGTTAGATCTGATTTCATATCATCATGAGCTCTCCCAGTGTTATTTAGAAGGAATCTTACTGAGAACTGATGATGAAAACCAGTAGGCAGTATTACAAGTTTATGTATGCAAAATTTGTGATATTAACTGTATGTCTGCAAGCCAAGATGAAGAAATTTTCCAAATGCAGTCACAGAAGAACAGTAAGTAGTTCAAAACCTCATACCCAGAAGATTTTAAGGCCAGGCTGGATGAGGCTCTGAGCAACCATGATAGGGGGTTGGAACTGGATGAGGTCCCTTCCAACCCTGACAATTCTGTGAAAGACACTCCATCAAATGACAAGAACAAGAACAACATATAAGGGTTTTTTTTAATCTAAGTCTAATGATAATGGAATATTAGGAAGACTCCAAATCATCTGCTGCAAGTATCTACACTAAAGGGTTTACTAGCCACCTCTTAGGAGCTCACTATTGAGCTCACTTCTTCATTTCTAGTATTGTGAGCTGCAGTCACATCCAAAGCAGCAGAAGTTTTCCCATGAAACAAACCGAATTTTCACCAGTCAGTGGATGTCGGCATTTTAATGCATGTGTGGTAGATATGCTTTAAAGAGAACATTAAGAAGCCTTCTACTTTTCAGTGAAAATGCTTCAGAAAACTGATGCATGTTAGCTCTGTTCCAAATATAAACATAATAGGCAAGTGCTCAAACTTAAACCTAATCAGAATCATCATACTTAAGGTGAATGTTTTAGTTTACAGGTTTTTTTATTGCAAAGGCTAGTTACAGGATGGAAGGACTACACAAGACTTCACAAGGCCTATGGTTGCATAGCTCAGTCTTCCTAAGGAGAAGGCAAAATATAGAGGCAATTTGGTGCACTGTGGTAAGAATTGGTGCAAGGTTAAGAAAACTACAAAATTCCTGAAAGACCTGTGGTCATGATTACTTATAATTTTCTTGTTTAGGTGAGAATTATTCCGGTTTCTATTGACAAGACAATCTGATAGTAGATTATGAATAATTCATTGCCTGTTATATTCTCATGGAAGCAGATGTAATGTTAGGAGACTGAAAGAGAGTCTTTTTAACTGCCTTTTAGTATTTATTATAATGAAAGTTTAGTTTTACATTTGTTAGTCCAGAATGCCAATCAATACAGTGGATATCTACTTCTACCTCTTCAGAGAGGGCATCTTACATGATGACTTTGTGATTTAAGTGACACTATGTCTAAACAGAAATCACAGAAACTTTCAGGTTGTAAAAGACCAACCAATAACCCTACTCCATGAGGTTCACCCTAAACCACACGCCCAAGTACCACATCCAAACAACTTTGAAACACATCCAGGGTTGGTGATTCAACCACCTCCATGGGCAGCCCATTTCAATGCTTGACCACTCTTGCTGTAAAAAAAAAAAAACAAAACCAAAAAAAACCACTAATATCTAGTCTAAACCCACCCAGTTGCAGCTTGAGGTCATTTCCTCTTGTTCTATCACTATTTACCTGTGAGAAGAGACCACCAGCAAAACTATTTCCAGTTTAATTATTCTCTGCTACTAACAACACATAGCAAAATTAAACATCCTAGAATTGCCTCTTATCTGTTACAGAAACACTCTGCAGTCAAGTATACATACCAATAAAAATCCAATACCTCTTAAGTGATTTAATTAGCTACTGTCTCCCCAATCACAATTCAGTATCTTTTCCTCATAAAAACCTTCTTGAAATCTTAGAAAAACAAACATGAAAATTACACTCTAATTTAGTTTGTATAAAAGTAATTCTTCCACTGTTCTCTTCCTCAGCTTCCATCTATCTGTGTCTCTGAAGTAGTTATTGTCTATCCTGATGATTTAAAATACTCCACAGGAAGAAGACATCTTGAAGGATGACTAATATAGCAAATAATTTTGAAACAAAATGTTATTTTATTATTCTACATTGGTGAATTTCATGCTAATTTTAAAAATACATATTAAAATCAAAGCCAAAACCTGAAAATGACAAGTGGGACGTGACTGCTATTTGTTTAGTTCACTGCAGCCATATCCAACCTGAAGTTGCAAATGGAAAAGCTTGCATGGGTTACTGTGAGCCTCTTCATTCTGCATAAGGTCAAAAAGTTCAAAACATGTCTTACTTTATGTCTTGGCACTCTTCACTCTCCTGAAGTTAAATCCTAAGCCTCAGCCAGATTTCAAATCAGATAAAAGCACAAGCCCCAAGATTATGAGTCTCATGATCAGCTATGAATTTTATGACTAGAGCATATGATTTGTGTCAATTGATAGGACATGGAAGTCTGTCGTTACAGGAGATAGGAACATATTAAACTATTTTTTTCAAGGTTTAGACATAAGAAAACATCTTCAACATTTTTGTGAGATAAAAGGTCACTTGCATGTGCTGATCAGCGTGGAAGTGCAATGAAAAATCACATAACAATTCTATAGATAGCAAAAGGTCAATTTCTCTCAAATGTCTCCTTTTTACATTATGTGATGATACGGAAAAATATATAGTTATACCTATTACTATATACATACATATTACTACATGTACAAAAATTAATGTGTACATGAAAATACATTTCCTATGGAAATGTAACATAATGATTTCCATGTAACTGATTTTTAATAAACAGGGTAACATCTCTGAGATCATCTCTGACATTCTTTATAATGAGTTTTTCTGAACATTGGCCAAATTATCTGCCATCAGTGGTTATTAAAATAAAACATCAATTTATTTAATTGCTGCAGATTGCAGAGCTGCATATATAACTGCTATGAATTACTCATCATCTCACTCTTGTCTTGCTTCTATGAACAATCCTGTGACATCTATGGGAGACCTGTTAACATAAGTCTATTTCACAGGATCCTAACTTTACTGTTTCACTATTCTCTCTCATAATAGATATGGCTGTAAAAATGAAGCAGCTTATTCAGCAATCTTTATTTCAAAGGGTTTTTGTGAGTAGCAATACTTTCTCTGCTATTTTGGAAGATGTATTACTTTCCCAAGGAGCAAACTATAAATATACCTCAGTCTGTGAGGCATTCTGGTCTGGCACCCTGAATGTCATAAGGTAAACTCCTTGAGGGAAGTCAGGGTGACTCTTTCAAGGTAGTGTATTTGGCTATCAGGCATAATCCTTCTGCGGGCCGAATTAGGATTATTTACGTAACAACACAGCTGCTTTGATAAAGGAAGACATTTAGCTTTGTCAGACCACAACACTTAGCAGCATGCTTGTAGTCTCTCATCCTGTTGCTTCAACCCTATCACACTAGGAAAGAAAAACCAAACAGGACAGAATAGAACTCAACATCTGCAAAATAAACATCTTCTGCATAACAAGACTCTTAACAAAGCAAACGAGTTACATAGATATAGAATCTTCCTTTCTTGCACTGGATGCAGAGGTAAAAGTACTGTCCTCTACATACCTGCATAGGATGAAAAGCTTTTGAGCTTGGGGAGGACTTCTTTACTTTTTTGTTTCCTGCAATCAGTTTAACCACTTCTTGTCTATGAGAACATCTAAGTCTTTTGAATACTCATTCTCCCAAAATTTACCTATCATTCAACTAACCCATGGAAACATCTGTTAAAGTGTTTTCTTCTCCAAGACAGTGAATGCATAAATGTTATCCAGAATAAAAATTCACTAAATTGAAGCCCAAAATAATTATACTTGGTTCTCACATAGGTCTATATGTATACATGAGCTCCACTGACAATCTAGACAGATAAAGTCTTTCTACCTGGCATTAAATTAATGCTTTCATATACAAATTATCAGTATCTCAAGGCTTTTTTGGAGTATCCAATAGTTTTTTTTCCTCTTTCATTAGAGTATAGCCTTTACTGAAATATTAACATCACTGTTTCAAGGATGTTTTGTTATTTTAGATATTAAAATGCTCCTTAATACTGTCTCTTGCTTATTGTGTTTAAACCGTTTGAATTATATTTAATTCATGACCTAAGAATGTGTAGATCAAAAAGTTCAAGTTTAAAGCTAATAACTGAAAGGCTTTCTACAGTCAGAGGTTGTAGTCATTTTCTTTTAACCTGCTAGCTACATGTTTAGAATACAATGGTAGCACCTATCTGTATTTTGATAATGAACAGCAACTTAGTTCTATGCTTTTTAGGTGAAATTGCTAAAGTAATAATGCTTTAGAATGACTGTGGTGGAAGGAGATGTAGAAATTCAGAAGATGATAAAAGTTATATAAAAGCATTTTGTATTTCAATGTTATTATGATTATGATGGTTAACATGGTCAACATTAAACACAAACAGGGTTCAAAGTCCTCCTGGGTAAATGCCAAAAAAAGTAACTTTCCTTCCCTTTCTGCAAGTCATATCAGGACTGAATTCCATTCACAGTACTACGGCAGAAGAAAGCATTCTGGCATGACAGTATATCTATGTATAGCAATGGCAAACTGAATTTAATATGACCACAGGAGAAACATTATCACAAGGAGAAAAATGTGGAAGAATAGAGAAATTGTGCAAAAACTACAACAGTCACTGCTTCCAGAAAAAAAGAAAATAAAGGAAATAAAAGAATTTGACAAAATTAAATCTGAGGGAAATGATTTGTGCAATAGACATGCAAAACAAAAAAACAAACCCAAAAACCTATCCATGAGAAGAATGCAACCTGGCACAGCTGCAGCAGAACAGGAAAGAATTCCCAAGCTGATTTAGAAGAGATTAATCCCCAGGTCTAATGTATTTTGATTTGAATAAACTGATTGACTCACAACATCATCTACCTTCAGTGCTGTTTTCAAAGTACATCAAGTTACACAGTATGTATACAATAAGAGTAGTTAATCAATATAATGTCTTTATTAGGAGGAAACCAATATAACAGAAGTTTAGCACATGAATAAAAGGCTTCCAGTCTAGAGGAAAAAACCCTCCAAAAGACTTGTCATCCAGTATAGGAAGGCAAAGCCTTGCAAACAAAAGTACTAAAGAGACAGAGCTATCACATGCCCACAACTGAAGAATATTAGATCTGCGCACTGAGTCCAGGTCTGGAGCCCTCCATACAGGAAAGACATGGACCTGATAGAGTGGGTCCAGAGGAGGGCTATGAAAATGATCAGAGGTTTGGAACACCTCTGCTACAAAGACAGGCTGAGGGAGCTGGGGTTGTTCAGCCTGGAAAATAGAAGGCTCCAAGGCTACGTAATAGCAGCCTTCCAGTACCTGAAGGGAGCCTGCAAAAAGGATGGAGAGAGACTGTTTACAAAAGCCTGCAGTGACAGTACAAGGGCAATGGCTTCAAATTAGAGCAGATTTAGACTGGATTTTAGGAACAGGTTCTCTACTATGAGGGTGGTGGAACACTGAAACAGGTTGCCTAGGGAGGTGGTTGGGACCCCTTTCCTAGAGATATTCAAGGTGAGGCTTGACAGGGCTCTGGGCAACCTGGTCTGGTTGAGGATGTCCCTGCAGATTGCAGTGGGGTTTGACCTATCACAGAATCAAGGCAGATGACCTTTGGAGGTCCCTTCTTGTCTGGATTGGATTCTATGCTTCTATATGTTAAAAATAACATTTCCTAATGTCACAGAGAAGTACTGTCAAACACTAGGGGGTGAGAAATTAATTTTTCATCCCATTTCGGTAGACAGAAAAAGATTCTAGAAATCTGCAGTGAGAGAATAGTAGGTACCAAAAGGATAATAGGTATCTGTGACTACTAATTTAGTGGCATTAGTGTCAACTTGTGTGGGTACAATAAGACACATCCTGATGGGATTCTGAGTGATATCTTTAACTTTCCAGTATAGGAGCACAAAGATCTCATTTCTGCCATTAGGAGCCAAGGAAATTAACCTCAACTAAAACTAGGGAAACTGTGGCATGACATTTGCCCTCACAGAGAGCAGCAAAAGAAAGGCAAAGGCATTCCAGCACAGGTAAATCCTATGGGCACTAGTTCACAAAGACAGTGTCAGAATTTATAAAGTCCCAGGGCTTTTCAGATTAAAAAAGGACATGCAATAGTGTTTACATATGTTAAATGCTAAAGCACGATGCTGGAGGGAAAAGCCATCATTAGTGATTCACAACCACTGAGATTACTGAGAACAGCACACCAGGTCTCATTACAAAAACTACACCGACACAGTTTAGACAAGTCACTGATGTACATAGATGAATTTTAAACTAAGCAAGACTTGAAAGATGAAAATATGGCAAGTTAACATGACCCTCAGCTCATCTGGACGCATCGACAAAGGTAGCTACAAGCCCCTTTTAACAGCAGAACTGGGAAGAATCCAAAAGCGATCATATACGGACAGAAATGGATAGATGCATAGCGTCTCTTGAGATGGTCAGAAAATAGCAGAGATGGTTGCAAGAACATTGGAACTACAAAGATGAGCTAAGTATATGCACTGCCAGAAACAGAACAACTCAAGACCCAGAGCACTGAGAACAAAAATTATCTCTAAAGTAGAAGTCTGTAGCCAGAATATAAAGAAGTGATAAACAGGCCTAAAATTATACATGAGATCTACAGGTATGTGAACAAGTGTTATATATGTGCAGCTATACATTTAGCTATGAAGAGAGAAAATTTGCTTAAAAAAAAAAAACAACAAAAACAACAATTTTCAGCAAAATAGGTATGGACTTCCCACCAAGGCTAAATAAATTCCTGTTCACACTTGTGGATGCCAGCCAACATACAAAATACTGCTGTGGTGTACATCACGGTGAAAACAATGAAATACTTCAGTAAACACAAACATTATCTGATTTCAGATGACAGACTATGAGAAGAGATGAACCATTTTCTATTTGCTATCCTGCCATACACCATGTCACTACTAAACCCAGATAAATTTGTTATATGAGTGCAACATGAGGTGTTTTCTAGATTTGAATCAGTTCCTATATTCCAGGGAAATATAGATTTCAAGATTTGTTTATATTTCTAAGTAGGAAGTCAGTTTACTGGAAAAGGAGATTCTTCCTTATGCTAGGGTAGACCTTGGTCCTGCAAGTAAAGGGCATAAGTGTTAACAAAGGCGGCACTGGCTTTAAATCCTTGATGCTTTTCTAACCACTTCCTTAGCAGCATGTAAACTTGTATTTAATTTGTCCATTCACTATAATGAGAAATCACTGTTATCTGTATTAGCTGGGTGGGTGTGCTAGTTTGAGCCTAGCTAGAGTGTTTTGGTGAGAAGAATTAGATCACCATTGTTTTCATTTCTCAGTGTATTACCTAATTCTTCTCACCAAAACACTCTAGCTAGGCTCAAACTAGCACAATGTGTAGCTTATGTTGTTAGTAAACTAACAGTAACTGAGCTACCTACTGATCTGAAACTATTTTGGTTGAGTTTGGCTTGTGTCTTTTCAGGTGTTACACTGGACTGCAAACAATAAGTATTAGACAGTTGTCCATTCTAGTTACTTTATTACCCATTAAAAGCATCACTAACTGTTACCAAAATCTCTTTACATGGTTCTAAAACTATCAGCTTCCAGATTCAAAGCTTTGAATTTAGTCTTTACTTGCCAGAGATTTTAGAATTTCGCTTGAGCTTTGAGCCTTCCTTTTGGAGCCTCACTGCTGATCTTAAACAGCATAGCCACTGAGGAAGGTTAGAGAAAGAGCAACCAAGTGGATCATTAGCTGCTGTTACTGCCTGACATAACAGTGTTCCTGCAGATGGCATGTGACAATCACAAAACCTTACAGGCTTGTGACATCAGACACCCACAGCAGCCATGCATAGTAAGATATTCATTGGCTCATATGGCACTCATGGGACACTGAAATTGATATAATATAGGAAAATGATACAGTATAGTGAGATATAGCTCCTATAGCTGATACATATCAGATCTCCCTTCCATCATGCTGTCATAGTATAGAGATGCTACTGTCAATTCCAGCTAATGTAAATATTTAAATAATGAGGCACTTATTTTTTTGTTCACTCCAGGTGTACAAAACCCTATGTTCTCTCTGGTAGAAACATATCATAGATGTGATCTCTTTTGTCAGAGATGCTAAAAATGAAATCATGGGCTTAAAAACTTGGACTGTATTAACAAATATGGTACCATGTCTGAGCACATAGCTTCCTAATAAAGAGTATTCAGTACAAAAAAATCCAAAGACACTAAATACAACTAAAGCATTTATTTATAAAACCATTTTAAACAAAAATGCAAAACCAACCAAACAAAAAAAACACCCCAAACCCAAAACAACCCATGACCATAAAAAATCCAAAAGAAACTGAAAAAGCAAGACCAACATTTTTCACATTTTCACCGAAACTAGTCATTAAAGTGCTGGTTTGGTGCTTAAAGGTTACATTGCTTAGTGTTTAGGAGTAACACCACATCTAAAAGCACCCATCCCTGTAAATTCTTTCCATATAAAAAGCTATTTTATGGTCACAGAATCATAAAAATCAACCAAGTTGGAAGAGACCTCCAAGATCATCCAGTCCAACCTAGCACCCAGCCCTACCCAATCAACTAGACCATGGCTCTAAGTGCCCCATCCAGGCTTTGCTTGAACACCTCCAGGGATGGCAACTCCACCATCTCCCTGGGCAGCCCATTCTAAAGGCAAATCACTCTCTCTGGGAAGAACTTCTTCCTACTATACAGCCTATATCTCCCCTGGCACAACTTAAGACTGTGTCCCCTTGTTCTGTTGCTGGTTTCCTAGGAGGACAGACCAACCCCCACCTGGCTACAACCTCCCTTCAGGTAGTTGTAGACAGCAATGAGGTCTGCCCTGAGCCTCCTCTTCTCCAGGCTAAACAATCCCAGCTCCCTCAGTTATATGACTTGCAGCACATTTTGGAAAGAGATTATGCTCAGCTAGGTTTTCCATTAGCATGGGCACAGATGCTAAAAGAAATTACCAAGAAGACACTCAAGCTTCCTGAGTAACCCAAAAGTTTATTACTTCTGTTCTTTTCTCTTTCACTGACTTCTTTTGAGATGGTGAAACTCAATTATTAACCTTTCAAACTTGCCACAGTTTCATTTCTTGAGCAATTACATGCTCATTATATGTAAGGAAAATACATAACAATTAAACAGAGCTTTTGTGCTCGGGACTCCTCCACTGAAATTCTAGTTATGCTAATTTTAATGTGCTCCTCTTTATGTATTACCTTTAATCTTCAGCTGCAAGATTTTTTTCATGTTTCTCAGTATCGGTTGACTTCAGCCTTCAAAATACATAAAAGTCCTTTCGAAACCAATAGTTTACTCAAGTATGACATTTACCTGGAGTGGTAGAAACCTATATTTTGGATATATAAGTTCAAGGACTAATCATTGCCCTAGTATTTGTATGGCTTATAATTGCAGAAACATTACCTTTCTCTACACCCATTCCTGCTCCATACTAATTACAGTTTTAATCCTATTATACGAGTGAATAAACTAAATCCTATTGTAAAGATGACTTTAATCTTGCCTTAGGACATCAATTTATCTATTCAATACTCAGAACACTGGAAAATTTTCAGAAGGGCTTATGAAGAAGGTGATTGTCAAGGACAAGCACAGTAGGTGTTTTGAGAATGCAAACATATGTGAGAACAGTTTAAGACTCAACTTTCCATCAGTTAGGGAATGAGAAGAAAAAGAAAGAAATAAAGGAGCTCCTACATGTTTATTGCTGATTTTCTTTACCTTCTGTCTTAATACATCCCTTGAATCAGTTCATACTATTTCAAATTATAATATTATTTAACTTGAGGCCTACAGGTGCTGGAATAATTCGGACCTCTTGCTCAGAAGCAGTGTTTTGCAAGAATGCCATCCTTAGCACTGCAAGAAATCCTGCAGATTAAAGGTAAATCAGCCCTATGCTACAGTTGCAGCACCAGTCATTTCAGATATAAAATTACTTTCAAAATCAAATTTAATAGAAAATAGAGACTGAAGCAGAAAAATAATCCTAACACATTCATTAACTGATATATTCTGAGAAAAACAAACTCACTCTGCAAAACTGCAACATCTCTGTGGCCATTAAGTCATGTCCCAAACTACCTTGTCCACGTGTTTCTCGAACGCCTCCAGGGACAGTGACTCCATCACCTGCCTGGGTAACCTATTCTGATGCCTGACCACTCTTCATTTAAAAAGAAATTTCCCCTAATATCAAGTTTAAAACTCCCCTTGCATAGTGTCAGGTCACTTCCTCTCATTATGTTGCCTGATACTGAGGAGAAAGAGACTGATTCACCACCTCCCCACCTTACTACAACCTCTTTTCAGGTAGTTGTAGAGAGCAACAAGATCTCCTCTCAGTCTCCTCTTCTGGAAACTAAACAATCCAAGTTCTCCCAGCTAAAGCAAGTATGCTTTATACAGCGGAAGATAGATATTGCCATGGTTTTGTATAATTTATTTTACTGATTCAGATCTCAGTTTCTTATTCAGATATTTGATGTTGTAACTCTGCTATATTTAACTACTTTTATATTTCCCCCTGTACTCAGCACTGGTCAGGCTACACCTTGAGTACTGTGTCCAGTTCTGGGCTCCTCAGTTCAAGACTGGAACATGTCCAGAGAAGAGCAATCAAGATGGTGAGAGGCCTGGAACACAGCCCTATGAGGAGAGGCTGAGGGAGCTGAGGGTGTGCAGCCTGGAGAAGAGGAGGCTCAGGGCAGACCTCATTGCTGTCTACAACTACCTGAAGGGAGATTGTAGCCAGGTGGGCATTGGTCTCTTCTCCTAGGCAACCAGCAACAGAACAAGAGGACAGAGTCTCAAGTTGTGCCAGGGGAGATATAGGCTGGATGTTAGGAGGAAGTTCTTCCCAGAGAGAGTGATTTGCCATTAGAATGGGCTACCCAGGGAGGTGGTGGAGATGCCATCCCTGGAGGTGATCAAGAAAAGCCTGGATGGGGCACTTAGAGCCATAGTCTAGTTGATTGGACAGGGCTGGGTGCTAGGTTGGACTGGATGGTCTTGGAGGTCTCTTCCAACCTGGTTGATTTTATGATACTAATCATTAAAGAAAGGAAACCTGATATAGGAGGCTGCTAACTAGGTTTAACAAATAGGTTTTAACAAACAAGTTTGCAGATGGTAGTGTGTTTGTAACTTTCTATGTGACTACACTGAGACAGATAAAAGCAGCTAGAAACACGTTCTGCTTTACACAGAATAAATTGCGATCTGAAAAATGGAAAGCAAAGAGAGTTAAGATAAAGCAAAAGCACCCTGCACAGAGAATCAAAAGAGGGTTCTATTTCATAGTATCTCCCAAGATTTATTGATTAGACTTTTTATTCTATTTGTACTAAGAATCTGCCAAACAAGCAGATCAATCCACTTTCTAATGCTGCAGCCTACAACTAAAAGACCAAGACTTCAGTTTATGAAACATGACAGGAATCGTAGCTCATGGTTAATCTTGCTGGCCGTAGAAAATACTTTTCAGAAGGAGGGGACAACTGATACTCTCCAGACATATTTTTTCCATGCTCAGCTAGGCACCTTCCCACTCTATTCCTGAGGTGTTCTTCTGCAAGAGGGTTGAGGAATGTATTTGGCATCCTTACTCAAATTCCCCCAAAGACTCAACCTCAGAGTCTGTGTAACAAATAAGCCAGCCTCTTGGAATCACTTCTAAGGACATTTAGAATAGTTCACGATGTAAGTTATCATCTATCTCGCGTTACTCAAAGCCCATGACACAAATGTCAGCATGCTGATGAATAGGTCATGTCCAGCCCTTCATCATATGGCTGTGCAAAAAGGGCCTTACACAATCACGCACTGTAAAGGTTTCTGCTACAGCTGAAGCAACCACAAGACCAACTTGTGTACTTTATTTATAGTGCTTCTAATTATGTTTGTATTAAGTAGCAGTGGCACTTAAGATATGCTTTAGTGTAACTTCCTTTTCCACTGACAGTATTTTTTTCCAAGCTGGCTCAAATCATCTCAAGGAGCCGAGCTCAACATATCACTCACATATGCTTAGGACAAATTCACAATGGTAATATCACTGTCTACAGCCTTGCAAGTATAGAAGAGATTTTCAGTTACCAGCTCAGGTAACCTACAGAAGTCATAGAATCACAGAATCAGTCAGGGAGCACAAGGATCATCTACTTTCAACCCCCCTGCCATGGGCAGGGATACCCTACCCTAGATCAGGCTGCCCACAGCCTCATCCAGCCTGCCCTTAAACACCTCCAGGGATGGGGCCTCAACCACCTCCCTGGGCAACCCATTCCAGGCTCTCACCACTCTCATGCTGAAGAACTTCCTCCTCACGTCCAGCAAGAACCTAGCCATCTCCAGCTTTTCTCCATAAAGTCATGATCATACGCAGCATAAATTGAACATGGTTGTCTTTTTTCTCTTTTTCACTTTTCCCTCCAAGTTCTTCCACTGTAGGATAACTACAGTGCTTCATGCACTATCACGACAGCTGCTAGCAGTCTTTCAATCTTTCAAAATACAACTTTGATATTTACTGTGTGGTTCCTTTCAGACTCACTGTCAAGATACGCTGCAGACCAATACACTTCCTGGTTTTTCAAACATCATTTCAGAGATCAACATGTACAATTTTTGACATAGCCAATACAATGAACAGACCAAGAGAAGGAAAGCAGTTTCAAATGGTGGTAGCAGAAGGTTAAAACCGAAAATGTATTTGCAAAGTTATTAGCCTCAAGGGATGCCATAAGGCAATACTTTTTATTTATGTTTATTATCTATTCAGAAACTAAGCAGCCAGAATAAACCAGTAACTGTACAAGGTGTGTTGAATTTTTAAAGCCCAGGACAAATTACCTCTGGGGTCCAAAAGGGGAAACATTTAAAACTGATGTCTACCCTCAGCAGTTCCTTTTCAAGCACTCCTACCACTTCGTCTCCAGTAGCTGCTTGTTGATTTTAGGTAGATACATTCTCAAAATACTGCAACTTTTGAAGCTCATTCTGATGCACTCTTTTCTCCAGAAACAATGCCAAAAGAACAGTGACCAGCTCAGTGTTTTGAATTCACCAAGAGAAATGGAATGAAAAAAATCAAATGACAGACAGGTTTAACCTGAGCCAGTACAGATTCTATAGTTATCTACAGAGTACCTTAAAGTAAGTGTGGGACCATGCCCAGATGGTAAAGTATCTTTAACTTCTCTACACTGACTATTAACTTCCTGTAAATCTACTTCATTTAATTATTCCAGACAAAGAAGTTTTATCATTGAGGCAAACGATCTTTGCTCAGTATGGGAAACTTTTGCTGCCTGATGTCTGAACTATGATTAGGAAGAACCTCAGTTTTACAATTTTCTCAATACCAACTGTAATAAGAAGTATTTTTTTCCAATCTTATAATACCAGTGACCAAAAACAAAAAATATGAGGATATATATAGATACATCACTCAGATTTTCTTTAGGAAAGGATCTTGAGTAGAGCTTCTAAAATGTCTCAAATTAGCAGGACTAGTAACTAGTTTGCTTCTGTTACTGATTGATTCACAGGAAATGACTTTACAGCACAACAACACACCACAGATAGGATAATTAGGTAGGGCCTTTTGGGCACTCACAATAGGTTTTTCTCTAATATACCAAAAGTGGAATAGTTTAAATAAAACATTGCAGAAGTGTTCTATACCTCTTAACATCCGGAATAATAAACTGCCTTGCTACCTTTGCATAATCTGCAGCTCTCTAGTATCTGCAGGAAATCCACAAGAAAAACCTCACTTACGCACATATCACCACAGCAGAATCACGTGGTCAGCAAGGTGAAAATAACAGCCAAAGCCTGATGTAGCTGGAACACATCTGAAATACAAACAGACAAAACCCCTCAGCATTATTTCATACATCGAGGAAGAGTTATATTTTACAGAACCACAGAACGTTACAGGTTGGAAGGAACCTCCAGAGAACAAGTCCAACCTCCCCCTGACAACAGCAGGATCCCCTAGGCTAATCGGCACGGGAATGTATCCAGGCAGGTTTTGAATGTTTCCAGAGAAGACTCCACAAGTTCTCTGGGGCAGCCTGTTCCAGTGCTCTGTCACCTTCACTGTAAAGAAATTTCTCTTCACATTGAGGTGAAACCCTTCACATTCATGTTTGCATCCATTGTTCCTTATTACTGTGTATCACTGGAAAGAGATTGGCCCCATCCACTTGAAACCCACCCCTCCCTCAGATATTTATAGACATTGATGAGATCTCCTCTCAGTCTTCTCCAGAGTAAACAACCCCAGGTCTCAGTCTTTCTTCACAGGGGAGATGTTGTAGTTGTTTCACAGATTCAAATGTAATCTACATACACAAACATATACTTGAAATATAGACATATAAAATACTCCTCCCAAACCTGAAAATATTTAAATATTGATCTTAATTGTAAAAAATAATTAAAATATGCATGTGTAGTGGAAGGACATCAACACACACTTACTTACTCTACATTAATGTAACACACTACATCAACTGAAATCTTCTGTGCTGGTCCTACTTTGTCTATTTTGGAACTGCCTGAAATTTATGTTTTACTTTTTGGGTCTAAATTCTACATATCTATCAATTTATACCCACAGCTGCACATTTTGCAAAAGAAATCACTAGGAAAATTAATGAGATCATATTTTAAATTAAGGTATATCTCATTAAGAAGTATTTTCAGACTCATGTCTTTAGTTCTATAAGGAAGTGTTACATTGCTGTTAGTCTGTTGAATGCCACTATATAATAACTGTCTTGACAATGTAAAATACTTCTGTTGGACCTTCATAGCAGTCACATTCACCAAAAGCATGTAGTTAACTTTAAAAAAAAAAGGCACAGTAATCTTAAACAAAAATATATCACAAACCAACTGAATGTGAGCCAGCAGTGTGCCCAGATGGCCAAGAAGACCAATGGCATCCTGGCTTGTATCAGGAATAGTGTGGCCAGTGGGACCAGGGAAGTCATTCTGGCCCTGTACCCAACACTCTTTAAACTACACCTTGAGTACTGTGTCCAATTATGAGACCCTCAATTTAAGAAAGATGTTGAGGTGCTTGAACTTGTCCAGAGAAGGGCAACAAGGCTGTGAGGGGGCTGGAGCACAGCCCTACAAGTTGTGGCTGAGGAAGCTAGGGTTGTTCAGCCTGGAGAAGAGGAGGCTCAGGGGAGACCTCATTGATGTCTACAACTACCTGAAGGGAGGTTGTAGCCAAGCAGAGGTTGGTCTTTTCTCCCAGGCAACCAGTGACAGAACAAGAGGACACAGCCTCAAGCTGTGCCAGGAGAGGTTTAGGCTGGATAGCAGGAAGAAGTTCTTCCCAGAGAGAGTGATTTGCCATCAGAATGGGCTGCCCAGGGAGGAGGTGGAGTTCCCATCCCTGGAGATGTTTAAAAGGAGACTGGATGAAGCACTTAGTGCCATGTTTTAGTTAATTAGAAGGTGTTAGGTGACTGGTTGGACACAATGATCTCAGAGGTCTTTGTCAACCTGGTTAATTCTGTGATTCTGTGAATCAGGAGGGGTGAACCACTCTCATTCAAACATAAGCCAAATATGAACCTTTTCTGGGGTTTGAAAAGGTTACACTGAATTTGCTGGTTTGTTTTCTTTCTGTTTTATGCACTATGACACTTCCTAGATTTGAGCAGCATCTCAAGCATCATACAGTGATAAGAGAAAAGCTCTTCCTCTGCTACTGTATTTCTGCTCTGGTGAGAAACAGGGAACATCAGCAGTCTCATGAGGTTGCCTGTTCTCTGAAGACCTCCAGCTCAAGTGGGGATCCTTACACACACTCATCTGAGCCTGAAAACCTTTTGAGATTGGCCTGCTTCTAAGTGGAACACAAAAAATCCTATCAGAATTCAGTAGATGCATCACTTGACACACTTCAATACATGGTGAAACAGTACTGTTTCTCTGACATGCCTATAATGAACACTAACTGTTGATAAACACTGAATAGAAGGCTTTCAATGTGCTTTAACAAAGAGAAGTAAGCATTTTCAAACAGAAGGCCATGTTTTTACTTTGAGATAACTGAAAGGGACTGAATTTTCACAGGCACCAGGGTCACCTTTTATGACATGCAGAATCCTTCAAGTTTGATTGTTAAGCACACAAAACCTCAATCATTGTGAAATGGTTTTAAAATCCTTGATTAAAAGTTTTGAAAGTCAAAAGGTATTCAGCTTTGATAAACAGCAAGATAATACATAATAGTTACCCTGCTGCCAAAAGTGCTGCTTACAAGAGCCAACAACAGATGCTTTGAGAGACAGTCTAAAACAGACAACCAGAGTGATACTTTTTCTAGAAATGAGGTTCCTTACCAGATTGCCAAAATCCTGAGACATAAGAGATATTTGGGCCATTACACCTACTGGCAATATGAATTTATCTTATGTATACTTGTTAATTTTAATCTTGATCCTATTTTTGGCCTCAATACCTTGAGGGTGATGAATCCAACAAGTGAACTATGCATTGTGTGAAAAAGTGCTTCCTTTGTTTTGATTTTGGAGTTCCTGTGTTAGAAAGTGCATAATCATGCCTCACCTTGTCCATGATTTTATTAACCTTTTTCCTCTCAGCTCACCTCTGGTCTTCTTGCCACACTAAAGGAATCTCTCCTAATCTATTAACTCTCCCTCTTTCCTACTCCTGACCACTACTTTTGTACTATATATCCTAGTATTTACTTTCTTCAATGACGTAACCAGAACTGCCCTTAAATTCAGTCAGGATTTAAGGGCAGTTCCTGAAAGTCTCCTGCCGAGATGAGAAGTCCTGGAGATACACAGATCATCCAGAGGAGCCAGGAGGCAAAGTCAGAGATTGTCTGCTTCCTTTCGCCAGAAGCCTGGGAAGAATCAGAAGTCTCAGCAGCCAACAAAGTTCCCTCAAAGTGTTTGGGTTCTGTTTGAAGCTGTAGCTAACCCCACGAGTCAGGCAATAATATTTTGTGAGTAAACGCTTAAAGCCTCTTTGTGATTCACCATTGCCTTCTGCCATAAGCAGAAAGGGGCTCCTTGAGTCCATCTAGCGGGCAAGCAGTATTTGGCTACAAGAACATTCTCTTCCAGTTCAATTAATGTTTATGTATTTTGCTGGTTATTACTAGATCTAGTTATTACCAGAAAAATGTTTCCATGACTGTGCAAGAACCAATTATTATTAAAATTAGTGGTCAGGAGTGGTGAGAGTTCTGAATATCAAAATTAATAAACAACATTAATGTTGGAAATAATATAATTTCCTATTAATCAACTTCTTCATAACAGCTACAGATTCAGAACTACAGAAAAGTGCAAAAATTGTATCTCTTCATTTTATAAACTCATCTAGAGATGCTGTTTTTTCTGAGTCTAGTCTAAATCTAATTTTTTCTTTTCTAAATCACATCTAGAGTTGGTTATATTTTCATTTTAGTCCTGAATTTCTACATTCTTCTGTCCTGTTGAAACCCCACATCTTACATTTAAATTCTACAATTATTTTTAATCTATCTGAAGTGTACTACCTCGAAATGCTACTAGTGTATCCTTGAGTTTGCATCATGAGAGATATTATTTAAATACATATAACTATCTCACCATCTAAAATGTCTTAAAGCTAATGGGTCTGCATGCTAAACTTGAAGCAATCATTACATATTTCCATAGAATTTTTATTTTAATCCACTCATTTTTCTAAACTCTGGTCAGACTGAGCCATGACAAAACAGGGCAAATATTCTGCAGCAACTTGTATTCCACAGAAATACAAATTAATATAGATCAGCATAAATTACAAGTAAACTCTTCTACCTCAAGGCTTTAAGGTCCACAGTTTCAGATAATTTCATCCAGATTTAGAAAAGTGTGGGATCTGGATGATTTTCAAATTAGGTTTCCAAAACATTTATCTCCCTGTTTCCATGCAGCACCTTTCCCTTCTCTATCATCCCACTCTCATTCATGTTCACATTTGACATTATTTTCACTCCATAACCATGCATTCAGAATTTCACAATGTACTTTTTTTTTTTTTCCTGTCACATTATAAAAGTCCTAGACAAAAATACAACTCTAAAGACCTTTTTATAACACCATTACAGACTGCCATTTTAACAGCTTCATCCGTCATCTTAATAAAGTCCCTGGTGCAAAACTGCAGCAGAGCATATCTCAGCCTGTAACAAATCCTGTCAGACAGTCCGGGTAAACTCTTTTTGGCTAAAGCCTATTCAGGCTGTATTTAGACATAGCCACAATAGGTCTGCCTACTGTCCCCTGCAGGCTGTAGGACTCCAAGCAAGCTCTGACTGCCTGCTCTAGAATATTTACAGTACATAGTTTTTCTGTGTCTCTTGCCTGAAAGCCTCACTATGTAATGAACACAAAGCTTCTGCAATTATGGCCTTAGCCATGATGTGCTCTGCAGCCCTTCCACCTTCTATCTGCACAGCTGTCTGCAGGTAGTCTGTTAGTTGAGCCAGTTAATACAGGGAGGTATCTAACAACTTTGTACTGAACCTCCAAGCAATTTAAAACTGCCTTTGGAGGTCTGCTGTTCTTAATAACCAAACATACCATCTTCAGTGCAGCTGTCCTGCTGTCCTTCAGTGCAATTGTCAAAGAGAGTATAGATAAAGCCTTCTAGCTTCCCCTCCATCCATATACTGGAGCTTGCCAGAAGTGCAGTTTTAAAGACTCTGCATTCAACTGTCATTTGTCTTCCTTTCTGGGGGATTTCCACAGTCAAACCATCATCCCCAGCAGAGCTGCTGGAGAAGACTGACTTCATCAAGGATGTGGCTATCTTATTGTTATAAATAAGGACAACTCAACATTTTTCATCACTGTAGGCAAAACTGAACATAGAGGAAGCAGAGCAACCACCCTAGGCTTCATACCCCACCCCATCACCACTGTGTTAGCTCACTAGCAACACAGCCTCTCCTTTCAGTTGTGATGAATGGAAGCAGGACCCATGCAGGCATTGGAGAGCTACCAGCACCCATTAATAGGCACTTTGCTTCAGCTGCTGCTCAGTCTACAAGAATTGCTTTGCTGCTATTGCCTCTTCAAAGTAACACAATTTCAGAGCTGAACAGCAAATGGAGTCCAAGAAGATGAGAATCCTTCTCAGTCTTTCATTTAATGATATAATTTGGGCATTCCTCTTAGTCTATCTCTGCAGACACCAACTCTAGTTTGACCATGCTTATATGCAGCCAAAGTTTCAACATCCTCCCATCTGTATCGGAGGGATTAAAGCCCAGTGATTCTATACTGTTTGCATCTGACACAGCAGCTTGACAGCATCTGGCCAACTCAACACACATGAATATGTTCCCCTACACAGTGATTCATGAGTGGTAGTTCCCAAATTACAACAGCCCTTTTTACAACAGAGAACATGTTGTTGCTAAAAGCAACAAGATAGAGAGAATAATGTTATTATCCTGTATATTTCATAAATGGTACTGTACTGTGCATTATTAATACTCCAATGAACTGAGCAGTAGGCAAAACATAAGCTTAGACAGAAAAAAAATGGTTTGTTTTAGAATTAAAATGCATGATCTTTAAACCTGAATTTTAATTCCTGGAACCCTTTCCTGAAGCTGAACAGAGCTAAGCATAACCAGCTTTTGGTTTCCTATGTTTTTTTTTGTGTTTGGTTTACTGCTGGTTTTTGTTGGTTTTTTAAAAAGTTAACAATAAAATGGTAGAAATTGGATGGGAAAAAAAAAACCAACCCTCAGTCTCAGTCTACAGACCCTCTCAACACTTTACATGTTTGCCTCTAAAACTATCTATTTACCATCATCTTCCATATTACATTGAGATGAAAGGATGATCACAGAACCACAGAAGGTTAGGGGCTGGAAGGGACCTTGAAAGATCATCTGGTCTAACCCCCCTTGCCAGAGCAGGATCTAAACCACATCACACAGTAATGCATCCAGAAGGATCTTGAAAGAGGGAGACTCTGCAACCCCCCTGGGCAGCCTGTTCCAGTGTTCTGTCACCCTCACAATGAAAAAAACTCTTTCTCATGTTTTCACGGAACTTCCTATGCTTCAACTTCCACCCACTGCCCCTTGTCCTGTTGTTGGGCATCACAGAGAAGAGGCTGACTCTCACCTCTTGGCACTTGCCTTTTCCATATTTATGAAAGGAACATTATCTGCTATTTATTTGGTGGATATAAGATAATCAGAAAAAAAGATATGAACTACAGTTTCCTTGTCTTTTGTATAGCAACCCACTTTCTGTCTGAAGGGTAACTTTTGTGGCAAGTGCATTAAAAGCAATTTTGCAGCAACAGCTAGCATTTCCTAACTAACCCTGGGGACTCTTCAGTAAACTATAACATCCAATAGATGACATCTCTCTATTAATAAGAAATATCCTGCTCTTCCTTACACATGTGTATGCCACATATGGAAGTAATTTCCTGTTACACTATTATCCAGACTATGAAAAATATGACATTCACTTGCAGGAGGCCCAGCTGACAACTTTTCTTGCATTTCCCCCACATGATTGGATATGTGCTATGAAAGTTCCAAGGAACTGAACTTTTATAGCCTATCTATTATCTCTTTAATAGGAACAGAACAGTAGCATGATGAGATATGTTAGCACGGTCACATATGCATTTCCCTAGCAGAAGACAAACACTTTTCCATTGCAATTTCATATGTAGCAGACAATATTGTTATTCAAAAGGTTTTTTTGTTAATGATATCAGCTACTTATTATATGTGCTGTCTTTAAGTTCTGAAGATATCATTATTCTAGCTTACAAACAAAGGTTAATCAATTAAACTGAAGTATTTGTGGCAAGACAAGAGGGCATGGTCTGAAGCTGTGCCAAGAGAGGTTTAGGTTGAATGTCAGGAAGCAATTCCTCATGGATAAGGTTATCAGACACTGGAATGGACTGCCCTGGGAGGTGGTGGAGTCACTGTCCCTGGAGATGTTAAGGAAACATGGGATGTGGCACTTAATGACATGGTCTAGTCAATGTGGTAGTGTTAGGTCATAGGCTGGACTCTACTTCAGAGGTCTATTCCAGTCTCAATAATTCTCTGATTTTAAGTAGAACGCCAGTCTGTTGCCATAACTTTAAATAATCAGCCTTTAGGATCAGGTTTTGTCTACTCTTTTACTTTGTGCCATACTCAAAACTTGGAGGTGAATGAAATAATTTCAGAGTACTGTTCTATCAGATATAAATCAGAAAAAGCCATAGCTTTCCAGAAGGGAACTTAGTACAAGCCATAAGCTGGTTGAAAACAGTGCTACAATTACATTTAATAATGGTTTATTTATATAAGATAAGGCTCTTGAACAACTTTACAAAAACCACAGAGCAGAATAAACAGTAACTATTCCAAGAAAAGAGAACAGGTGGAACACTTTGGCCAGGTCTCCACTGCATCCCTGCTGGTCCAGCTCTGTCAAGTGGGCAGTTTGCAATGACACCACTGCATCAGTCAATAGCCTCACTGAACATGCAACTACACAGACAAACCTGGACCTGGGCTGGAAGATCTTACTTGCCTAGAAGGAAGAAAGCAGGACAGGGTGCCACATGCAACAAAGCATTTCTGCTGCAACCACACCTAGCCCTACTAACATGGTGTGTAGCTGCAGTAAATGCACTAGTGAAGCATGCCCAGTATAAATCCTTAAAAGGTGATGCTTGTACTTAAAAAGAATGTGAATTAAATAGCAATAATAAAGTATAACATCAACTTCTAAAAGAAGGGCATTATTTGGAATGAAAGAACCAGAGAGATTTCTGACTGTAAAGAAAGTGATTATATGTATTTAATCACCTAAAAGTAAAGAGATGAAGACAAAATTACAGGACTTCAATAAAGCACTATGATGCTTTCTGTGAGCATTTTTATGTATTATCAAATAGCATGGAAATATGGAAAAAGGTCATTGTGGCACCTTGAAAAATAATCAGCAAGCATCTAAGTTGAGGACATTGACTATAAAACTAATTACAAGCAGACTGTATCACCTTCTCTCTCAAACTTGCACATCACAGAGCCAAATTCGAGTTGATCATGAAAATGGAAGGAAATGCAAAAGCATTTCAGTTGCTGAGAAATGTTTCCTTTTTTTTTTTTTTTCAAAAGAAAGAAAAAAAGAAGATGAAAAAAAAAGCAGCATCTCTGGAGGTTCACCGCTAGCTTAGTTTCTGGTTTGTGTCAACTTGTTTATATCAGCTGCTGATTTGCGTCACTGGCTTGGCTCTGTGGTTGTATCTGGGGCCTGATGGACACCCTGGTGCATTAAGAAATTCACCACAACAGTACAGCATGTTAAGATCAGATAGCACAACTTAATTTTGTTTTCTTAAACACACACACACACACAGCCCTGCTAAAAAATTACTGGCAGCAGCTAAGAGAGGCAGACTATCAGTTTAATGCAAACCAGGTTTAATTTCAGATGATAATGTCTGTGTAACATTAAAAAATGCATGCCAGATATTTTTAAGGGTACAAAAAAGTTGCACATACATTTTTTTAAAGGGTTTGTATTTCTAAGAATCAAGATACCTTACATCTCTTTACTTCCTCTAAGTTTTTTGTAGAAGTATCTCTAACCACTGCATATTCACTGTATTGTGAAGGGAAAGTTTTCACTTTGATATGTAAAACATTATTTTAGCTACGACTTTAATTAGCTTCTTGGAAATTAAGAACAAACCAGAATAAAACAAAATCCTGAGTATTTAAGCTCAAGCATCTGATCTGATCATTTGGAATACTGAGCATAACATAGATGCTCTGCTTTAAAAAAAAAAAAAAGTAATATTCTCACAGTTCAAAGGGTGCCCATACAGAAGTCAGCATTACATTCCAGGCTTTGTGCCCATGGTTAGACAACACATGTTCACATATATGCAGCTGTCTGATGGAAATGAGTAAAGGTGGTGCAGATGCCACATTGATGAACCAGATGCATGTAGCCAAAAATGCCCAGCAAGGACTATGGCAATTCTGAGTACAGATTTGTCAAGCTAATAACTGTTTACTTCAGCTGATATCCAGTTTCACATTTTTTGTCCAAGCTTCCATCCCAAACCCTTACAGTTCTTCCTAATTTTACAAGGAGAGACTGATGGAGCTGCAGCTCTTTAGCTTGGAGAGCAGGAGACTGAGAGGTTACCTGATGCAGGTTTATAAAGATGTAAAGGGTGAGTGCCAAGAGGATGGAGCCAGGCTCCTCTAGGTGATGCTCAATGACAGGGCAAGGGGCAATGGATGGAAGTTGAGGCACAGGAAGTTCCATAGAAACACAAGTTAAAATATGTTCATTGTAAGGGTGACAGAACACTAGAACAGGCTGCCCAGGAGAGTTGTGAAGTCCCTCTCTGGAAATATTCAAGAGCTGCCAGGATGTGTTCCTGTGTGATCCAGTCTAGGCGATCCTGCTCTGGCAGGATCATAGAATGGTTTAGGTTGGAAGGGACCTCAAGGATCATCCAGCTCCAACCCCCTGCCATAGGCAGGGATACCTCCCACTAGAGCAGGATGACCTGGATAATCTTTCAAGGTCCCTTCCAGCCCCAACACTCTGTGATAGTTTATAGGAAGTCCAGTGAACATGCAATACATGTCTAAATCCCGAGTTACTTCATAAGAGAAAAGAAAATGTTCTTCAAAATAGTGTTTGCTTTATGCAAACTTCCTTTATGAAACACTAAAAGTAGTTTCAAGAGCCCCAATGAATTCCATGAAGATATTCCTAAAACAAAACAGGAATTTTCTGTTTAAAAATAAATTGATTCAATTTGTGTTAAAATACTAAATGTCTTTCAAGATAAATGCTACAGTTAAAATGTTTTGATTTATCTGATTTCTATTTTTCTTTCTGAGAATTTGAAAGTATTTGGCTGTTGACCAATTTGAAACTAAGTCAGATTTTGCAGTCTCAGATACTGTAGAATGAGTATTCCCTAGATCATTTTGATAATACACCATATTTTAGATGGAGAAGCTGAAACTCTAGTAAATTTAAAAAGTAAGTCCACAAAGGCTCACCAAGCAAACATCTTACAAAGAACAATAATCCAACTTTAAAGCAATGGGTCCACAAATACTGTAGGAAAAAAACAGATCCCAGTCTGTATAATCTTCTGTTTTTCAGAGTTCATGCTTCATTCCAGCAGTACTAGTTTAACTTTATGTCCTTTTTCTGTCCAGTCCCCACAAGGAAGAAACATAAATGGTGCTGTTGCCTACACAGACAATGGAAATTACAGTCCCAAGAGCAGCTTTACACGTCCCAAAAGATCCTACAACAGAAAAGCAACTCCTTTAATGAGAGGTGTGCATTATTGCCTTTGTGAAGTAAAAATCTGACCTTTGTATCTGTCCAAACACACAATACTCACTCTCATCCTAAAGGCCTCCCTTATGTCCTCCCTTGCCTATGCATTAACACCAAGAATTACGTAGCCTCCTGAACAGCAAATACTACCTACAATCATCACTCTTGATGGATATTGAGAGCTCTGAGAGGGGCTGGGACATGAACTGTCAGAAACATATCACCTGGAAGTTTGGTTTCCTACATTTGACCTCCATTTTGAAGTGAAGAAAATCTACTGTGTAGGGTTGTTATCATTTGCACTTTCAGAGGTGTAGTAAAAATTCAATCTCAGAAACAATTTTCACTGGATTTTCTTTTATTATCAGTCCCTGATAAAGCACAGTTGAACAGAAGCAAAGGGGTTCTGATTTCGTTTTACACCTTTTGTAAACATTTCCACATATCTGTCTATATCAGGACTCCTCAGCTCTGGAATTGAGAGCTTCTGAAAACATTGTGAAGTGCTAATGCTGCTGGTGAAGTCCACCACAGCAGCTGGATGAGGCACACTGAGGATTTGGTGAGTATGAGTGAGCCAGAAAACTGGGCTGGGGCAGCTCTGTGATTTCAGGACTGTGGCATAGACTTTGGGCTTCAAGGCATTCTGGCCCTGCCAGATCCAGCAGAACAGGGAAGGGTTCAGCTACCAGGAAACAGTAAGGAGCAATTTGCCCATAGCTCAGAACATGAAGACAGTATTTTGTACAGCAACTCTCCCTGGATGCCCAACTCCAGTATGGGGAGGATGGGAAGAACACAGAAGTGATGAGCGGTGGTCTCCAGTGTCATTTCACTGAATCTGTGCACCAAAGAACATTATCACCTTGCCCACATGGAAGCTACATCCGTTGAGGGCTCCTCTGGTTCCCACAACAATAAGAAGTTTTGCCTATCTCATGTTTTCAGGTCTTCCTTGCTCCTCATTCAGCCATCCCAGACAGTTTCCCTGTTTTCTAAATCCCATTCTTTCAGACCTCCTTAAAAATAGCAGAAAGGCCCTGAAGTATGCCATTATGACAGTCAGGGAAACTTGGAAAGGAGAGTTTGCAAAAGAATATTTACTATGTGAACTCCCTTCTGCCTCTCTTCATAAGAACTGGACTAAGCAACCAAGGGGGAAATTCGAAACCAAAGCTTCTAACTGAACCCACAATTAAACAGAAAAAAAACCCCAACATGTCCTGTAATGACAACTGAAAAGCTTTGTGAAAAGCACAAGTCTTCACTGCCTTTATAGCTTTGCAACCATTTTTTCCAATTTAAGTGTGTACTAATTGGATAAGAAACACAGGAAGATGACTCTCTGGTGCTTTGCTGACAGCTTAAACTACTTCTGTTTAGTTCAGAGCTTTGACTAACTGCTTATTGTTAATTCTGACTGTTAGTCACTGACTTTGATGTAGCAAAATTGGAAAAGTTAACTCAGTCCTTTCATTTTGATTTCTAGCTGAGATTAAAAGAATATGCAGTTTTAGCTGTAATACATTTTATTTCTTCAGCCATATCAATATTTGGAGAGAACTATTTTATTGCAGGAAGAAAGGGTACAAGATTCTTAAGAAAAAAAAATGAACCAGACCAGTAACCACTTTGGAAATAAATGACTATGAACTGAAAAGTGTGCCTAAAGTTGTCTGAGTCTTTTCACTTATTTTTTCATGCTACTTAATTTTATGTAACTGACACAGTAAGAATGATACCATAGGTGACACACAGTTCAATTAGAAAACATGACAGACATGGTACTGAATTGCAGCTCTTCCTTTTAAAATTGCTATGCTTAATATCAGGCTTATATATCAATAGGCACATTTGTTCCCACATTTATTGTTCTTCCTCAACATTACTCATAAGGTGTGCAGATGGCCTGACCTTCCCAGCATGCTGCACCATCACACCTAGAAGGAAGAGCTGCATTCCACACCCACCAATTCTCAACCTCAGAACTACAAGACTTGTAAATTAGCCTAATGGAAGGACCACAAGAGTGGTTGTGAATGTACATACAGACAAAACATCTTTAAGAACTGTATATGGCCATCCTTCTCCCACAAGTACCTGCTTATAAGCATTTTCACACTGTGTAACTCCATGAAAGACATTGAAAAAAATTGCCATTTACCTCAAGAATGATCCTGGACTCTGAAGCTTGTAACAAGTTAATGTACTCTAACTGGTTAACCTGCCAGTTTCCCCCCACGAAATAGAAGTGAGGGAAAAGTAATATACATGGAGACATCTCTGGGTTGAGATAAATAAGAAAGATAACATAATTCACAATTACTTTCACCTATTTGCAGAAAATGCACAGCAATAAGCAGAAGCCATCCAGCTATACCCCTACATCCTTCCCTGTCACGCCATCATTCCAGCAAGAAAAAAAAACCAAAACCCAGAGACCAAAAAGAGCAATTGGAATAGGAAGGCTCTTACATTACAGTCTGAACTTCAAGCCCCATAATACATAAGCCAGCACCTTTCATTTTGAAACTGGTATAACAGCAACATGGTATGAATAGCAGCAGATTTAAATTTGACCCACAACAAAGCTGAATGTAACACAGTCACAGAACATTAGAGGTTGGGAAGGACCTCCAGAGATCACAGAGTCCAAACCCCCTGCCAAAAGCAGGTAATCTGAACAGGAATGCATCCAGGCAGGCTTTGAAAGTCTCTATAGAAGGAGATTCCACAACCTCTCTGGGCAGCCTGTTCCAGTGCTCTGTCACCCTCACTGTAAAGAGGTTTCTCCTCATGTTGAGGTGAAATCTTTTATGTTCAAGTTCATATCCACTGTTCCTTGTCTTATTACTGTGTGCCACTGAAAGAGATTGGTCTCATCCACCTGATACTCATCCTTTGATACCACCCACAAATACTTATACACATTGATCAGATCCCCTCTCAGCCTTCTCCAGACTAAATAGCCCCAGGTCTCTCAGTCTCTCTCCATAGGGAAGATGCTCAAGTCTCCCAGTCATCCTCATGGCTCTCTGCTGGACTCTCTCCAGCAGGTCCCTGTCTCTCTTGAATTGGGGAGCTCCAACCCAGACTGCAGGTGCCGTCTCAGCAGAGCAGAAGGGGAGAAGAACCTCCCTAGACCTGCTGTACACACTCTTCCTGATGCACCCCAGGATACCATTGGCCGTCTTAGGCACAAGGGCACATTGCTGTCCCATGCAGAACTTGCTGTCCATTTCTTACATCTACTTGCTGTCCTCTTCTGAAGAACTAGCTTCAGGAATTAATATATTTTGCAGAGAGGTCAGCAATAGCCACTTCAGGTCTAACACAAAAGGCCTTGATGGTTACAGGTATACAAATAAAAAATAATGCAACTTTTTAATGTTGACACACTTCTCCCATCTTTCTGCCACTACCATGAAGGTGGGAGATACTTTAAACATCCTGGCCTACCAATATAAAAGCCTGAAAGCCTGTCTAAGTGATAGAGGGAAAGACTGACCATAACAGATTGTAGCTTAGAAAATAATTACATATTAATCTCTCAAATTCTCATGACACCTTGAGAAGCTGTTTTCAACAATAGATGAAAGAAGGATTAAGTAATTGCCTTTACAGGGAGATCTCTCCCTTCACACTGAAGGGTCATTTTATCACATTGGGGCTGTCCAAATGCCAAAGCCAAGAGACACTTCCAAACATCACTTCAAATAGCAGGACATGTACTGCAGCATCTAACAACTTCAAAGTGTTGAGGAGAGCAGTCTTTGCCAGCAAAAAATACCATCTTGCTGTAATCTGTGCAGCTGCATCACGATGATAAATGCCAAATGATGAAACACTTCATGCCAGATAAGGCAAAAAAGGGCCAAGTCTTTCAATTTGCATAGCTACACCAGTGCTAACAGGAATAATCAAGATCATTGAATGGATGCCAACGTGTGCATTGGCAATCCTCACTTCTTTGATTGTGTTTCTGTAATGTAGATCACACTCAAGCAAGAGTATTTGAGGCTCAGGAAAGCTCCGTGAAGTTTTGTCATGAGAGAGTTACAGCAATACAGGAGAAAGTCATTCTTGCTCAAGAGACTCACTCTTGGTACCAGTGAAAGCTGGTACCCAGGAGCCCACTTCAGCAGTTGCAGGCACATGGATTGTCCATAAGAAGCAATAACAGGAATTGTTCAGAAGAGACTCCTGAGGTTGAACACTAGGAGAAGAATCAAGTAACTTCAAGAGGAACCAACAAAACTTTCATCCCAGGCAATGAATGGTACAGGTTTAAATGGTCAGATTTAAAATGCTGAAGAGAGTGGAAAAACAAGGACCATTTCCTTCTTCATGCCAAAGAGTGGAAAGTGGAACATGCCTGTGGGCATGCCTTGTGGGGAGAGTGGCTTGTGGGTATGTCTTATCAAACAAAAGGTTCTCTCATAGCAAATATTTGGCCATACATATAGGGACAGTGTGATTGTAGATGACAGAATATGAAGGAAAATATTGTTTTGCTAAACTGCCTGACAAAGATCTGGCTTTCTTTCGGGATATTTGTCCAAATTTTCATGGTTTTAAGCCATTGTAAAGCAGAAAGAATACAATCTTGTGCAAAATATGTAAACAGGCCAGTATGATAATTCATTGTATGAATGGATAAATCATTTAAAGCCAGAGTCAAAAGCTGTAATGCAGTTATTGCTCAATTTATGTGCTTAACTTGTGCCAGTATCACAGAACAAAAACACAGTTTAATATATTAGAACATCCAGCTACTGGCTTGGTCACCACATCAAAGCTTCAGTCTTCTTTCTCCCTACAGTTTAACAGAACAGAGATTTGAGGTTTGGAAGAGGTGATTTCATTTCCTCAGTCTGCCAGGTGACCTTCAGAAAACCACTTCACTGTACCACAATTTCCCTACAAATCAAGTAGAGCACAACACTTGTGATTCTTAGCAAACTACTTTCAAAGCAACTGATCAAAGTTCTAGAAACTGTTAAAGTGCCATTGCTTGTATATGTTTATTTGAATGCACCACTTGACATGTCCAGGTTATCAGACCCATTATTTCTTTGTATTTGTTTCACCCACTTTGTTAATTTCATGGATACATTCATGTAAGTTACCACAGCTGTCTTGCTAGCAACTTCTTGGAACTCTTGGAGCATGTAGAGTATGGCTGCTATCCCTCATTACTATTTTTCAAGCAATCTATATTTTTTAATTTAATCTTCACTTAAACTAGCTTCCCTCACACAGGAGGAAGGGGTTTAAGAGAAGTACTGGTGTACAGACAAATTGGGATGTTAACCCTTTTACCCATCCTTCTCACACCCTCATTTGAAAACTAGCAGGCTTGCTAAATTTGAACAGGCATGCATTATTCAACTGTTGCAGCGCACAATCCATCAACTCAGAACAAATTCTCTCTCCCTCTTGTTAAAGCTAAGCCTCCAGGCTCCTTTATGTCTTATTCTGTTAACTCTGCCACAAGATGTTAAGGGCACAACATGTAAATAGCCTGGTGTTCATCAGTGAGTTAAATGGCTCATGATTTCTTTTAATGCATTGGATCATAGGATATTCACGGCAGAATATCTCAGGCTAGAAAGGATCAAAAGCAGGATCAGGTCCGAGTTCAGAGGTGGTTTCTCACAGATTACCTGTTCAGGCTACAGAGAACATGCACCCCACTAGGCAAATTACTCTTATGTTTGATTCTCCTCATGGCAAAAGTTTTTTCCTTACATCTAGTCTGAACCCATCTCACTTCAGTTTATACTTGCTGCCTTCTGTCCTCCATTATGTAGCAGTATGAAAGAGTCTGATTTTCTTGATAGTCTGGTCATGGCTAGGGCAAGGCTGTTATTAGGTCTTGTCAAAACTTTCTTTCCTGTAGACTTAACTAGCCCAGTTCCTTCAGCATCCCTTTGCAAGGCTCCAGCCTTCTCACAATCTTGGCTGTATTCTGCTGAACTTGCTCCAGATTATCAATATCTTTCCTAAAATGGAGGAACTTGAAACCAGACACAGCTTTCCAGATGTCATCTCATGAGATCTCACTTCATGCATAGCAAGCAAATGGGAGTTGTTATTTCTCTTGGTCCTGTTAATATAGCTCAGGATGCTGTTTGTTTTCCTTCACTGTCAGGGCATGCTGCTGGCTTATGTTCCATCTGCTGTCCTGCAGGACTCCCAGGCTCTTTTTAGCAGAGCCCTTTTGCTATCTCTCTCTAGCAGTTCATACTGTCCAAAGTAGGTCTTATGCTTATAAAAGTCAGATTTCTGTCAATGACATCAGCTGTGTAATCAGCCATTAACCTGTGGAATTTAGTCCTCAAGCCTTTCTCAGGAGAACACCACTTGGGCCCCCGAGCCTTTGGCCCTTGTTCTCAAAGTCAACTGGTCACTCCTGATAGGCTCATGGTTCCTACTCCAGACATATTAATGCTGGCAATGTAATTAAGCAGGAAGAGAAATAGTACAAGGGCCAGACAAGCCTAGGAAGTTTCTTTGCAACATGAGGGATGTGAGTGTCCCATCAAGTGACCGAACCCCCTAGAGTCAAATCAGCAGAGTGGGCCTTCTGTACCCCAGAGTGAAGTCCCCAATTACTATTACTCCTGGCTTCCACTTCATGCTAATATAGGACTCATCAAGTGCCTCTGCTGCTTCCCCAAGGGTGGCTTTTCTCTCCCTTGCCTGTCACCAGCACATTGAAGCAGTTCTGCAACAGCAGATCTACCATCCTGCTCTTGCCAAGAGTCACAAGCTTCCTCGCTTTCCCAGGCTAGGACCCTCCATTTGCTCTGCAGCTGACCATGGCCTCTGGCTTCCCTCCCTTGGTGCCTTAGAAATTCAGGCTTTTACCTCTGCATGATCTCTATGAAGAGCCTGTCAACATCTTCTGCATTCCCTGGTGCTACACAGTTTGCCCTCCTGCTGCCATAGCTCCTTATCTTGTCACAGTATCTCCCTATCTAGCACATGCCATTTGCAGGCAAGGACAGAGTTTTCTCCTGCTCTAGCCTTTGCTACTCTCTGCAGCCTGAGATCTGGAGAACTTTGTGCTCTCATTGGAGCTGCAACTTGAACAGAGACCTCTACTATGCTAGGGGTAGTTGCTCTATTCAGTGCTGAGAATTGTTCCCTGTGGTGCAACACTAATGTTGATTAGTCCCACATGGACTTCAGCAGACTTCTGGCCCACTTCAATGTGCCTTTCTGAGCAAACTGCTACTTCTGAGAGCTGTGCCCTGGGACTTGTGCTATGGGACCACTAAACTCTCCCTAATCAGGATCAGACCTTCCCAGCAACAGAGGCTGGAACTAAGGACACTAGAATTTTTTTTCTATAAAACCTTGAAGCAAAGCAGGGCTGCTCAGCAAGCAACAAGAGCTGATATGGAACATGAGCCTGAGAAGCACCCCAGCTCTCCGACACATGTCCAGTCCCATCAATTGACATATTCAATGTGGTCATGAACTCAATCTCACTGTAATAACAGCAGCTAGAAGCCCGGCAGATATTGACAGGCATCTGAGGACAAGACTCAACCCTCACTCTCAGTGGTTGTGTCCCTTCTTACAAGACAAACCTGCTAGAGTACCCTTAAAGCACTGATCAGTCATGGAGGTTGTCATTACTCTTCTGCATTGCCACCACAGCAATTGGAAACCCACCAGGTGCATGTTCTGCACCTCACCAAGCTCCCCACAAGTGCTTCTTCTTACAACACCACGAGACTGCTCAAGAGGCCTCTGATCAGGTCTCATCTATCTCAAGATGGTAGCTGTCACACACTCTTGCCACTATTGTTAACTATGTGGTTTTGTTATTATCTCAGGCTTTCTATTCTTAAATTCCTTAGGCTTCTTGGGTTGAGAGCATAAGGATCTAGATATTGCCCATCCCTAATTATTTTATTCCAGTACTTAATTTTGGATGCTTTATCTTACCAAACTTGAAAGTGGACAGAAAGTCCACTAAGATGCAATTTCATTTCTCTAGACTTAAAACACACCTATCATAGCCACCCACACAAGAAACGATGCTGTAAAAGAAGATAAATTATGCATATTAGTTCATTCCATGTTATTCAGTCAGGACTGAAAAAGGTTGCATGCACCTTGAAGGGTAGGCTTTAGGTGCAAAGATTGACACTCTTTTTCAACCAATATAGATATGAGATGTGATAGGGTAAAAAAGGTGACCAAGTATTTTTCTTATATCTCTTTACAGTGCCCATGTAATTCTCCAGGTAGAAGGGTCAAACTAAAATACAACTCAACATTTCAAAGCTCTGCATAGGCTAGCAAAATAAAAGTCAAAGCTATAACAACCTAGTATGAGATGGAGAAAATATTAGTAATAAAGAAACATTTCTAATTCAGAATGCCAAATAGACTCTCACAAACGACAATGAAGGAAAAAAAAAGACTTTAAATACAAACAGCATGGATGTTAAAATAAAATAGAACAATAAACTGGAATAATAAAGCAAGTAAGGACTAGGTAACTAAATCATGTCACGTGAAACTTTCTGTGAAGGAAGAACAGTCTTTGACAGGGACATGTGCAATTCTCATTGCTGTTGATAGGAACAGTACACATGTGTCAGAGATGGTGTGGTACACTGTATATAGCAGAATTCAAAAATCATGAGAAAAGCTCTACAAAACTGAGAAGGAATGATTTACCCCTGCCATTCCTTCAGGTCTCTGACTTCACTAGCAGACACCTCCATATTCACTTCATACTGATCTTCAGCCCTGTATAATGAGACTGAACTCATATTCTTTGCATACCACTAGGAAGCATGTCTGAAGTATAGAATCATAGAATGGTTTGGATTGGAAAAGATCTCAAAGATCATCCAGTTCCAACCCCTCAACATAAGCAGGGACACCTCTCACTAGAACAGGGCGCTCAAGGAATCATCCAATCTGGCCTTGAACACCTCCAGGGAGGGAGCATCCACAACCTCCCTGGGCAACCTGTTCCAGTATTTTACCACCCTCACTGTAAAGAGCTTCCTAACATCTAGTTTAAATCTCTCCTCTTCCAGTTTAAATCCATTACTCATCATCCTGTCATTACAGGACCTTGTAAATAGTCCCTCCCCAGCCCTTCTGTAGGCTCCTTTCAGATACTGGAAAGCTACTATAAGGTCTCTTCAAAGCCTTTACTTCTCGAGGCTGGGAAGCCCCAACTCTCATAGCCTGTCCTCATAGGAGAGGTGCTCCAGCCCTCTGAATTACCCACAACAGATTACAGAATGGTAGGGGTTGGAAGGGACCCCTGAAGATCATTTAGTCCAATCTCCCTTCTTAAGCAGCTTTGTCTAGATCAGGTTGTCCAGGATCACACCCAGGTTTTGAAAGTCTCCAGAGACTCCACAACCCCTCTGGGCAGCCTATTCTAGTACTCTGTCACCATCAAACCCTTATGCTTAAATGGAGAAGAAAGAAAAAAAGCTAACTTGTTCATAAAATAGAATTATTTCCACCATATCATTGCAGCCTTCAAGATTAAATAAAGGAATTGCATAGAATTCCTTTCTTAAAACAAGGTGGTTCTCCAGACATTAGAAGCAGTGAATATCTGCTCTCTACATCTTGCCAAAGGATTAAAAGCTTGAATTTAAATGTCCTGCAGTTTTGAACGCACCATTCTGACATACTGTGTCCAAAGCAAAGTATGTGGGGATTTAGTGGGGTTTTAGTTCTTCACAAATGGGTACATTCTTGACATTTTGCTCCAATGCAAGATAAGAAAATATTTCTAACTACTGAAAATTTTCACAGAACCAAAACTAGATTTGCCAGCTCACACTAGCACAGAAAACATTTCAAAGGAACATGCAACTATTTGATGCAAATATGGAAGAGAAAACATACTTTTGAACACAAAGGGCTAAAGTAAACTTAAACTGTTGATTTTAACAACAAACAAATATTTCTGTACTCGCAGGGAGTGAGCCCAAGAGACCTGGACACTATCTTAGAAAGGTACCAGAATGCAGTGCTTGGAATTTCTCCTTCCTCAGGGTTCACTGCTCAAGGGAGGGAAGGAAGGAGCTCTGTGAAGGCCCACGACATCTTACATCTACAAAGCCAGTACTGTCTAAACTGAAAAACCTTTGTAAGATGCTTCTCAAAACCCAAGTGCAAATAAAAGCATTGGTTTAGACCTCTGAGATCAAGCCCAGCCTGTGACCTAACACCACCACATTGACTAGACCATGTCATTGAGTGCCACATCCAACCTTTCCTTAATCACCTGCAAGGACAGCAACTCCACCACCTCCCTGAGCAGTCCATTCCAGTGCCTAATCGCCCTTTCCATGAGGGAGTGCTTCCCTGACACAGCTTCAGACCATGCCCTCTCATCTTGTCACAAATTGCTTGGGAGAAGAGCCTGACCCCCACCTGATTACAACTTCCTTTGAAGTAGTTATAGAGTGTGATAAGACCCCCTCTGAATCTCCTCTTGTCCAGATTAAGCAGCCTCAGCTCCTTCAGCCTCTCCTCGTCAGACTTTCCCTCCAGGCCCCTCACCATTCTCATCATTCTCCTCTGGATCCATTCAACCACCTCGATATCTTTCTTGCAGCAAGGGGCCTAGAGCTGCACATGGTGCTCGAGGTGAGTCCTCACCAGTGCAAAGTACAGGGGCAGAAAGACCTCCCTATTCACTGACATGACACTATTCCTGATACAGTCCCAAATACCATTGGCTTTCCATGGCGCACTGCTGGCTCACATTCAGCCTGACATCAACCAGAACTCCCAGGTCCTTCTCTGCCAGGCTACCCCCCCACCACTCATCCCCCAGTCTGTAGGGCACCGTGGAATTATTGAGGCCACAAGAAACTCCTGGGGCAATGCTATACACAATTATTGAAAACATTTCTACTTACCTCAGCATTGCAGCAGTCCTACAAGGCATCTTCCTCAAGGTAACTCACAGGCCACCACGCAGCTCAGGCACCAGAAGGAACTACTGCATTATCAGGACCCTGAGTGCCCTAATAGGGCCTAATTGCCTTGATCGGCCTCACCTGGGGGCTCCAGCCACACCCTCTACCCATCAGCTCAGAAGCCCCATTTAGGCACAGGCTGTGGCCTATGGCCCGGCCTGGTTCTGGTTAACTCCTTCACTCCTGCGGTTTCTGAATCTGCCAAGTGGTGTTTTTCACTATGTAACCACCCTGTATTTTGTGTATTGGCTGTTACAACTGTTTATTAAGTCAAGCTGAAAGAATTTAGTGCAAAACCAGAAAGTTTTAGGAGGAAGTTCTTTACAGTGCAGGTGGTAAGACACTGGCACAGGTTGCCCAGGGAGGTTGTGGATGCCTCCTCCCTGGAGGCGTTTAAAGCCAGGCTGGATGAGGCCTTGAGCAACTTGCTCTAGTGGGAGGTGTCCCTGCCTATGGCAGGGGGTTGGAGCTGGATGATCCTTGAGGTCCCTTCCAACCTAAACCATTCTATGAAAGTGGCAGCCTTGCAATGCATCACACTTTATCAGCCTTTTAGGATGACTGTGTCAAGAAGTTATGAGTGCAGTAATACATTTGTGATGAATAAAAGTCAGTATGTTAACAGATGTAAATTGACTAATGGAGCACCATGAAATTTTGGTGCCATTCACTAAGTTTTCCTAGTTTGTGACCTGTAAAGTTTGTCAGTAACTCCTCATATTAGCATTAGTACTATAAGAGTCTCCCTCTCTGGAGATATTCAAGACTCCTCTGGATGCATTTCAGTGTGATCTGCTCCAGATGATGCTGCTCTGGCAGGGGGGGTTGAACTGGATGATCTTTCAAGGTCCCTTCCAGCCCCTAACCTTCTTTGATCCTGTGAAGAGGTTATTCAGTACTGCTATCATGTTTGGCTATTAAAGGCACATTACAAAATGTTAACGGCCAGATTTTCCATTCAGCTGGTGGTTGTTTCTGCATATAGCAGTGCCTGGATAACAAAAACGGTTTTTTCTTTTTTTTTCTCTCTCTTTTTTTTTTTTTTTTAAGAAGTCAGTCATAGTAACTACTTGTGATGGTTTGGGTGTCCCCCACCCCCCC
>WAAF01019753.1:130404-320241 GCA_013400475.1 Tricholaema leucomelas
TTTGCCTTTCTTTTTTACACATCCCAGCAAGACTCTGAGGGAAGTAGACACCATTGTTTTCATTTTACAGCTTATCATCTAGTTCTTCTCACCAAAACATGCTAGCTAGGCTCAAACTAGCACACTACTTTGACAGTGATATGATCTACCTGAGATCCTGAGAATGTAGCAGAACAGCTTATCCGCAGGAGTCAAATATGAGGCCAAATGCTGCCGATTTCCCCTTCCCAATCATTGGAAGTAAGTAGTACTACTAATTAAAGTGTCAATTCAAGTATCAGTGTACCTGTTTCTTTTTCAGTTCTTAAGTGACAACTGTATTATCACTATGGATAGAAAATCATGACTAACTACTTCATGGTTCTAAAGCTCTGCTCACAAGTATCAGTCAACACAAAAGATAACCCTCAAATTTTCTTTTGCACCAGTTCATTTTTTTACTAGAAACTCACAGTAAGCTCTATTAGCTGCAAGCTATAAAATCTAGTTCTAGGTGCACACACAGAGAAAATTTTTCACCTGCTTGTCAGATATGAGAATGAAATTTTGCAGAAAAAACAATTTAGTACCTTATGACAATAACATATGGGGGGAAATATTAACAGCGTGCATCCTTTGCTGCTTCTGGTTACATTTGACTGGGCAATAGATAGCTCAGCTAACAAAAATGTACTGCAGCTAATCTGTAGTGATACAAAATAACTTTGCTTTATTGGCAGTATTTGAAATGAGAGTTCTACTGTATAATTGGAAATGCTAAGAGTTAGTCTAACATTGCTCACCAATGCCACTATGCAGTTTCTTGACAACACTAAATTTCAAATGCTACATGAAATTTTCTCTAAAAGTTTGCTTTAGCACATAGCTGAAGTCTTTCTTCCCAGTGAAGCACAAGGATGAAAAGTTAGGCTTGATAGAGCTACGATCATGTAAGGCCTAGAAGGCTGAACAGGAGGCTGGATCAGGCAACCTTGGCTGACATTTCCTCCAGCATAGTGTATGGGTTGTTGGCCTACAGTTAAGGCTAGGGTTCAGGTCTGATTGTGTCAGGTTTTGAATTGAGGACAACACTGACTGAAGATCTAGGTTTATCCTAGCTATTGTGAGGACTGATGTAAGCAGCAGCAATGAAAGATTCATGGCAGGTTATTGAGCATGTGGTGGGCTATAGTTAGTACGTGTTTGCTTTGCTGCACTGTATGAGGTTAAGAGAAGTAGTGCAACAGTGAGTGGGGCCAGCTTAGTGTTGCATCAGTTACATGACAATGATAATAACTGGTTTGAATGAAGGCTATGACTTGGTAGAGTATGGGATGGAAGCTAGTTTCAATAATGGATCCTTCAGTCAAGGGTGAGATCTGATGCTGGGAACGTACGAAACCCTAAGATGCTTATGGAATTTTTTAGGGAACTGTAGTTATGGTAAATTCTCCTACTGAAGTTAAAATTTGAACAGCATTGGATAACAGGTTCTCTTCTCTGTCTTGCCAGGAGCTGGCATTTGCCTGTACTCAGGTTGGGAAGTATTAGTGGGTCTTAGGGTAATAACCATATTTAATTCCACAAGACCTGCAGTGGGTAGAAAATAGTGAATGTTGGCACAATGACTTATGACAGGGCAATTATGAACTGCTTGGCTATTATTACATCTAGGAAAAAAAATGTTATAAGATTTGCACAGGAGTCAGGACTGACATAAATAATTGAACTGGCAGTTCAAAACTTAAATTTGTTACAGAACACTCAATAGCTTTGCCTTCACTGTCATAATCATTCTTTTCCTGCTACCTGTATCCTAGAAAAATTGATTGGCTTCATCAAGTCAGTACATTAACATATGAGTGGCAAAATGGTATGATACACATTACTTACATGTAGATTCAAATTTCTAGACTCACTGTGTCCAGATATCAACACCACCATCTAATTAATAGTACTTTGTTCTTCTAGTATCCAGCACTGCCTTAAAATACGAGCCTGGATGAAATCATACTGCCTTCTCATCAGTTCTGTAAATTTAGAACACCTGACTGTGCTCATTACAGGAAGCTACACTACACTATCACATGCACCTGTGCAAACGTTAAATACATTTTAGTGCCTTGATCAAAATGGATTTTGTGCTGGTTTGAGGCTAATTGGAATATTTTAATGAGAAAAATTACACAACAGAACCAATGTTGTTCTCTATTGTCTAATTCTTTTGAAAAGGAGCATTAAGATTTTTAGCTTCCATTCAGAGTACAACATTTAGATAGAATCTGTTTAGAAGAAAAAATGACTTTGCCTTTTTCCACCTCCTTTCCACCCCTCTATCTTATCCCAGACTTTGCCTTACCTTCAAGGTGAGTTTGGAGAACTGGCCAGGGGGTTAGAAAGCAGAGAGATTAGTTAGACAGCAGGTTAGGGAGAAAAATGTAGGCAGCCAGAGACAGGGAGCAACTCTGTTATCGATATTTATGTTCTTGGTTTTATAGATCTCAATCCTATGAGTGAAGCAGACATCATCACTGTTTCCTTTTCACAGTCTACGATCTAATTCTTCTCACCAAAACATTCCGGCTAGTTTCAAACTAGCACAATCCACAAGAAGGGCTTTTGCAGTGTACTCTTTACAAGAAGGCAAAGTAGGCCTTTGGAGTTCTTCTAACAGCTATTACCAGATTGTCCATCAAATAGTCAAAAAAAGAACAGTATTCTTCTACTTTGAAAATTTTACAGCATTCAGAGTTTTTATGTAAGAAAAAACACATTGTCTGAGTTTAACATTACAATTAATTACAAATCTGTAATTGTGATTCAGCTATCTGTGAAAACAGAGGCTTGTAAAGAAGGGAATGTGTAGAAGACTGATTTTGTAACACAAGCAAGAAAGTATTTCAGTTGACTTGATTCAGCACAAGTTGATCTAAATGATTATTTGCCTCTAACAGGGATCTTGTGTTGCTGAAGTGTTTGTAAAGAATTTCCAAATCAGCAAGCAGCAAGTACTACTTGCCAATATGTGGCTTCATATCAGAGCCTGCAACAGTTTGCTTTTGTTCTCTGAAATATGGACTTCTCCCACCAAACACAGAATTGAACATTAATACAAACTCAGAGTAAAATAATCAAAAAGGACATATGTGCTCATGCCAGAAAATGAAATGAAACAGAAAATCAAAGCAATTTTTCTTTGATAAATATTATGAAATTTAAGAGTGATCTAAGAGCTGAAAGGACCATTAAATCACCTAATAAACCTATGGGGGTTAGATTTTATCCAATACATATACATAAATCTTAAAGACTTTAGGAAAACGTTTCACTTCTCCAAAGATTAAGCTGTGTGTCCCAGGCAAAGACAAGAGTTTGGCTCTCAGCAGTGACAGATGCTGGCTAAGCCAAGACAAATGATAGCAGCAGGCAAACTGTACAGTAACTGCTGAAGGAAGCAAAAGTTTGAAAAAGGTCTTGCCAACCCAAGCCAGAGAAACAGGTCCTTCCCAGATCCAAAGCTAAGGATTAGTACAAGCTTACAAATTACCTCAGCCTTGAAAGCACCTCAGCACAGGCACTTACATCACCTCAACTTTCTTTCCAATGAATAGAATTGGTTGTCCTCCTCTGCAGTTCTGTTTCTGTGATCTTTCTTTGGACTGTCTGTAGGAACTTCCAAGGCTGGGCAAGGGTAAATATGAAAGGGTAATGGAAGGATTAAAAGTATTTCTTGGAAATTATCTAACATTCAGTTTTGCAGCAGTTCCTAGAAAAGGGAAGAAAATTTTAAACAAAAAAGGAAAAAATAATAAATTGGAATAAAATAAACCACTACATGACTGTACAGCAAGTTTGCTTATGATACCAAACTGGAAGGATTGGCTGATACACCTGAAGACTGTGTAGCCATTCAGTGAGACCTGGACAGACTGGAGAGCTAGGCAAAGAGGAACTTAATGAGGTTCAACAAGCATAAGTGCAGAGTCTGGCATCTGGGGAGGAACAACATCATGCACCAGTACAGATCAGAGGTTTATCTGCTGGAAAGCACCTCCATGAAGAACTTTGGAGTCCTCCTGGACAGCAAGCTATCCACAGCACAGCAATGTGCCCTTGTGGCCAAGAAGGCCAATGGTGTACTTGGGTGCATGAAAAATAATGTGGCCAGCAGGATGAAGGAGGTTCTCCTCCCTCTCTATTCCGCCCTGCTGAGACCACATCTGGTGTATTGTGTTCAGTTTTGGGCTCCCCAGTTCAAAAGGATACAATAAAGAGTGTTCAGCAGAGAGCTATGAGGATGATTAAGGGACTAGAACATCGTTTTTGAGGAAAGGCTGCTAAACCTGGGGCTTTTTAGACTGTAAAAGAGAAGAGAGAGATGGGATCTCACTAATGTTTATAAATATCTGAAGAGTGTATGTCAAGAAGGTACTAGCCTATTGTCAGTGGTGTTCTGTGATAGGACAAGGGGCAATGGATACAAACTAGAACACAGGAAGTTCCACCTTAGCATGAAGAAGAACTTCTTTACTGTACAGGTAACAGAGCACTGGAACAGGCTGCTCAGAGATGCTGCGGAGAGTCTCCTTCTCCCGAATGGGTCATTAAAGTGTGCTCCTGTGTGGCCTGTCCTAGGTGATCCTGATTTGCAAAGGGAGCTGGACTCAACCTTCAGAGGTCCCAACCTCTACCGCTCTCTGATTCTACAAATGAAGTAACAGTAGTAACAGCCATCTTAGTTGTGATGAAATAAATTTTGTGAGACCCTATTTTCTCTGTGAGAGGCTAACAAGCTTTGTGCATAAGAGCCAATGGGTGCCACAGAGTCACCTTTAGTAGAGTTTCTGACAGTCTCACTCATCTCTAGTAGGTAAATTTACCTACTCTAGAGGAAATAAGCACATAAATGGTATAAAAATGGTAGAAAAGCTATTTTGAAATATCTATCTTAACTCACTGTAAGGAAGGTTGTATGAATGTGACAATCAATCAGTCTATCTGCCCTGCATCTGATATTATATGATGCAGTAGTGCTTTAACTAGGTTGTATAATAAAGAGGAAGCTTTTTAAACTGGCAGTTAAACCAGTTTGTGAGGAACTGTGACCGTTTTTGGACAGGAGGGCTGTAATTCAAAGAGATCTTGACAAACAGGAAATAGATCTGAAAGAGGAGACTCTGATTCAGTAGGGACATGTGCAAGACTTGCATGCACAGCAATAAGCATGCATACAGGTGAGGGAATGCCTAGCTGGCAGCTCTGCTGCAAAGGATCTGAAACCACAGGGTTGAGAAACTGTACATGAGTCAACAATACAAATGCCATCAGAAATAAGAATACAAGACTATCATCCAGAGGACTGGAAAAGCTGCTATTTTAATTCTTTTCACCACTAAAGCTTTACCTGCAATAGTGTGTTTAATGCAGGAACGTTCAGAAAGATTTGGCTGAATTTCAGAGTCTAGAAAAGAGCAACAGGCATGGGTGAAGGTCTCTAAAATACCATCTATGAGGAAAGACTGAAATCACTGAGATTGCGCAGGCTGGAGAATAGATTGAGGGAAAAAAATTGTTAACTCTTCAACTCTGAAGAATGTTCCTCTTAACTGATGGAAAAAAAGGTAATGATAATCTACTTCCTTTGCAGGGAACAGGAGTGATAGGCCTAAATGGCAGGAAAATGATCATTATTAGCAGAGACAGAGATGTGATTGTCCCACTCCACTTGACACTTACCAGGCTGCACCTAAAGTACTGTGTACTGCTCTGGGCCCCACAATTCAACAAAGATGTGGACGGCCTGGAGAGGGCCCCAAAGAAAGGCTGTGAAGATTACAAAACGGCAGGAGAGCCTACCCCGTGATGAAAGACTGAAGAAGAGAAGGCAGCTTAGGGAGGAACTCATCACAGTATTGCAGTACTTAAAGGGTGGTTACAAGGAGAACATGGGAAAGAACAACCCCCGGTATCAGTACAGGTTGGAGACTGACCTGTTGGAAGGCAGCAAAGGAGAAAAGGATCTGGGGATCCTAGTTGATGGGAGGTTGACCATGAGCCAGAAATGTCCTCTTGTGGCCAGGAGGGCCAATGCCATTCTGGGGTGGATTTAAAGGGGTGTGGATAGTAGGTCGAGAGAGGTTTTCCTGCCCCTCTACTCTGCCCTGGTGAGGCCACATCTGGAGTACTGGGTCCAATTCTGGGGCCCCCAGTTCAAGAGGGACATAGAACTGCTTGAGAAAGTCCATCATAGAGCCACGAAGATGATTTAGGGAATGGAACATCTCTCTTACAAGGAGAGACTGAAGGAGCTGGGGCTCTTTAGCTTGAAGAGGAGGAGGCTGAGAAGTGACCTCATGAATGCTTATAAATATATGAAGGGTGAGTGCCAGGAGGATGGAGCCAGGCTCTGCTTAGTGATGCCCAATGACAGGACAAGGGGCAATGGGTGGAAGTTGAGGCATAAGAAGTTTCCTGTAAACATGAGGAGGAATTTTTTTCCCTGTGAGGGTGTCAAAACACTGGAACAGGCTGTCCAGGGGGAGCCAGGGGCAGCCTCCCTCTCTGGAGATATTCAAGACCTGTCTGAATATGTTCCTGCGATCTGCTCCAGGTGATCCTGCTCTAGCAGGAGGGTTGGACTAGATGATCTTTTGAGGTCCCTTCCAGCCCCTGGCATTCTGTGATTCTGTGATTCCTCCTTTAAGAAGCCACAAGGACAAGACAAGGGACAATTAGTACGGGTTGCACTGGGTGAGGTTTCATCACAATATGAAAAAGGAATGATGAAATCAATCAGAACACCATCCTCAGGGACATGGTAAAGTCCAATCACTGGAGGTTTTCAAGTGACTGAATGGGATGCTAGATAAACCCATGTAGGTAGGCTCCCTTTCAAGTGAAATGTTGGACCAGATGATCTTTTGAGGTCTTTTTCCAACATGAATTGTTCTGTAAACTTTATTAGAGCAAGAGTAATAAGACAGCAGGAAACAGTGGGTGCACAGGCTGTGGAAACCTCAGCTCTGAAAGACTTTGAAAAGCAGCCTGTGATATATGTGTATAATTTACTTTGCCTTAAAAGAGGCAAATAGACTGAAAAATGGAGTCCACTGTCTATGATTCTAGGGCAAGTATATAAACCAGACATTCCTCTTCACAGCTCACTTAATATCAGCCACTGCAAAAGTGATAAGTAGAATTCAATAAGCTAGGCTGAGATGGACAGTGCAAAGGAAAGGTGAGAGCTATGAAAAAACCCAAACCCCAACCACACAGCAATGCCAAGTACATTATGCAAAGTACACTAAAAACATAGTGAGAAATGAAAGTAATTTCCTATTCATTCAGTAGTAACTGGACTTATGTTTTATAGGAGTGAGGATTCAAATGTTCTCTAGCTTTATGCAGATAATGAGGCTGAAATATGGAACTGGAAAACTAAAACTATTTAAACAAAGAAGGTGATTCAATAAGAAGTATAAGAAAGCTTCAGAAGGTTGGGGGTAATACAAGAATAATATTTTAATTCTGCAAAGATATGCAGGCCTACATCAGAGAAATCACCAAGAGATCAGACACATGTGATAATAACTGAACCAAAAGGTATAACAGTGAAATGGAGAATGATGGAAAATTACTGTGTCTAATAGGTAGAACCTATGATCTTAGGAAAAGACTGCTAATAATACAATGACCACAGGCAAGAAACACTTTGGAAAATCATAAAAATAACCATCACAACCTTTGCCTGTCAAAATAGTAGAGAACAGTGAAGTATCTAGCAAGTATTTCAGGAGTAAATCAATTAACGTTGATACTGCTATTTTCCAGAGCATTGCTACTATGCAAAGTAGGTTTTCTCTTTGATTTATGTGCCTACATCTGCTATCTTTGCCCCCAATGTGATCAGCTGGCCTGTCTTTGTTTTACAATGGTTTTTTTTGCAGTGATGGAAAACCAGTGGCAAAACACAAGTAGGTCCTGATGCAAAAGAGTTATTGCTAGTCTCTTGCAGCAAGGAGAATGAGTGGCTGCCTATAAATTACTTAGCTTAGCAGAAAGAGGATATAGAAAGATCATAAGAAGTCAGGCAAAAAAAAAATTAAATGACGTGAACACAGAAAATGGAGGCAATACTAAGTACAAATTCTGACTGCATTCAAAGAGTAGGTTGTCTACACCCTGTACACAGAGTGTATCATAGAATGATAGAAGCATAGAATCAACCACTACACCCTGTATGCAGAGTGTATCATAGAATGATAGAATCATAGAATCAACCAGGTTAGAAGAGACCTCCAAGGTCATCCAGTCCAACCTATCAACCAGTCCTGTCCAATCAACTAGACCATGGCACTAAGTGCCTCATCCAGGCTGTTCTGGAACACCTCCAGGGACAGTGACTCCAAAACTTCCCTGGGCAGCCCATTCCAATGCCAATCACTCTCTCCAGGAAAAACTTCCTCCTAACATCCAGCCTATTCCTCCTGCAGCACAACTTGAGACTGTGTCCCCTTGTTCTGTTGCTGGTTGCCTGGGAGAAGAGACCAACCCCCACCTGGCTACAGCCTCCCTTCAAGTAGTTGTAGACAGCAATGAGGTCTCCCCTGAGCCTCTTCTTCTCCATGCTAGACATCCCCAGCTCCCTCAGCCTCTCCTCACAGGGCTGTGTTTCAGGCCTCTCAGCAGCTTTGTCACCCTTCTCTGGACATGTTCCAGTATCTCAAAATCTCTCCTGAATTGAGGGGCGCAGGACTAGACAGAGTATGAAGGAAAAGAGAGAGGATCAAGGACAATTCCCAGACTTCTGGTCTTCAAAAGAAAAGTTAAAAACTAAGTTAATAAATGTATAATGGAATCAGAAATTGGGAAAACTTTTTGTTAATAATTTCTTTCTAAATCAACTCATGCCCACACTTGGGAGGTAACAGAATCAAAAGAGACATGTAAGTAGGAGTTAGGAAATGTAGAATTGATAAAATGTACATAGGAATAATAGCTAAAATAGATACCTATTATGCACTGTGACAGGCTAAAGGTATATAAAGAAAAAAATAACTGCCAAAAGGGGATTCTTAAAGATCTCTAGGCATCGAGGGAGGAGCTTGCAGAGTTAGCCAATACTGAAAACTGAACAGGTAGAAAAGTATCTCCATCTAGTTCCTGGTTTCTTGCTCAACATGGGTTGCCCAGGGAGGTTGTGGATGCTTCCTCCCTGGAGGCGTTTAAGGCCAGGCTGGATGAGGTCTTGAGCAACCTGCTCTAGTGGGAGGTGTCCCTGCCTATGGCAGGGGGTTGGAGCTGGATGATCCTTGAGGTCCCTTCCAACCTAAACCATTCTATGATTCTATAAGAGGCAGAAACGGGAGAACAGAGACATAGATCTTGTCTGTGCCAAATATCTGAATTGCAGGATTTTTTTAACTACAAGGATCTTCACAAGTAATTTGTGTTCTTGCTCTGCATATTACTTAAGGAGGAATGTTTTATGAAGAATAACATGCTCTTCGTTTTCTTCTCAATCAACAAATTGTTTGGGTGTTGAATTAGTCATTCCCAAGTTTCATTTTTAATTCATTTTACTCAGAAATGAATCTGATATATCAACTTATACTGGCTTTTTAAGTGTCTTCATATACCTTATGTGTAACTTTGTGTTACTTAAACACACCACTCTGTCAAATCAAAGCTGAAGAGATTCTGTTTTTTTTTCTGCTGGGCAGATACCAAGATCTGATTGTACCACAGTACCAGCACACCAGCCTAGTAAAGACAGAATTACTGAATTAGTCAGTGCTCATTACTACAAAATGAAAGACAGTCAAAACTTACTATTTTGGGGAGTTTTAGTAAATTCTGAAAGTCACTGCAAGACATCTCACTTTTGACTGCTGTTTAGACACGCTTGAGGGCAAGCCACTCTCTATAAAATCTGTTTCCTTCATGTGCATTGGCCAGGTGTAATACACCCAATGGGATTATCTGGAGTCCACCGAGAAAGCCAGACTCTTGTACTTCAGTCCAAAGTTTCATTACTGGTCTGCTAATCTCATAAAGATGACAATTTTTATTGAAAGTGTAACAAAAATATAAACTCCATAAAATAGTAATGTTTTGATTGATACATCTTGCAAAATACCTACAAAGTCAAACAAATTCACAGTAGGTTGAACATGAGCCAGCAGTGTAGATAGGAGAGCCAATGGCATCCTGGCCCAGTTCAAGAATAGTGTGGCCAGCAGGACAAGGGAGCTTATTCTGCCCCTGTACTCAACACTGCACAGGCCACAGCTTGAGGCCTGTGTCCAGTTCTGGGCTCCTCAATTCAAGAGAGATGTTGAGGTACTGGAATGTGTCTGGAGAGTGGTGACAAAGCTGGTGAGGGGCCTGGAGCACAGCCCTATGGGGAGAACCTGAAGGAGCTGGGGTTGTTCAGCCTGGAGAAGAGGAGGCTCAGGGGAGACCTCATTGCTGTCTACAACTACCTGAAGGGAGGCTGTAGCCAGGTGGGGGTTGGTCTCTTCTTCCATGCAACCAGCAACAGATCAAGGCAACACAGTCTCAAGTTGTGCTGCAGGAGGTCTAGGCTGGATGTTAGGAGGAAGTTCTTCCCAGAGAGAGTAATTTGCCACTGGAATGGGCTGCCCAGGTGGAGTCACCGTCCCTGGAGGTGTTCAAAAGCCTGCATGAGGCACTCAGTGCCATGGTCTAGTTGATTGGCTAAGGCTGGGTGCTAGGTTGAACTGGATTATCTCGGAGGTCTCTTCCAACCTGGTTGATTCTATGATTCTACCTGTTGCATAACTTTAATGAAGCTCTAAGCAAGATTCCAGAACAGACTGATTAGAAACACACAGCATGTGTACACAGCCACATCCACGTGTTGTGCACATGGATGTACACCAGCATATTTGCAATGGAACTATTAAAGTATTTCCCAAGTTAAAAAATAAGAACTCTCTTGATGACAAGAACAGTGATTCTTACTCAAGAAACCAGTGGAAGCATATAAAGAGGTGAACCTTAACAAAACACTAAAGGATAAAATATCCCAATTAAAAAGATATGCTTGAAAGCCTAAGAGGTCAGAGTTATGAGAACCTACCAAAGGACTATGAACTAAAAATCTCCAAACTGTGCTAAAATAAAACTCTTGAAAAGAAACATACCAGGTGAAACACCTCAACAAATGCATTTTGAAACAAATCAACAATCACATTTTAAAGGATAAAGAATTATTTTATTTCAAAAAATACTGCAGCAAGTAGCCAACAAATAACAAGATTATTAATCATAGAACACGACAGGGGGGTTTGGGAGATTCATTATTCTTTATTAAAGCTCATTGTACAGCTAATCGACAGCACAAATGGAAACCAGGGTAATTAAAATGTATGTATGCAGATGCACTAAGCACACGAGGGGAACAATTGTATTTTGAAAAGTTAAAAAGCGCCAACGCCGCAAGCAGTTGCAGGCAAATTGTAGCTCCAGTAGCCAACGTTTGCAGAACACTTCAGAGAAACTAAAGACACATGCTGTTACACTGCCATCCTGTGGCAAGCTACCTGGAGCTTTCTGTGAATTGTCAGGGTTGGAAGGGACCTCAAGCATCATCTAGTTTCAACCCCCCCTGCCACGGACAGGGGCACTCACACTAGATCAGGTTGCCCACGGCCACATCCAGCCCGGCCTTGAAAACTTTCAGGGATGAGGCTTCTACCACCTCCCTGGGCAACCTGTTCCAGTGTCTCACCATCCTCATGGTGAAGAACTTCTAACGTCTAATCTAATCTACCCCTTTCTAGTTTGGCTCCATTCCCCCAAGTCCTATCACTAGCTGACATCCTAGAGTCCCCCACCAGCTTTCCTGTGTGCCCCCTTCAGATATCGGAAGGCCACAATAAGGTCTCTTCAGAGCCTTCTCTTCTGCAGAATGAACAGCCCCAACTCTCTCAGTCTGTTCTCATAGGACAGGAGCTCCAGCCTTTAATAAATCAGACAGTTTACTCAGAATATCAACAGAAACTGAATTACATTTGACCCTCAAGAGAAAATAATTCACTCAACAGTTAAACAACTTCTGCCACAATACTGCTGCATATTTAGAGGTAAGTTGTCTAACTGCAAATCCTGTTTCTGTTGCACTGAAGTGACACCCAGAGGTTGTCTCCTGCATGCAGTAGATTTTACCCTTTTGCTTAGGCTCTGACAAGATCCTTGATTCATTCCTCATCACTCTGGAATTCCTGCAAGACTTTCAGAATACATTTGGTATTTACAAGCTTTCTATCTGTATGCTACATCACCATTGTGCATGTCCCTTTCTACTTCCCACACATAGCAGATGCAAGATAAGTAGATCACCAGACCATCACATTCATCACTGAGAGGCTGCAAAGCTTGCTGAACATTTGCAGGTTATCTTGCTTTCCTACTACACCATATAGGATCCCATACTATTGTGACAAAGCAATTTCAAACCATCCAAAGAAACTGTACATCCAACTGAACAATGCTCCAAGGATCAGGAGCAGAGGTGGGATTATTCTCTATCCCTCCAGTCAGAGGAAGGGTTTCAGGAAGGAGGCAATGAATTGAACAGGTGGACACCCACTGGTGTCACTGGTACTCAAGATTTTTTGGTTTTTGTGATCATGAATCTACTTCTTAGAGGCCAGATGGCAAGCATTCACCTGGATGCCTATTACAGGGGACAAAAGGGGAGAACATGGAGCACAGAAACAAAGAGAAATCCCTGTGCACCATCCTTCTGTGAGGAGCAGCAACAGCATCCTCTCAATGGTCTACACAGCACAGCAGCTGTTGAAGATTAGGGAGGCTTATTGCAGGGGAGGTTGGACAATTAATCTTTAAAGGTCCCTTCCAACTCAATGCATTCTTTATATCTACATAATGGGCAGTCTTTCATATACAAGCCCCTCTAGCTGAAAAATCCAGTAAACACAGCAAGTACATGCTTGTGAATCCACTGAAAAACTCCATGCATCCATACAACTGCTCTTTTTTTCTAAAACTGTGCTTTCCTTTTTTATTCCCAGCAGAACAGGATTGGCACACTTGTCATATGTCAGGGCATTATGTGTTGTGTTTGGAACATGCTTTCTTTTCTTTGGTCTGTTCCACAGGCCACCAAGGCACAGACAAAACTCATTCTGTTATATTGGAGGTTGTCAGAGTTCCCAGGCTGGATTTCTTGGATGATGCTTTTGAGTTCCATTGCCTTTGCAAAAATTAGCAAAATCTAAATTCTAAATCATTAAAAAAAAAAACCCAAACATTTCACTGACTGGAACACAGGATATTTGTGACACCAACATTTGAACACACCTAAAAATAGAGCTATATCTAGTGGAAGTGGTGTAGTAACGTTAAGAATTGCTTCATATCAGCAGATCATGTTACATACTATGCAAAGTACACAAAAGGAACTGTAACACATAGGACCTCATAAGAAGCACAGGGATAAAAAAGAAATTCTTCTTTTGCATATTAAATCTTGTCTTATAGTAAGCTTTGTATCTGGAATATTCTTAACTCCAGACAGCAATTTGCAACTACCTCAGGCTGCAGGTATCAAATTTAAGAGAGCTGTGTTCTTGATCACAGAATCTATTCCTTATGAGTAACAGCTGCAGTGTTTCCTCCTGCCTATTTCCCCCCAAAATCAAATCAAACAAGTCAGCTGAAAAGGTGAGATGGAATTTTCCTCTGACATGGAAAATGTGCCTGACCACTACTTGTTTTTAGAACTGAGATTGCAAAAATGCCTCATGTCTTTCACAGGTGTTATAGCCAGAGAACTCTTTGAAGACAGTCTTATGAAACGTTACTGGAAACTTGACCAAAGTTTGTAGTAATAAGAAAACTTGTTGCTGTCTAGTGCCATATTTATTCATAAGGCCTTGTGGCCCAATTACTGCTGCCAATATGTCAAGTATCAGATCTGCTTTCTAGTTCAACGATTAAAAATGACTGGATTTGAGTAAACCACAACCGAGCCTCCCAGCAGCCAGATGCCACTCACTCTGCCAGGCTCAGCTTTCATGCAAGCCCTGAGGGACTTACACAATCTTATCTTTTAACAGTTTTGAAAAGTAAGATCTTTCTTGACTTGCTGTCAGAAAGATGTTCTGGTAATAACCTCAACACTTACCCTTCTAAGAATTACATAGCCTGGAATTTTATATACTGGGAACTATTACACATCTTAGTACCGTGAGCCACAGAAGATTCCCATTTAACGCCAGTCCTAACCCTCAAAAGAAGCATGATTTCCATGACTGACAGCACTCTTCAGAATTTACCATGAAAGATCACTTTTCAATCCACTTCACATTCCACAAGCCTGTTGGTTTGCTATATCCAACAATATATTCTACAGTTCCTGCCTTTCCATCTATCACAACTTTAATCATAGCCCAAAAGCTTCACTACAGTGATGGAAATTCTTATCTGCCATTTAATCAGCTATGAGTCTGCCCCAGAAAGCCTTCTTCCCAAATTCTGGCAGCATCCTGCAATACCATTAGCTTTACAGTCCCCTTCATCTCAACTGTACACTAACCACATCAGCAAAACCAAGTGATTCTCAGCTTAAAAAAAATCCTGCTTCAAATCCCCCTTGTTTCAGTTACGTTTTCTGTGCTAGCCTCAGAGGATGCGGTTCCTACTCTCCAAACGTTTAAATGTAATTCTTGGGTCTTCCTGCATCTATGAGTTGTATAGTAGATTTGTTACCATACCCTTAAATCCTATTACTAAAAGCCCTCTCCCCAGCAGTGCAGCCATGGGATGGTCCAGCATCCGATTTTTTTCCCTCCCTAGTAGGACAATGACTTTTTTAGAGGTTCTAAACATGCCACACTATAAAAAAGTTCCCTGGAGAGAAGTATCTCAACCAACAAAGATGAAAGCTTCAAGATGGCACTGCAGACTATGCTAGAGTAGCCATGTATGTGCACAATACATAGGCTAGTGTTTACTGGAGAGGACAGCACTGCTGCTGCATTATCCAAGTAACTGTTAACACTGCGCAAGGGAGTTCTCAACTTACTGTGCCAGATGGTACACTCAAAGCATTTGGGACCCTGCCATCATCAGTCACTGTCTTACAATGGATTCTCAAGCAAATGTTGATTTTCAGTATAATTTGTCAATCACAGCTGGCAAGCTGGTATGGACCTGTTAGTTTCTTGACTGTGCTGGAATTGTTAGGATTAGTACAGATATTTATAAATGAGGATATCAAAGAGGTAGCTTTCCTGATGCATCCTAAGCAATGAGTGGAAAGAATGCCAAAGCTAGTCAAACAGGTAACACACCACAATAATCAACTTCTCTACAATGAAATTTGAGGCTACAGTTTGGATTAGAATTACTGCTAGGCTATGGATACAGACTGCTGTAATCAGATTCATTATAGTTGTCCTAACTACAGATACCGAAATTTCAGATAAAGTTTCTGTTCTTTGCTGCAACCTCCTGGGACCATACCACAGCCATAAAAGTAGCAGTGCACTACTATGCCTACCTTAAGACTAGCCCTGAGATCATTTCAAGTACCTTGGCTACTGTAAAAGCTTCCACAAGAACTGCCATATAGTTAATTACAACAAATAAGCTCATAATCATGCAACCTAATCAGGAAGGGACAACTGGATTTCTGGTTATCTGGACCCATCTCCTGCTCAAAGCAAGGCCAATTTCAAAGTGAGGGCTGTTCAAGGCAATTATTTAATTCAAGTTTTGGACACTACCAAGGACACACATCTCTGCAACGCACAAGCTTTCAGTTCACTTGGTCCTTTCCGTCTCCCAGTAGAGTCACACAGGGGCTACGGGAGAAGGCAGCAATAACCTGCCCTTTTCTCCGCCAGTACAGTCCTCTACAGGGATGCTTACTGCCAGGAGCTTCTTCTTGGCTCTCTTACACCCCGCCTCCACCAGAAACCGTTTGGCGGGCCTGGCGGCGGGCAACACCGCCGCATCTCCAAGGGCCTTCCCGCAGGCTCCCCGCCAAGGGCAGGGCGGCACGGTCTGGAAGCGACACCAGCAGCTTGGCAGACGCGCGGCGCAGGCATTTGCGCAGGCGCCCCGGGACGCTCGCTGCCAGCTTCCCTCGTTCATCGCCAACATCAGTCCCACTCCCGCCGCCTCAGGACACCAAGGGAGGTCAGAGCCACCACCTGCCAGCGCTCAACATGGGCACCGTATCCATGAGCAGGTCGGCTTAGAGCCGCCGTTGTCGCTCGCCTTCCTTTTGCGTAGGAAAACAAGCCCGCTACGCAAACGCTCCCCTGCACACCTCACGACCCTTTTACGTGTAGGCACATTACGACCGCGATTCCGCTGCCCGACAGTGCACTGCCCAAACCGTCCCGGACTGCAGCGTCCTGGCGGCTTCTTCGTTCCTATCCCCTGCACGCATGCGCCAAGTGCGCGGTTTCCTTGGCAGCTGTGATTGTTTTCGGCAAAACCACCTGCGTAGAGCTGCGGAGGGGAGCGCGGGGGAAGGGAGAGACCACTCGCGGCCGGGGGAGGAAGACAGGGTAACCGCATCGGCAGCAGTCGGTTGACCGCGGCGCTGCCAGCAGAACCGGACGGCGCTGACGTGAGTGATGTGCTGGCGCTGCGGAGGTGCGACGGGCGAGGGGAAGAAGGGCCGCGTCAAGAAGAGCTCGGGCCCAGAGGGCGCGTACTACCAGGGTTCCGCCGGGTGCTGTAGCCGCTCATCCTAGTGCGCGGCTCTAGAGGCGGGTAGGCTGAGGCACGCCCCCGCTCCGCTCTTCCCTCCCTCGGCTCCTCTCCTGTGTGCTCTCCCTCCCCTGTCTCTCGCCGCTGGCAGGGGCTCAGCGCCCGTTTGGAAGCCGTTACGGAACGCGCTGTGGCGGGGCCTTTGGCGCGCGCGGCGGCGGCGGCACCGGGAGCCGGCTGGCGGCCAGCCCGACCCGGGGAGCACTGGGGCGTGCGGGCCGCGCCTCGTGTGAGTGCTCAGGGGTAACGACTGCCCCCCGGCGCTGGCTGGAGAGGTCACTGTGTGCGGCGGTGCCTGGTCTCGGTGCGGAGCGGCGGCGTTATCCGTTGATTGGCTCGCACTACAAACTTTGTGTTTTACTAGCGTGAGATTATTCCATGAGTAGTTCGTACTCCACGGCGCGTTAAGAGCCGTTGCTCCGTGACTGACGTGTTAAGCCCGAGAGCAGCGGTGCCTCCGTCGTATGAAGAACTCGTCGCATCTATTAATCCATTTATGATGCGTGAATGTTCCTTAGTCTATCTGTAGTTTACTTCTCTAATCAAAGCAAAAAGACGCTTTAGAAATTAAAATACTTAGGGCGGTCTGGTGATGCGAAACCATTTTCGTAATTAAGAACCAAGATATGGTGGAGAATTAAAGTGTAGTAAACATAAAGTTCTGTTTCCTTCTACAGCATCCGTGCGTTTGCAGTCAGGTTAGAAATTGACTTTTTAAACATCCTAAACCACAAAAAAGGGTCAAATCAGTGGAAGAGTAACTTGGCAGTTACTCTGAAGCTAAAGCTTTCTAAATGTTGCTACTAGAAATAGTAAAGCTGGGTAGCGCCAGCCCTTGTAAATGTCCTGCTTGTCCATTTTCTGGAGTTAAGTACTGAATTTTCATGAATAAAAGCAGATTGGTTTACAATGTCACTCTTCTCATTTGTGAAGAGGAACAAATACCTACTCGTCATTATTTTGCTATATGATTGCGAGTTTAAGCTTTTCCAGATCTCAAAATGATGGATACCTACAGATAGCTGAATTAGAAGCCTATTAGTAAAGCCCAGGATTTCCCACTATGGTGAATATTCTCATCTGAAGTATGGGAAATAAACAAGGCCTGACGTTCTTCTTATTTTGAGCTACTGAAAATTGCACTAACTTTTTGTGACAAAAGGAAAATGAAGCAGTCATGAAGATCACAGAAATGCTGATGTGCAACTACTTTTTGTCAACTCGGTTTCCTAGCCGTTCCTAGTTAGTGTGATAGTTTGAGCCTAGCTAGAATGTTTTGGTGAGAAGAATTAGGTTATAGGCTGTGAAATGAAAAGGAAACAGTGGTGATGTCTATTTCATTCCTAGGCTTGCTGAGATGTATAACAAGAACATAAATATAGATAACAGAGTCGCGCTCTCTCTAACCTAACCTGCTGTCTGTGTGGCTAATCCGCCTGCTTCCTAACCCCCCTGGCTGACCCTCCAAACTACCTTGCATGTAAGGCAAGGTCTTGGGTAAGGTAGAGGGGTGGGAGGAACGTGGAAGTGTGGTTGAGAGCCCCTCCTGGGGACTCAGGTTTCTGGGAGGGAAGTTGTGTTTCTGTATTGCCTTTTAAACTTGTATATTTCTGTGTATATTGTAAATATCTGCTTGTGTGTTGTGCTAAGCTGTAAATATAAAGCTTCATTCAATTTCCAGAGCCACTGAGTCTAGTCTGGGTGATTTTCCAAAGTTGGGGTGGGGGGGGCAGGTAACAGTCAAACCATCACAGTTAGGTAGGACATTTGTCATTTCCCATTCTGTGATACAGATTCTGTGGGTTTAGCTCCATTATAGTATAGGTTTGGTTGGTTTGTGGGTTTTGCGATCAGTAAAAGTGGTTTTGTAAACAGTGGACTTTGTGGCATGTTTTGCATTGAGAATTCCTATCCAGAATATCACAGTGTCAGTGAGTGGTGTAGAATACTGTGAAAAGAGCAAAAATTTAATGTAAGATCACATAAATACAAATGGAACATTAGAGAAGCGTAAATTAGATGACTTTCAGGAAGAGATGTAGTTCTTGAAATTTGTGGAAGGCTGGGCATCATGATTTTGTTTTCCAGGTTATTCCTGGTGGGTGGAATGTGCTGCTGTTGCAAACATGTCTTTTTGTCATTCCTGGATTGTCCTGATCAGGCAAAAATGTATCTCAGAGGAGTGATTTTAGTGATACCTTAGTTTATGCAGGTTGGGGCACTGTGGTTGCTGAACTTTGATATATGGTTAAATCTCTCCTATTTTAAGGTGAGATTACACTGACTAAGCACCCTTGTTCTTATCCTTGTTGATTAATGATCTATATTTACACAAGTTCTTTTAATGCACCGTGTCAAAGGTAATGTAATTCAGAATTGGAAATGTATATAAAATAATAGCACTATCATCACAGGACTTCATCTCTTAATTTTATTGCCAGCAGAATCTCCTAATTGTATTGCCAGGAGAGGATAGACTCTTACTGAATAAACCGAGGCAAATAAAACGTTCTGCACTCACTGGTAAATTGTCAAACCTGTACGGTTCACAGACAGGACTGGTAGATATGAGGTGAGCCTAGCCTTTGGGAAGGTGTCTGTTCTGTTCTAAGTGTAAGTATGTGCAAATTAATTTACATACAGGTTTTTTTTTTAGAGTGTAATTAGTCTTGGCCATAAAATTATTCTACTATTTAAAGCAGATAGTCACTTGATTTGTTTTGCTGTTGTTTTAAGAGCACTTCAGCTTTTTATTTGCTCTTTGTAATTAGTGTTTGAAGGGTGGCTGAAATGTCTCAAGTAATAGGAGACTTTTCCACATTCCAGCAATCTTCAGTGAATTATTAAAGTGGTAATATTTTTATAACTTTATTTAACTTTCTGCTCTAAGATTTCAAGTGTTCTCTAGCCAATTGTCAACTGAAAAACTTAATAAAATGTGTTTTTGTTATAGCTAAGTATAAATTTATTTGTCAGTTATCTTTTCTGCTTCCATTTCACGCAAGAAGTGTTACTTTTAACTGCTACTGTTTTAATTGTGAAAGTAAAGCTTTGCTTTATAGGTCAAAACATATTTTGGTGAAAATATTGCTACTTTGTCAATGACATGAAAGCATATTGGAGAACAACACTTATGGTTTTTTTCTTTCTGTGAAGTGCCTTGCTTGTTTCAAACATCCTTATATTATTGGATACTTTGCTTAATACATGAAATAAACTAGATACACTTAGCAACTGACTAATCACCACTTCTCTAATCCCTACTAGGTTAAGTTTTATTTTCTCTTGGTTTGGTTAACCAGCAGGCTAAACTATGGTTAGCAAGTAAGAAATTTCCTGAAAGTATGAAGCCTGTGGGAGAAAGAGAAGAAGCAAGTGACCTGTCAGAGAGGGTTAACAGGCTTCTAATGGTATGGTAGTGTAGATGCTTGGGCATGTAAGTGTAAGATTTTTAACACATGAAGTTCCTAAACTGTACCCAGGAGTTGTTTGTGTGAGTCTTAGGTGGCTTGGACCAAAATGGTGCCTAGGATAATGCAGCCATATAGCCTAGCAGCATTCCTGGCTGTGTCTTAAGTTATTTGGATCATAGAATCAACCAGGTTGGAAGAGACCTCCAAGATCATCCAAGCCAGCCTATCACCCAGCCCTGTCCAGTCAACTAGACCATGGCACTAAGTGCCTTATCCAGGCTTTTCTTCAACACCTCCGGGGACGGTGACTCCTCCACCTCCCTGGGCAGCCCATTCCAATGGCAAATCACTCTCTCTGGGAAGAACTTCCTCCTAACATCCAGCCTAGACCTCCTGCAGCACAACTTGAGACTGTGTCCCCTTGTTCTGTTGCTGGTTGTCTGGATGAACAAGAGTTAGTGGTGTACAGAGGGAGGTGTTACCTAGGGGGAACTTGGACCTATTGCCTTTTGGGCTGTTGAGATGTGTATGGTAGTTGATTGTATAGAAGGCTAAGAGTAACCTATCACAGTCATGGAAAGCTGGGCTTCCTTAGTTCCACTGTTTACAGAACAGCTTGGTGTGTTAAAGTTTTTTGTAAAACATTCTGCATTTTCTAGATGAGAAGATAAAACTACATAATATTTTTGTTTGCCTTCAAGCTTTGTTAGGATTGCATTTGTAAGCTTTTCTCCACAACCAGGAGGGCCTAAACATTTTTACTTTTGAGAATGAGTTTCATGTAAATGCTTGTCTGCTTTATGTAAAATTCAAATACCTGATGTGAACATAAATATGTAAATATTTGTATGAAAGGTTTGCTGGCAAATACTAATCTTTGCATTGAAACCTATCAGCTGGCTACAGGGTGACTACCTTGATGATGCTTGTGAGAGTAGGAACCTTTTAAGAAAGGCTTTGATTAGATGACTTCAGTGGGTTAGTATTACTGAAATAAACTGAAGGGTTTTTTTAGGTGACTGGAGCACTACAGTGCTGAAGTATTTGGCTGTTGCCCAGAAATACATAGCTAACTCATAGAATTGTTTCAGTTGGAAAAGACCTTCAAGATCGAGTCCAACCATTGACCTACCACCACCACGGCTTTTAAGCCATGTCCTAAGCTGTCATGTCTACCTTTTTTTTTTTAACACTGCCAGTGGTGGTGACTTCACCACCTCCCCAGGCAACCTATGCTAATGCATCACCACCTTTTCAGTAAAGAAATTTTTCCTGACATTCAATGTAAACCTCCTCTGGTACAACTTCAGGCCATTTCCTCTTGTACTATCGCTTGCTATCAGGGAGAAGAGATTGACTACCACCTCACTACACCTTTGTTTCAGGTAGTTGTAGAGAGCAATAAGGTCTCCTGTCAGCCTCAAGACTAAATCCCAGTTCTCTCAGCAGCAATTTGTAAGACCTGTTCTCCAGACCCTTCACCAGCTTTGTTGCTTTTCTGGACAGACTCCAACACCTCAGTGTACTTCTTGTAGTGAGGGGTCCAAAGGTGAACACAGTATTCAAGGTGTGGCCTCACCAGTGCCCAGTGTAGGGGCACAATCACTTCCCTACTCCTGCTGACCACACTAAAATTCAGCTTCTCTAGTGCTGGCTTTTCTGTGCTCCAAAATAACAAATATGGGATAGATGCTGAGAATCTTGAGCTGAGATTCGATGGCAGAGAGCTACTAATAATTTAGACAAATAGTCTAGAAAGAAATATTTCCCTGAAAGATGTGTGCTCATCCTTGATGTTAATTAGTAAGCATTCAGTTGTTAGCTTCAAGTCTATGGACCAGTTATGTTAATGGAAATTTTTAATTACTTTACAGAGAATGGTGAATTCTGAGGAAGGAGCAGCTGGTGTGTGGAGCCACTTCTAACTGAGGACTGAAAATGCCAGCAGGTAAGAATACTGTGTTTGATTTCCAAACATACTTTATAGGCAGAACTCGATGTAACTAGGAGTCACATCTGTTTACAGGCTTTTAATGCTGTGTTGACTCTGTTTTGAGTCTATGTTTGTAGCTAATTTTCAAAGTGTTACAGTTTTGTTATTTTGGTTGTTTTATTTTGTGTTTGAGGGCTGTGTTGTACCTTTTGCAGTGCTGGGCCAGGCTGTATTTTTAATTCTTTAGCTACAAATGAAGCATTTTTTCGGGGGCTAGAACACCTACTGCTTTAAGAACTGACATGATGCTGATAGCACTATCGTGATTCACAGAAAGTCAGGGACTCTAGGTTCCAGTTGATTTCAGATCTGTGCAGGCTCCTGCCTCTTACTGATATTTCTCAGGGTGATGCTACTCTGAGTTCCAGCTTCAGTAAGAAGCCAGAGCTGCTGCTTTTTCCTGGAGACTGTCACCTCGATTATCAGTATGCTGCTGTTCATAAACAGTGAGGGCAGCAATCTGTCCTCTGTTTTGGCTGTCCCAAGTTCTGTGCTCATCCTGGTGATGTGCTCTTCAAAACTGGCTTTCTTCAGGAAACAGAGCAAACTACAGACTGACCTTTTTTTACAATGTTGCTGAGTTACCCTTATGGTTTACGTTGTCAGTGGAAATTCTTAACTGATTATTAAGAAGATTTCCTGGTAAGTTTTCCCTGATGAAATAATTCTTGTGCTTTGCAATTTTAAAGCATGGTTATGGAATTTATTAATGATGATTATTGAATTGGTGAATAACACTCTGCATTTCTTTTTGCAGTTGAAAGTGAGGCAAAGGCAAAAACTAGAGTCCGCTTTGAAGAAATCTTCAGACATCATGCTGGTCTAACAGATGCAAAGAAATCAAAGAAAAAGAAGTTCCACACTCAAGAGAATATTGTGGTGAGTTTGATCAATATGCAAGCTTTGTTTGGTTGCTCTCCTTAATGGAAAAAAGATCAGGAGAATGTTATTGAAAGAAGGTGCAAGCAGTTGTTAAGAAATGAAGTCTATCTCTGGACATATAATTTTAGTTTTGTTTTGGCTCTTATTTGTTGTGTACCAGCAATACACCCTTGAAATTTGGAGGTATGCTGTGCTAGTTTGAGCCTAGCTAGAATGTTTTGGTGAGAAGCGTTAGATTATAGGCTGTGAAAAGGAAACAGTGGTGATGTCTACTTCACCTGTAGGCTTGCTGAGATGTGTAAAAATAAGAATACAAGCATAGGTAACAGAATTGCTCTCTCTGTCTCTGGCTGCATGCACTTGTCTCTCTAACTTGCTGCGTAACTAATCAGTCTGCTTCTTAACCCTCCTGACCGATTATCCAAACTCACCTTGAAGGTAAGGCAAAGTCTGGGATAAGGAAGAGCGGTGGACAGGAGATGGGAAAGGTGATTGGGAGCCCCTCCTGAGGACTCTGGAGGGCTGTTGTGTTTCTGTATTACTTTTTAACTTGCATATTTCTGTCTATAGCTGTATATATATTGTAAATATCTGCTTGTATATTGTGCTAAGCTGTAAATATAAAGCTTTATTCTTTAATTTCCAGCTGGTCTGAGTCTAGTCTGGGTGATTTTTCATAAGTGTGGGATGGGCAGGTAACATCCAAACCATCACATATGCCATAATTATGTAGAGTATAATACTGGTAAGAAGAGAGTGGCACAGGCAGACATGCACTCTCTTAAACCTGCCAGTACATTTTTTTCCCCTGTTTAATTTTTCAGAAAAGTTTATGGTTTACAAATTCAGATATTTAGTCTTACACAAACTGCCCATGTAGTATCTAAAATATGAGGGTGAAGTGCCTCTACCTTATCCCAGACTTTGCCTTACGTTCAAAGTAAGTTTGGAGAATCGTCGAGGGGTGTTAGTTACACAGAAGGATTAGTTACACAGACAGCAGATTAGAGAGAGAAGTGCATGCAGCCAGAGCCAGAGAGCAACTCTGTTGTCTATATTTGTGTTCTTGTTTTTATACATCTCAGCAAGCCTATGAGTGAAGTAGACATCACCATTGTTTCCTTTTCACAGCCTGTAATCTAATTCCTCTCACTAAATATCCCAGCTAGGCTCAAACTAGCACAAGTGCCCACACATAACATTTTATTTTTCACTGTGATTTTTCTGTTGCCTTTCAATCTGTCACTTTTAAACAAGAAAATAACTAGATTTCATTTCTTGGATTTCATTTTACTCTATGTAATGTTGCTAGAAATATAGTACTGTTCATCCTTAGAACCTAATTTTCAGTATGGTTTATATTCTTCTCATTTATAGCTTGACACCTTCAGAAGTAATCTTGATCTAGCTAAGGAGAGTGTGAACGATGAAGCAATTATAAACAACACTTACAATCCTGAAGAAGAGAGCCCCCGATTTACAAAAAACAAGCTGAGAGAGAAAGCCTCAATTGCAGAGAAAATAAACAATGATGTTGTTAGAGCAGAGCAGAACAAGCAACCAAAGTCTAACAAGAAGAAAAAGAAATCACTGTTACAAGAACAATTTAATGAGGAGGAGAATGTATATGAAGCTAAATTGGAGAGTTTTGAGAAAAAGATTAACGATCTTCCAAAAAAGAACACAAAACATAAAACACAAACAAATGTACCTCATCAAGAAGGTGATAGCAAGATTAAAAATTCCTTGACTGAAGAGAGAAATGTAACTGAATTAGAAGAGGAAGAAGAGCTAATCCAAGCCTATCAGATGCATGTGGCTGAGGACGAGGCAAATGCAATTAAAAAGAAAATAAAAATGAAACTTAAAGAACAGATGTCTGAATTTACCTCTACTGTTCGAAGCCATGAAGTTGTATCGAGCAATGAAGTGGGCAAAAAGAAGAAAAATAAGAAAGAAATAGCACTTCTAAGTGAAGCTGAAACAAGGTACCATGACAAACTATGCTGTGTGTCTGTGAATCTTGAGCCAAGTGTTGCATTTTGGTTTGAGATAGGCCAAAGCTTTCTGATAAACTGTGCGTATTTTCCAAGTGATGAACTGGATGCTTCTGTAGTTAAAGAAAATAGTAACAAATACTTTTTTTCAAAATGTTGTCAAGATGAATCTTTAACTGAGAGTTTCTGGGGGTTTTTGGTGTGGTTGTTTTTTTCTTTTCCTGTTGTTTGTTTTTTTAAATATCCTCCATTGCTATGGTTATTTTCTTTGGGACTCGCTCTTAACTAATTCAAGGTAATTTTCTGCATGGTTCTTTAGTGATGAGTGATGGCCCTGATCCAGCATAGCTCTACTCACATGAATGGTTCTGCAATTATCTGAAAAATAGGGGAAAATGAAGGGGGAAGAGGGAAAAAAAAGCCAGGACACTAATGTTGGGTGTCTGTGTGGTATTTTGAAGATACACAGATGATGACTTGGAAGAAGTAAATGGGAATTTCAAGCAGATTAATAATGGTAATGATCAATTGTACCTATATATGCAGTACAATGCAATTCTGTTGTGTTACAGTGCAATGTCCCTTTCTGAGCTACAGCATCATCCAGCAGAACATGGTGTTGAAAATCAGTCATTGAAAAGCTTATTTACATCAGAAGAACAGAAACTGGAGGAAAGCATGGCAAAACAAAAACCTAAAGCAAAGAAAGTTAAAAAGAAAACCAGAAAAGGTCTGCCAACAAAATGTTAGAATGGTGTGCTGCTTTGCTGCTTTATCCATTCCTCTTTCCTTCTGCCATAGTAGTAACACATGAAGGAGACTGACCTCTTGAAGTCAATTATGTTTCTTTAGCTACTTAATTGTGGTTTTGTTCTCCAGTTCTGAGGGTAATTTGTAGGGAAGCTTATTTGGTGTATCTGTCTAAAATGTTGAGAATCTGTTTACTGTAAATCATTTTGAAATTGATATTTATTTTTTTTAAGTAGAGCTTTTTAAGGCTTAATAATATCATGAAGACCTGAAGGCCTGGGGCTGTTTAGTCTTGAAAAGACTGAGAGAGAATCTGATCAATGTATGTAAATATCTGAGGGGTGGGTGTCAAGTGGATGGGATGAGACCAATCTCTTCTCAATAGTGATTAGTAATAAGACAAGGAACAATGGATTCAGACTTGAACATAGAAGGTTTCACCTCACCATGAGGAGAAACTTTTTTACAGTGAGTGTGACAGAGCACTGGAACAGGCAGCCCAGTGGGGTTGTGGAGTCTCCTACCCTGGAGAATTTTAGAACCCTCCCGGATACATTCCTGTGCAGACTAGCCCAGGTGATCCAGATTTGGTAGGAGGATTGGACTCAATGATCTCTGGAGGTCCCTTCCAATCTGTAACATTCTGTAATAACACATTATCTTTACAGTGAATTGCTTAAATGTCTTTATTTTATCATTGTTATTTCCTTTATGCTATAAATGGTGTATCACTACTGTTATAACCCAATGCTCAATTCAAACATAAAGAATACTTTTTAATATAACACATAGTCAAATTGGAGAATTCTTTTTCTCAAATGTGGTGGAGGCCAAAATAAGAAATTGGTTTTAAAAATGGCAATGACAGAAACTGATGAGGAATAGGTCTTTTGGACTCTTAGGTTTGATCTTGCTGTAACTTGTAAATGAGGAAATTCTGCCAACAGTGTTTGATAAACTCAGGGGAAATGTACTTGGAGAAAGTGTTATTTTCTCTTTATCTTGTTTTTTCATGTTTTCCAACTCCCTTTACAGTCATCAGAGACATCCTCACTTTGAATATCTCCAGGGATGGGGCCCAACCACCTCCCTCGGCAACCTGTGCCAGGTTCCAGCATCCTCATAGTAAAGAATCTGTCCCTAACATCCAATCTGAGTCTGCCTTTCCCTAATTTGAAGCCATTGCCCCTTGTCCTGTCACTGCAGGCCTTTGTACACAGTCTCTCTCCATCCTTGTAAGCCCCCTTCAGGTACTGGAAGGTCATTATTAGGTCTCTCTGGAGCCTCCTGTTTTCCAGGCTGAACAATCTCAGCTCCCACAGCCTGTCTTTGTAGCAGAGGTGCTGCAACCCCCTGATCATTTTCATGGCCCGTCTCTGGACCTGCTCCATGAGGTCCATGCCCTTCCTATATTGAGGGTTCCAGACCTGAACACAGTACTCCAGGTGACGTCTCACCAAAACAGAGTAATACAACATAGAGCATTTTTACTCCTTTAAACTATCACGACTGGCACATAGTAATCTTTGTTTGTATTGTTCATATTTGCAGAAGAAAACACAGAAATTGCTGCAGAAAATGATGAGATTTCAGCTCAATCCAAACTTGGGTTTGGTGGTGATCTGGTGTTGGGAGTTTATATCCATCGATCTGATCGACTTAAAACCGATCTCCTGGTATCTCATCCTGTGGTTAAAATTCATGTTGTTGATCAGAGAACTGGCTTATACATAAAGGAGGATCATAAGTGAGTTTTAGTAAATTGCTTATATTTATCAATGATTATTGTAAGCACATAGATGCTTGCCTAGAAAATTGAATATAATGCTGACTTGTAAGCTTGCAAAGTCATTCATTAGTTTCTACATCCATGATAATACAGGTATCCTTACAGTAAATTGGGCTGGTATCTATCTTTTCTTTTTGCACTTTCAAATGCTAAGAGGAAGCTCTTCACAGAGAGAGTGATTTGGAGTGGGCTGCCCAGGGAGGTGGTGGAGTCACCATCCCTGGAGGTGTTCAAGAAAGGACTGGATGAGGCACTTAGTGCCACAGTCTAGTTCATTGGCTAGGGCTGGGTGATACGTTGGACTGGATGATCTTGGAGGTCTCTTCCAACCTGGTTGATTCTATGATTCTATGAAATGCTTTGCACTGCTGTCTTGCTCTAGAAGTGCTTGTGTTTACAGATCAATTAATTCTGTATTCTTCTCAGAAAGAAAATTTCCCAAAACTCAAAAATATGTAGAAGCCAAGGTGAGAATAAGCAAAACACTCCTAGCATAAACAATATCAGCCTTTGCCTTTTCATAAAACAATTCTTAAAATCCTGAAGTGAAATTTACTTCTTCATATTTCAGATTACTTCAGTTACTTGATTCTGCTATCATTATGCATAATTTTCCTGAAAAAAACCAAGTTTCAACAGTGTTTAAGTGGTAGACTTCACCAGGATCATTATGCATAAATTTGGTAACAATAACTTGATAGTTAGACATTTGAATTTCAGCCAGTAGCATTTCTTTATACATTGCAAATGGTCTTAAATTTGTGGAGAGAGTTAGGGTATTTTTTTTCTAAAATCAAATAAATGACATTGTCTGGTATATTTCTTTGCTTTCTGAACTTCAAGTACACGTTTGAATTGCTGTTTATGAGGTGCTGTAGCAATTCTACCTATTTGTAAATTTTCAAACAGCAGGAAAAAAGTTTCATCTCGCCATGAAGAAGAAGAATTGGAGCACATTCTCCCTATTCTGACACAACCATATGACTTCAGACAGTCTAAATCAACAATTCCAGAGTGGGAGGAGCAAGTAATATTTAATAAGTGCTTTAGTTATTTTATTCAAGACACTGAAGAAAGCCCTCAAATAATCCTGTTTTTTGAGGTAAGATTAAATATTTTATTTCCAATGTATGCTTGTGTTATGATGTTCTCTTTGTTTCGTCAGTGGTACATACTTGACTGATTTGGATGTTTTAAGTTGTCTTGCATAATAACTTAGCTTTAAGATAGAAAATTAAGTGAAGATACCAAAAAGTGGTATTGGCGATTGCTAATACTTATATACATTTCTTATAGCAAAACCTCCTGTTTTGGTAGTTGTAAGGAAGACAGCTTTCTTATGAGGATGATCTGGGGACTTGAGCATCTCCTCTACAAAGAGACTGAGAAACCTGGGGCTACTTAGTGTGGAGAGCAGAAGACTTGAGAGATCTCCTCAACATCTATAAATACCTGAGGGGTGGGTGTCAGGCAGATGGGGCCAAGCTCTTTTCAGCGGTCTGTAGTAATAAGAAGGAGCAATGACTACAAACTGGAACAGAGGAGGTTTCACCTCAACATGAGGAGAAACGTCTTTACAGTGAGGGTGACAGAGCACTGGAACAGGCTGCCCAGAGAGGTTGTGGAGTCTCCTCCTCTGGAGACTTTCAAAACCTGCCTGGATGAATTCCTGTGTGAACTACCCTAGGGGATCATGCTTGGCAGGGGGATTGGACTTAATGATCTCTGTAGGTCCCTTCCAACCTTTAAGTTTCTGTGATTCCATTACTAAGTCAACTGTCAAACTTCTGGGAAAAGTTAGTGAGGTCCTTCCAGATTAGCTGGGATGGCACAGTGTATCAAGGATGTAACTTTCTCCTTTTTCACATGCTTAAAATCTGAAAATAAACTTAAGTATCAGAAACTCAAAGATGGAATTTGCCGGCTTGTAGCAAACCCCTTATTTCCCACTTTACTGGTGAGCAAACTATTGCGTTGTTTTCCATTAACATTTTAGACATCTACTTCTATCTCATAAACCAAGTAATTATAAATTCATTCTCCAGTGCAACAATGTTTAAAAGAAAAATTGTGAGGTGAATATTCAGCCCAATTTTAGGTTGAAGTACATCAGTATTTGTAAAGAGAAATTCTATAGTACTAACCTCAAAATAGGAACCTAATACAATATTTCTTGTAATTCCTTTTTATATTTCAAGTAGGTTTGATACACTATCACTATGGATTTGTGTTCTATTACAGTCAGAAATGAACAAGTTTATAGAATTGAGTCCTTAGTTGCTTAATACAGAAATAATTATGTTTATATGTCAAGTTTCTTCATGGAAGTCATGTCATTCTTGGGACAAAAAGTATGTCTACACTGAAAGCATGCTAAAGGGTGGCTACTCAGAGGATGGAGCTTCCTTTTTTACAAAGAGTCACATGGAAAAGACAAAGGGTTATGAGTACAAGTTACTCCTGGGGACATTCTGATTGGAATGCAGAAGAGTGTTTTTCACTGTGAGAATAGTTGGACATGGGGATAATCTCCCAAGCAAAGTAGTAGATTCCCATACACTAGGATTTAGAAAGGTTGGACCAGATGATCCTTAGGGTCCCTTTCAACTTGGTGTTCTGTGATTCTGTAACTTTATCATGGTTTAGGAAGTATCAATTTGAAGAAAGCACAATTCCCAGGTATTGTATACCAGATAAGTGCCCCAGAGGGGCTAAATATGAGAAGATACTGGTTACGACCAGAAAAATTAAGAATCTCATGGACATGGTCGGAGCTTTTCAAAGTCAGATCAGACAGGTCTAGTGAAAGATGTCGTTGCCTTCAGCAGCAGGGTTAGATGAGATGATCCTTGAAGGTTCCTTTCAATCTAAACCATTCTGTGATTGATTCTACAACATTAAGTGAAAAATCCAGGAGAGGGAATCTACCATTTTCCAATTAGATTAACATCCAGCTGGTTTTGATGTCAGATTTGTGATGTGTATGGTTTGTGAGTTAGGCAGGACCTATGCCAATTACTCGTGCATATTTACAGCTGAATTACCATTGAGTATATGTTTATTACAAATATTTTTATATTCCTATGAACACTTTCAGATCCTTGATTTCCTAAGTGTGGGTGAAGTGAGAGCCAGCTCTGATCTACAAATTCAAGAACGTGGTTTCCGAAAAATTTGTTGGGCATTTCTAAAGGTATTGTAAAGGATTACAGAAGAAACAAAAGTTCTAAGTTGTCTTAGTTATCTAGAAGACACTGACCATGCTAATGGGAAACCATTTTTTAGTATTTGCAGCCAGCAGAAAATGCTTGTTTGCTTGGATGTGCTCTCCTCTTCTTTCAGCCCATAAAATTTAGAGTAACATGCTTGATAGTAAAGAAAGTAAAGGAAGTGTTGTCAATAAAGTACAGAAGGTTTTATTTGAAAGGGTTTTTCTTTTTGGTGTATTTCATAAGGTTGTATCTGCAAAGAGAATGACAAATGCACCAACTTCAGCTGTTCTGGATTGTAGTGGCTTTTTCAATTAACTAGTCTTTGAAACGGCTTCCTAGTGTAATTATAAAATACTAGCCATCTTTAGATGCAGAGTTTGAAATGCCACAGCAGTGAGATTAAGGTAATTTAGCCAGCACATCATTTCGTTTTTCACCCCTTTAGGAGAGACTTGAATGTACCAATTCAGCCTTCGAGAGCTGACAGTCTTTCATCTGCCTAATGATTGTTCATTTACACCTATCCCTGTGGATGGCAGACCTTGGGATTTTACACCTATACCTGTGGGTGGTAGTCCTTGACAGCCATTGAGCCATTCATAGGATGAGAAATGTAGGAGGAGACAAGTGTATTATCTACACTATCCTTTTGTCTGTATCAAAGTAAAAATGTCTTGATAAACAGTTAGTGACCCTAACAGTCAATGTTAATGGCAGTAGGTACAATTGTTCTTCAGTTCAGCAGAGAACTCTCTTTCCTCTGCAGCTGGAAAGGTTGCTGCTTTGCTGTATCTTTTGCTGTAGGTCAAAACCTTACCAATGCCCTCTGCTGCAGCATTCAAAAGAGGCAAAATTGGAAGAGGCTCTTTGTATATTGACTGTCTTTTGAGGTCTGGGTGATTCCAGCAAGTAGCAATTTAAACAATAAAAGTGATACTGCAGAGGTTTTCCCTCATGCAGGATATTACTCTTGTGCATATAAAGCGTGTTTCAAAACTAGGCTGACCTCTGGGGATCCTGAGGGCATTTAATACATGTTTCCTTCACTATAGCTTTTAGGGATTGCATATGTCCCCAATAAGAAGTGGATTTCGGGATTTATAATGCAGTTGTCTGTTAGATGCAGTTGTCTGTTAGATGCAGTTGTCTGTTAGATGCAGTTGTCTGTTAGATGCAGTTGTCTGTTAGATGCAGTTGTCTGTTAGATGCAGTTGTCTGTTAGATGCAGTTGTCTGTTAGATGCAGTTGTCTGTTAGATGCAGTTGTCTGTTAGATGCAGTTGTCTGTTAGATGCAGTTGTTTGTTGTAAGACATAAACATTGACTTATATTACTTTCATATTAATGTAACCTTTTTTTTATCTCTTTTTGTTCACCCTTCCAGCTTGTAGGTGCAAATGGAGTTCTAAACATTGATAGAAAAGTCCGTCTGCAGTTATATTACCCACCTCCAAGGACCAAGTCACATTCAAATGTGGTTGAGATTTATGACTGGTGGGAAAAATGTCCTAGAAATCGTTACCCAGCAACCTTATATGTAACTGTAAAAGGCATAAAGCTGCCAGATAACGTAAGTTAAATACATAATATTTATATATATAAGAAAATATACTGATTTTTCTGTAGGAAGTAGCAGCTAGAGCATGTGAGTGTATGCATGTATGAAAGCTGGACTTACATGCAATATATGAAATAGCTATTATAATTAGGTCTAATGAGAACTTTGCATCTTAAGCTGTGTGTTCCAAACTCAACTTTTCATAGCTGTCTTTCAAAAATAACTTTCCCACTTATATATGTTGCCATTGACAATCAGAAAGGTTTCAAGGTAGTTTGTTGAAGCCTGTTACTCTTTACTAGAAGACATGCCATTTTAGGTCACTGGACACATGCAGGTGTAATTCTGTGTATGAGAAGATGTAAGTCGTTTAACTTCATTCCCTGTGTCCTTAAACTATGGTTAGCCATATTTATTTCTCAAATGAAAACTCCTCTAAAGACTTTGTGCTGAAGATAAATACAGCATTTGTTTTTCTGTAATGCAAGTGGATTATCATTATACATAATTTTCCATATATACTTCCAATTGTCATAGGTCCTCCTTCTGCTCACTGTTTATGCAGTTAAAGGTTATCTGTGGAGACCTGGTGAGATGGAGTCGAAAACCAAGCTAATTTTTGGGATTAGTTCATGTGTTTGGGGGACATTTTTCTGATCTGGATATGGGTATGAGATCTTCAGATCTCTTGCTCAGTCAGCTGCTGGGGTTGTTAGGCATTCTGTGTTCTTTGAGCAGCTGTGTCTCATCTTTCTGGAAGTGCTCTGAGACTGTCTTCTTCATTACCTGGAAGTTTTCCTAGTGTGTTTAGGTGCTATTATTAGTTTACAGTTGTCTCTATTTTACTCTGAAATTCAAATGATATGATTAATCTCCATAGGCTTTCTGAGCTGTGCTTGGCATGGATCCATTAGCTACTGATATCATTTCGTTCTTGTTCTTGTAGATGCTACATTTGCCAAGGCTGGATTTGAGCTCCCGGTTAGAGTCCTAGCATGACAGCTTCTATGCATAGATTTACGCTTCCATTTAAGATTGCACTATCTGTTCTCTTGCTTCTCTAGAAGAGCTCAGATCTTACATACCTCCTGCATGGGCTGTTAGGTAGGAAAACAGATATCTCACATGAAAGAGAGCATCTTCTGTGGAGGTAGACATCTATGTGTGAACAAACTGATTTAAGCTCCTAAATTGGTTTCTACTTGCATAGCAGGTATCTGACCTGCCTTTGTAGTCACAGGAACCTAGGCAGTTATTCACCCTGGAGTGGATACCTAGCAGCTGTCAGCTTGGAAGAAAACAGTGATTCTGCCTGGTATTCAGATCTGTTTCTGAAGAGACTTGTCTTAGTGAAACTCATCAGAACTGCAACTACTGATCAATGGCCTCTGCCCATCAGCCGTAGTGCTGCTAGGCTCCTTCACAGCATTAAGGCTTTCTGTGTATTTAGACTTGGTGTAAGGTTCTGTAAGCATACTTACTGAAGTTTGGAAAGTATATAAGCCCTACCAACAATTAAAATCATGAATGTGCTCAGTCCTGCTTTTACCTTTTCAATGCTTGAACGTAGTTTGTTCAGCACAAAATGCTGCTGATATATTCTGGCATCATGTTCTTGTGAATGGATTCTTGTTGCTGAAGCAGTGTATTGATTTGAAGGTGGTAAGTCAATGTCACTGCTGAAAATGTACATGTTGAAATACCCTACTACCTGATAAAAAAGGTATTTCCAATTTTCACTAACCTGGATAGTTAATAAAAAAAATAGAAGTATCAGTTATTTGAAAAATCTTTTATCTGAGTGACACATCATTGGGAGCTCAGATTACTTTCTGACTTGCTGGCTACTTTATTTTTTTTGCTAGGCATTTTTCATGTATTAAGCTTTTTCCAATCTCTATTGTTGAAGTACAAAAATACAATGCACTTAAAGTTAAAAGTAGCTTTTAATTTTTCCAGGTATTGCACTGTTCATTTCTAAAGTATTTTTTTCTTAATACTTAGTTTTGTTTGCATTAAGGTCGCTGCTTCTTTCCACTCTGTGATAGCTGGTCAGCAGGAAGGAAGTAGTGCAACATTGTGTGAGCTCCAAGGAGAAGGATCTAAAAAATCACGTGAACCTTTTCCAGAGGAAATAAAGGAGCCATTTAAATGGACAAGATTGCCTGGACAGGTGAGATGTTTTGCTTTGCTTTTTAAAGAAAAATGATCTAGAAATCCACTTTTTTTTTTTTTTTTTTTTTTTACTTTTATGGTTAGAAGTGTTATGAAGGCATCAAAACAAATTTAAAAGATACTAAGCACAACAGAAAACATAAAGAGCTCTCAGAAAGAGTTTCTTAACAAATGAAGTTTTATTTAACCATTTCTTCCCCCAAAGCAATTAGGTATTTTTATTCCCAGAATTCTCTAGAAATCTGAAAGAATAGGACTGTGCAGGTAGTGGAAGTAAGATAGAATAAAATAGAATCAACCAGGTTGGAAGAGACCTCCAAGATCATCCAGTCCAACCTATCACCCAGCCCTATCCAGTCAACCAGACCATGGCACTAAGTGCCTCATCCAGTCTTTTCCTAAACACCTCCAGGGACGGTGACTCCACCACCTCCCTGGGCAGCCCATTCCAATGGCAATAGGAAACCTTTTCTCAGATTTTCAGCATTTATAGTTTCTAACAAGTGTTTGTTCTGAAACAAACAGAAAATATTCAAATATTTTACAAGAAGATCTATTTGTATACTTATGACTCTGTTCCTTCTATTCTTTTTTTCATAAACATAAATCAGGTTTAAGTTAAATATTCACATAGCTACTCCAGATAGCTTAATTCTTATTAAACTTGGAATTCGCTTCGGGGACAAAGCCCTTGGATGAAGAAGAGGAAATATTTTGGGAAGGACTATTAACACCTCTGCAACTTTTGGAAATCTTTATCCCCAGTGATGTTTGAAAAAAAAAAAAAAATCAGGAATTGAAATGCAGATGAAGAATGATAAAGGTGATTTGGTAGACCAAAGGTCTGAGTGCCTGTGTCTTCTGAGTTCACATTGCAATCACTAAGTTACTAAAAGATGTCCTTAGACTGCTTTAAATAAGTCTGACTTACAGAGTCAGACTTATAAGTCTAACTGTACAGTCATCATTAAGCACCTCTTAACATTAAGGAAATTATTTCCATTTGAAGTCTTTTAAAGTTTGTAAAACTTGACAGTTGTCTGTAAAAATAAAGCAGAAATAAATACACAAAGGTATGTTTGGTGGCCTAAGTTATGCAGCAGAACTGACTCTAAAGTCATAGAATCAGTCAGGGTTGGAAGGAATCACAAGGATTATCTACTTCCAACCCCCCTGCCATGGGCAAAGACACCTCACACTAGAGCAGGCTGTTTAGAGCCTCATCCAGCCTAGCTTTAAACACCTCCAGGGATGGGGCTTCCGCTACCTACCTGGACAACCTGTTCTGGTGTCTCACCATCCTCATGGTGAAGAACTTCTTCCTAACATCCAGTTTGAATCTCCCCATTTCTAGCCTTGTTCCATTCTTCTTAGTCCTATCATTACCTGACATCCTGAAAAGTCCCTCCTCAGCTTTCTTTTCGGCTCCATTTAGATAATGAAAGGCCACAATAAGATTGAACTTTTCTTTTAAATTCCCTTAAGGTGTTAGTAACTTTTTAAAACTTATGCATGACAGGAACTAAGGATGTGTTGTAGAATATGATCTACTCAATGCTTAACTGTATGATGCCATTTCTTGCCTGAAAAGCTAGGCTTGCCGCATACCCAACAAGCACCTGTTTTCACTGCGAGCTGGAGATATGGGCTGCTTCTGTATCCGTTTCTCTCATGATGGAAAAACACTGGCAGCAGCATGTGCAGGAAGGAATGGCTATCCTGTCGTTTGTAAGTTCATAGTAAGCTTAGGTTGTTTTTGTTGTAACTCATATAGTTTGAAATTAAAGGACAAAAGATGTCTTTTTAAATGGTGTTTTTTTTCCCCTAGGCATTCTGTTTTGTAATTGCATTTAACAAATTGTACTTTGCATTAAAAGAGCATTGAGGGAAATGTTCTTTCTGTGTTAGTAGAGCTGAAACTGACTTTTCATACATGGTAATGCATGTACAGTTTAATGGTATGAAATCACACTAATTTTATGACCAGATTATAACAGAAATATGAAATCAGTTTGCATGTAAAGCGTATTTTCTGATAGTAGGGTATTAAGGGAAATAACTTTTCCAGCCTCTAGCCCACACACTTTGTGTAAGTTCTTCTCCCAACCTATCATGGAAGTTAGGTACGTGAACTGTTGTCATCTCCAGACAGCCTACTGGAAGCAGCTGTCTTCTGTGGTCAGGCTCAGGTGGAAAGGTGGAACTAAAAATATTTCTTATTACTCAAACCTGGGGCTCCTCCTTCACACTAGCATCAATGGCATAGTTCTTGAGCCCTGCCCAAGTGTACACAAAGTAAATATTTAAATGTGAGGAGCAGCAAGTCTAGATTCTTCTGTTACACAGGCCCAGAAAATAATCTCAGTGTTAATCTATAGCAAAGATTGTAAAATCTATTGTTAATCATTGTTAATCTATATCAATGATTGTAAAAACGTTTATTAATTAGAATCCAAATCTGTTTCCAATGATTTAGAGAAGTAAGCTGCTTCTTAAGGGTTAACACATTTGTGACATCCGTGAACCACTAGATGGAAGTATATGCTTGCTATCCATGCATATCTAACAGCTATTTGATCTTGTTCTTTCAAAATGAGAAGGTAAAGAAAATGAATTGACTTAAGCCAGCAGAAACTCAGCCTAGGATGAGACTCAACTTTGTACTAATCATTGTAAACACTCCCAGATTTTAATTTACTTTTTTAAAATTATTTTTGTATTGAAACTTCACTAGTGTATGAAATCCCTTCTGGACGGTTCCTGAGAGAGTTTTATGGTCACCTTAACATAGTGTATGATCTATGTTGGTCAAAAGACAACCGGTACCTTCTTACTGCGTCCTCTGATGGCACTGTGAGGTCAGTATGATGATGATCTAACAGATAATGTGGGAAGCAGAAAAGAAAGTGGTCCAGTTTTGTGTCTTACTACAAACCGTACTACAGTGTTTAACTGAAGATTTGATTACAACCTGGAGATTTGATTACAACTGCTGGAGGGGGTCCAGTGGAGGGCTACGAGGATGATTAGGGGACTGGAGGGCATGGCTTATGAGGAGAGGCTGAGGGACCTGAGGTTTTTCAGTCTGGAGAAGAGAAGACTTAGAGGGGATTTGATAAATGTTTGTAAGTATCTGAAGGCTGCCAGGAAGCGGGGCACAGGCTCTGCTCACTTGCTCCCTGCTATAGGACAAGGGGCAATGGGTGTAAGTTGCAGCAAAAGAAGTTCCACCTCAACACAAGGGGGAACTTCTTTACTGTAAGGGTCACAGAGCACTGGAACAGGCTTCCCAGAGAGGTTGTGAAGTCTCCTTCTTTGGAGACTTTCAAGGCCTGTTTGGATGTGTTCCTCTGTGATCTGTGTTAGATAGTATTGTCCTGCTCTGGCAGGGACGTTGGACTTGATGATCTCTTTGGGTCCCTTCCAACCCCTAATATCCTGTGATCCTGACTTGCTCTATAGTGATGTAAAAATTGTAATGGAGTGTATTACTTAGGCTGTATTTACTACCTTGGTTTCCAATGTACATGCATTTGAGAAAAAAGGTTTTCAAAAGCCTGTAGTGTCCAAATCTACAGTGCAGCAGAAAACCAAGAGGCTTTATCTTCCAAGATGTTACTGAGACAGCTGGAGTATTCAGTCCTCGGATAAACTACTGTATTACAAATGTAGTATTAAGTTTTCAAATTTGAACATGAGGCAGCAAATTGGAACTTTAAGATTCATATTATGTACAAATTGACCACAGGGCACATATGTCTGCTGATGGGTTTTTTTGGTAGTTTTTGGACAGTTAGTTAACTGAGTCAAATTGCTGTATTGTTTCTGAGGCTGAATAGGTATACACGTTCCTTTACAATTAAAGAGTGTCTTTTAGTGCTCAAGGTTTAAGAGCAAACCCACAAAACTGTAGGAATACACAAGAATGTGGCTGTGGCACTTCACAATTCTATTGCAAGCAACTTCATAGTTTTTCAGAGGGCTTGTTTTATTTTTGAGTTCTTCAGAACCCTGTCTGTTGTTTCTGTTATGCAACCCAGAAATGCTACAGGCAGTTGCATAACTGAAATGCCAGAATTGTTAAATGAGATATTATATGTGTGGAACTGTTCTTTTTTTTACCTTTTTTTTTTTCTCTGCTTGTACTTTGGCATAAAATGAGTGTTTTGAGAGCTTAACCTGGTTTTATTTTTCTAAATTAGATTTATTTTTTGTTACATCAAAGTAAATGGCAATTTCAGTAATTTGTTACCTATTAGAAGGCCCAGTTGTTCCTCAATTCTTGAATTTGTGACAGCAAGTTGAAACTAGTGGTCTGACTTCTTTTCTGTGTGCTCTGCATAGTCATGGCCCAAGTTACCAGTTCCTGTATTTGCTGTCCGTTGCCTTCAGCTCCTTATAAAGTTTCCATTTAGGCAAGGAGTTTCTGTTTCTTTCTCTTCCATGTTGGAAGCATCACGGCATTGAAACGTGGTAGAATCAAAAGATGAGTACTAAAAGGCACTCCATTGCTTTTAAGTCATTATGGATTTATTACTTGAGTCATCTCATGTAATTATGAGTTTATTACTTGAATCAACTTGGGTCCTGGTGGATAACAGGTTAACCATGGCACAGCAATGTGCCCTTGTGGCCAAGAAGGCCATCGAGATCCTGGGGTGTATTAGGAAGAGTGTGTCCAGCAGATCAAGGGAGGTTCTCCTCCCCCTCTACTCTGCCCTGGTGAGACCTCATCTTGAATACTGTGTTCAGTTTTGGGCCCCCCAGTTTAAGAGGGTCAGGGATCTGCTGGAGAGGGTCCACTGCCCCACCTGTAATTTATGATCCAGGTACCGTTCCATTCCTAACAGACTCCTTATCAAGGAAGGCTCAATAATAAATTATATAGCATTGAGCCAAAACTATTTTCTGAGAAAAATCTGATCTTACAGCTATGGGTAGAGAAGGATAGAAAGTAAGTGAATAGTAAGAGCTGAATTTATGTAAAGAAAACATGCCTGAGATCACACCCTGTGGCAGGTAGCTGTTCTTCTAAAATATTCTGGGCTTTCAATTTTATATAATGATCCTAAGTATTCTTTTGTGGTTTATTTTTGTTGTTCTACTCTCTTTTTTCTTTTCTCTTTTTTTTTTAAAGTCATATTTCAGAAGACCTTGATTTGTTTTTATATGTCCTGAAAGAATTGATCAATTCCATACAGTTCTTTATGTGTGTTTTAAAATCTACAAAATATCCATTAAGCGATTGAGTAGTCATGAATTTACTTTAAAGACAGAGTACTATGTCAAGCAGTAAATATATCTCTCTTCATAGAAAGTACCACATTAAAGGATTAAATATAGGTGGAATAAACTGGTAGGCTAAACAGGTGGTGTTAAGTGTTTGCAAGCATTTGCCTAGAACCACTAGCATGAAATATGCCATCAGTTACACCCCTGTATGTGACAGCTTTATACAGTAGATACCCTAACATCCTTTCTTTTTTTAGAATGTGGAAAATAGAAACACAAGCAGCATCTGCAGTGAGAGTTTTCCCTCATCCTTCATTTGTGTACACTGCCAAGTACCACCCAACTGCTGACTCATTAGTCGTGACAGGATGTTACGACTCAGTGATTAGAATCTGGAATGCAAATGTGAAAGAAATCCATGGGCAACTGCTACAGGAGCTTGATGGTCACAAAAGTTTCATCAACACACTTTGCTTTGATGCAGAAGGTATGTGCTGTGCATAGTATTACTTTTTCAAATAACCTTCTGTTTAGTTGAAGACAAACTTGAGGGTTACTAGTTTGCTGCTTTGGAGGAGGCGATGTGAACTGTTAAAACAGAATAGTTTCATCCATGCTTGCAATTGATACATTAGTATGATGCGGAACACAAAGGGATGTGTAGTCCCTGCTATAAATGGAGAAAATTCAAAAGAAGTGTAGGCAAACAAATAGATAGTGATGAGGCAATGATGACTGGGTGAATTAGGACACTGTTTAGTTTTTGTTCTCCCTATAATTAGCTATTATTAGTTAGTTAATACTTTGTACACATCGTGTAAAAGCTAGCAGAACATAAGGCGCAGGCTCTGCTGTTTAGAGGAGGCAAATGTGTCAGGATGCAGGTGGAAAGCCTTAGAGTTAATGCAGAGAGGTAAGTTTTAAAAAAAGACAAATTCAGCTAGAACCTTTCTAGGTGGATGAATTGCATACTAAAAAGCAAACGAAAATCTGAATCCAGCTTCTAGAGAACTCTTGAAACAGTTTCAGAAGAGGCGATTGCATGATCAGATCAGTGTCAAAGACAGCTCCACCATATTCCCATTCAAAGTTATCAACTCACTAAGTACAAAGATAAAGAAAATGAGGTAGCAGTACTTAGATTGTGAGAATTTTAATGCTAGATTAAAGTGAGAAAATGATGAACTTTGCAATATTGACAGAGAATGTGAAAACTTAAGAGAAGGGCAGAGATTTCACTATTGCATATAATCTTAACTGGTAGATTAACATCTGTAAGTGAGTCATGTAGTGGTGGAGAGTGGGAAGAGTTGATGAATGAATAAAATACTTGGAAGTGTTTGCCTTCTAATATTAGTGATATCATTAGTAATTGTGTGGTTCATTTGGAAGGTATTCACTGGAGTAGGTGCCACAATGAGGAAGGAGTTACATTTTTATAAAGAATAATTACTTGTTAAATTACAACTGTTAGAAAATAGTATTTATTTTTGTCCAAGATGCTCTCAGTAAACATATAGGAAAGCAGTAGGCTATTGTGTGAAGCTCATAGAGCTATAAATGCTTATGTTTTGCTGGTACTAGAATATGAGTCAAAATGGAAGCATTGAAAGAGTATTCAGTACCCTGGTATCTGACTGAAGTGCTGAATCCAATTAAATGGATTATTGAGAAGACTGAGAGGGGATCTAATAAATGTATATAAATATCTGAGGGCTGGGTGTCAAGAAAGAGAGAACAGCCTCTTCTTGCTTGTGCCCTGTGATAGGGTAAGGGGCACTGGGTGTAAACTACAGCACAGGAAATTCCACCTCGACACAAGCTAGAACTTCTTTACTGTAAGGATTGCAGAGCACTGGAACAGACTCCCCAGAGAGATTGTGGAGTCTCCTTCTCTGGAGACTTTCCAGACCCATCTGGATGCATTCCTTTGTGACCTTCAGTAGATTATATGGCCATGCTCTGGCAAGGGGGTTGGACCTGAAAATCTCCAGAGATCCCTTCCAACCCCTAACATCCTGTGATCCTGTGAACTTAATGGTGTGCAGTATGAGCCAAGTGTATTTGCAGAGTATATAACAAAAGAGAGGAAATAATTGTTCTTCACCTGTTTACAAAAGTAAAAGTTGTTTCTTGTGCATACATACTTTTAAAATTCTTTGTGTGGTATTCTTCACCTTACAAAAAGTTCTTATTTCACAGGACTCCACATGTTCTCAGGAGATAGTTCAGGACTGATAATAGTTTGGGATACATCTGTCAGAGGAAGTTCTCAGCACTGGAGGATTAATAAGGTATACAAGTTTCTTACACTGGCATTGTAATTTTTGTGTAAACTGTTGCCAACCTATGCATATGCTTTTAATTCAAATGTTTAACACATTAACTTTTGTTTAACTGAAAACTGGATTTTTCTTTACATAAAGGTACTGAAGAGCTCATAGAACATGCTGTGATACCCTAACTTACATATTTTGAACAGATTTGCAACTTAAGTTTTCTGTGTATAAAACATAAACATGCTTGAGGTTCAAGAGCATTGTTCAGACAGATAGATTAGGTTTATTTTCTCGAGACAGCAATGATGTAGGCCACAGGCTTTACAAATTACCTTAGAGGCCTAATGTTCAGTCAGCATTTCTGTTGTCAGCTGTGTTTCAGAAATTCAGAATCCCAGCAGAATCTGCCTTGTGGTTGTGAAGAGTTGAGTGCCTTAATATAGGAGCAAACTTTTTCCTTAACCAAATAGAGTGAAACAGGCAGAGAAAGAGTAATGCAAGAGACAAATGAATAATGATGTGTAAAACCATGAGGTTTAAAGCACGAAATTATAACTCTGCACTGGTGAGACCCCATCTGGAGTTCTGCATCCAGATCTGGAGCCCCTATTACAAGAGGGATATGGATGTGCTGGAATGTGTCCAGAGAAGGGCCACGAGGAGGATCAGAGAGCTGGAGCACCTCTCTTGTGAGGAGAGACTAAAGGAGTTTGGGACTGTTCAGTCTGGAGAGGAAAAGGCTCTAAGGTGACCTTATTGTGACCTTTCAGTATCTGAAGGGGGCCTACAAGAAAGTTGAGGAGAGACTTTTTAGGATGTCAGGTAGTGATAAGGACTAGGGAGAATGGAGCAAAGCTAAAAATTGGTAGAATCAGACTGGATGTTAGGAAGAAGTTCTTCACCATGAGGGTGGTGAGACATTGGAACAGGTTGCGCAGGTAGGTGGTGGAAGCCCCATCCCTGGAAGTATTTAAGGCTAGGCTGGATGAGGCCCTGAGCAACCTGATCTAGTATGAGTTGTCCCTGCCCATGGCAGGGGTCTTGGAACTAAATTATCCTTGTGGTCCCTTCCAACCCTGACTGATTCTACGATAACTTTTTATTTTGTGTTTGTCCTTTTTGTAGGAAATAGCAGAAAATGATCTTAAGGGAACACCAATAAATCATTTGGAGATGCATCCAAATGGAAGGCGTTTATTAATCCATGCCAAAGATAGTACTCTAAGAATCATGGATCTCAGAATGTAAGTAGATTTATGGTGACAAGTGTGTGTTTTAGTTGAGAGCTTACCTGGGGAAATGAAATACCATAAGTGTTGTGGAGAAGAAAGATGTCCTAATAAGCAAGGATAGCAATACTAGGGTTAGGAAATTGTTTCACCATACTGCCATATAATAGATACTGGGTGTCTTAGAATAGGATAGCCAAAATTTGTTAAATGACTTGATAGCTTAAGGTGGCATGAGGAAAAAGAGTACTCTCATGAAAATGGAATTCACTTTTTAAAATGTCATTTATCTCTATGTTAGTTTCTTCTTGTTAAGATTCTGGTAAGAGTATTTTGATGATGAAATAGAAGAAAAATTGTCATAAAGAACAAAAAACTAAGTGATACACTAATTGGGGTACATTAAGCAGGACATGAGGTATTTTTAAATTAGTTTGATAGTTTTCTTGGTTTTAATAGTTATGGATATTAGTCTTTAATAATAAACTACAACAAAAAGAAGAGTATCACGGAATCACTTGAATCTATGAAGTTATCCAGTCCAAGTCCAATAGTCAAGGCTTGAAAGCATGTTACCCTGAGATCTGATGAGTTAGGCTTTTAATATTTCAAGAGATGGAGAGTTTACCACTTCTGTGATCACCATGTTCTAGTGTTCCTTCACCCTCAATATACATTAAGGAAAAAAAGTCTTATTAAACAGAATTCCTGTGTTTCAATTTGTGCTCATTCCCTCTTGTGCTTTCCCTGGCTGAAACTGAGACGAGTCACGTTCCTATCAGTTACACACATGGTGCATCTGACTGTTCTGTTCTGTAAAGTCATGTTAAAAATATGAACACTCTTTTTAAGTCATTTTCCCTTAATTTGATGGGTTCCTTTCCTCCTCTCCCCATGCAGAAAATAAAAGGTCCCTCACGTTCTACATGAAATTATCTAAGGGACATACCTCTAATAGCATGAGATGCTCTTTTATAACATAATTTTCTACATATATATCCTGTCTCAGGAAATCTTACTTTTAATTAATATATTGGGTTGGATGTTTCAACTAGCAGAAGACTTTCCAGTTTTGTAGTGCACTCTTCATCTTTAACTATAAATGATAAATAGTAATGGCCATGTTAGAAGGCTAAATTGTCCACTCAGTTGAAATCTAAAATTGGTGGACTAGCAGAGGGAACCTGCAGATTTTGAAGCATATAGCTTTATCTCTCCCATTCCTAAAAAGGGAAGATTTTTAGGCAGAGAAAATGGACATGTGTATTGATCTCTAAGAAGGGGTTAATGTGGTGTGCAGTTTCCCAATTACTTGAAGCCAGTTTATCCATAGGACAGACCATCTCCTATCTCCCATACCTTTGGTCATGTATTCCTAGCATTTCCTTTTTATCATCTCTAGAGATCTTTTGATGCAGGGTAAGTCAGATCAGTGAACTGATCAGACTAAAAATCAGCCTGCACACAAAAATGATTAATTTTCATTGTAATCAGCTATCTGATCCAACTCATCTGATAGCTGCCCAAATATTAGAGAAGAAATGAGGGAGAGCCTGGGAAAATAAGGGTGGAGAGGACAGCAGCAGGACTGCTGCTTTGACCACAGCCCACAGTTACATTGGCTTCAGTCTATCAATAAACCACAGGGTCAGATACCCAGCAGTGATAATTCTGCACGTCAGCATTAACTGTTCATTCCCTGCATGAGAAAAGAGGGGGTGGAGGTCACAGATCAACACAATTCACTTTGATTGACAGCTAGTTGTTCTTAACTTTCGTCTTTCAACTTGTCTTTTTGATCCTTTTGGATAATGCTGCTGTCCTGTCAGTCAGGTATGTGATGAGGGATTTGGTTTTTGGTTCAGATCTCTCCTTGGGGTTTCACATGCAGGTTTAATCTTACATCTTGCAGAGCTCTTCTACATGACATCTCAGAGATATTATCTTACTGACACAACTAAAACTTCTGTGTGGACTAATATGGTATTATACTGTGATCATTAAGACATCCTTTTCTCTTGTTTGCCAAGTAGACTTGTTTCTAGGGTATACTTAGTCAGAATATTGTTAAAGTTTTCTGTGCACTTCTCCCAGAATACCTCCATTGTTTCTGCAGTAACACAAGTTTTAAATTGCATTCTGTCTTGAGGGTTGTTGTGGCCTAGTACCATTCTTCTTGCCTTAAACTCTGCATTGTAGTATTGCTGCTTTGGGAGTCTCCATTTTGAACTTTCATATCACTTTCCAATCTATACATCATGTTTTACAAGCTTGCTTAATGCATTTTTAAATCCTTTGGAAGACTTTTTTACTACAAACTTTTTGACAGTCATCCTTTAGTTGGCCATTATTACTATGCTGACCAGCAGTGTTTCACTGAAAAAAAAAGATTAAGATACCTAAGTTACAAAATAATACTAAAATTATTAATAGTGCACTAACACTGATGTCTGAAATTTGTTGATTCTACTGCTGGTTTTCTAACCAAAGTGACGTTAATGTGAAAAGCTGAAGAAAGCTGCCAGATAAATTTAAGCACTACTGCGGTGTCATCAAGTTCAGGAAGCACAATGAAAAGGTTTTTGGCAGAGCTTGGAGTAACAGTGCCAATTTCCCCATTTTCTCCCAAAGCTGAGGATCAAGAAAATGTAAATTACTACATCTGTATCCATTCTCTACCTCTGATTGTTTCTATGTTCTGCTGAAAGACAGGGATGTACACTTTCATCTGTAATTTCAGGTGCATTATGAAAACCAGGGAAAAGAAAGGGTAAACACTGCACTCTGCAAAAGGTGGGTGCTTGCCTATCTGTTTAGGCTGCACAGCACATGGATTATTTTGAGGAACCGAGGAGGGGACTGAGACATAAAAAGTCAGATTTTCTCTTCTGAAGGTATCTGCTACATTTTCAAGCTGTTCTTTGTCTCTAGCTTGGCTACGAAGAAATACATAGGTGCTACAAATTACAGAGAAAAGATCCACAGCACCCTAACACCATGTGGTACATTCCTGTTTTCTGGGAGTGAAGATGGAAAGGCTTATGTTTGGAATCCAGAAACAGGTAACTCTTTTACAGTCTCAAGCCAGGCTGTCAAGACCAAAAGGGAAAGCTTTTGTAAGCTTTATTGAAACACTTTTGGTATAGAATAAAACTTCAGTAAGATGTTGTTAAATTCTGAAACCTTATCTCTACTTTTAGATATTTATTGCTAAATATTAAGTGTTTACTACTACTATTTAGTAAATATTTGCTATTTATTACTAAATATTTAGTAAATATTACTAAATATTTTTTGCTAAATATCTAAGATTTAATTCTCTTTAGGAAATTAATAGGCAGGGGTAGCTTTTGTAATATCCATCAGGAATGGAGCACCTGAAAATCAGCATTCTGTGTGCTACAATTCTCTACGTGTGGATGAGGATCTTAAAACAGAATGCAGAAAAATATTCCAAGTTAGATCAGTCTTTCTGATGTGTTTTTTATTTGCAAATTTGACTTTGTTTCCCAAGGTTGGTCCCAGACTCTGAGTAGTTTTAGCCTTTGAAATGTAAGTTTTTTTGTGAAACTACTAAGCTTAAGGAATATCTCAAAATCTTTCTGGAAAACTGTTAAGCAAATGTCAGCTAAAGCATTTGGCATTTTCATTTGGGGACAAAAATAACAGTAAAGGTAGCAGAATACCCTTTTTTGTTTCAATGTTCTGTTTCCTGTTATTCTTCTAAGAAAGTATTTCAATCATACGCATTTTTGAAGTGGCAGCTAACTAACAGTTCTGATTTGAATTTCTTTGTGCTTCCAACTGTATTATCCTGGAGAAGAGGAGGCTCAGGGGTGACCTCATTGCTGTCTACAACTACCTGAAGGGAGGTTGTAGCCAGGTGGGGGGTTGGTCTCTTCTCCTAGGAAACCAGCAACAGGACAAGGGGACACAGTCTCAAGTTGTGCTGGGGGAAATATAGGCTGGATGTTAGGAGGAAGTTCTTCCCAGAGAGAGTGATTGCCATTGGAATGGGCTGCCCAGGGAGGTGGTGGAGTCACCGTCCCTGGGGGTGTTCAAGAAAAGACTGGATGTGGCACTTAGTGCCATGGCCTAGTTGACTGGATAGGGCTGGGTGCTAGGTTGGACTGGATGATCTTGGAGGTCTCTTCCAAGCTGGTTGATTCTATTATATTCTATTAGCTTATATACATGCCACTACATAATTTGTCTGAAAACTTTAATAAAAGAAGAGAGGAAATCCTTAGTATGTTTTCAGTGGGCTTTGACTCTTGCTTATGCACTAAGTTTCCATAGTGCCATGAGGGTGAAGATCTGATTGTATTATTATTATTATTATTTTACTAATTTTATGCTCAACTTTCATTCCTATTGCCAGTATTATATAATTGAAATCCACAACTAAGATAGCTGTCTCTGGCAAAGCTCAAACACAAATACTGTGGAACGCCACCTTTCCAGAACTTGCTTATCAGTACAAGAAAACTCGGCTAACCTGATGCATCCTCTGGGGTTTCCTGCAGCTATTGCAACAGCACTAACTTTTCTCACTTATTCAATAACTCAGAAGCATACACTGTTTTGTGGCTTATGCCAAACAGTGTTTTTCAGTGAGGATTTTGACAGGATTTTATTTATTTATACTGACATTCACTGCTCTGTAGTAATACAGAAAAGGGCCACGAGGATGATCAGAGGGCTGGAGCACCTCTCCTGTGAGAACAAGGTGAGATAGTTGGGGCTGTTCAGTTTGGAGAAGAAAAGGCTCTGTGGAGACCTTATGGTGGCCTTCCAATATCTGATGAGAGACTTTTTATGGTGTTGGGTAGTGATAGGACTAGGGGGAAGGGAGCAAAACTAGAAGTGGTTAGATTGAAATGGATGACAGGAAGAAGATCTTCACCATGAAGGTGGTGAGACACTGGAACAGGTTGCCCAGGGAGACAGTGGAAGGCCCCATCTCTGGAAGTTTTTAGGGCCAGGCTGGATGTGGCCCCAAGCAACCTGAGCTAGTGTGAGATGTCCCTGCCTGTGGCAGGGGTATTGGAACTAGATGATCCTTGAGGTCCCTTCCCCCTGACAATTCTGTAAATACATGCTGTCATAAAATGTGATTTTGCTGTCTCAAAGGTGTTTCTGTGGTATTAATAAATATATTTCATTTCTGTAGGAGATCAGGTGGCCATATATTCTGAACTCTCCTTCACATCTCCGCTACGTGATGTTGCCTTTCATCCACATGAACACATGGTGTCATTTTGTGCCTTTGGTCAAAACCAGCCTATACTTGTGTATATATATGATTATAAAGGTATAATACAAATGTTTCTGTTGGTTTGGGTTTGTTTTGTTTTTTTTTTTTTAATACACAGCTATAGATATATTTTTAGAAGTTATTTCCAGTATCTGAAGGGATGGGGAGGGACTATTTACAAGGTCTTGTAATGACAGGATGAGGGTTAATGGGTTTAAACTGGCAGAGGGGAGATTTAGACTAGATGTTAGGAGGAAGCTCTTTACAGTGAGGGTGATGAGACACTGGAACGGGTTGCCCAGGGAGGTTGTGGATGCTTTCTCCCTGGAGATGTTTAAGGCCAGGTTGGATGAGGCCTTGAGCAACCTGCTCTAGAGAGAAGTGTCCCTGCCTATGATGGGGAGTTGGAGCTGGATGATCCTTGAGGTCCCTTCCAGCCTAGACCATTCTATGATTCTATTTGTACTTCTTTTAAAGGATAAAGAAAACAGTCATTTGATGATAATACGTGTCTGTATCCTGGGACACAACAAAAAGTGAACTGGACATGATGCCCAGTAGCCAGCTCTAGGTGCCCCTACTTTGAGCAAGGGCTTTAGCCCTGCCAGTCATCAGAGGTCCCTTGCCAGCTCGGGTTTTAATGTGTTGTATATGCAATCCTGTGTGGTATTTTTTTTTTACAGCACTTTTTCATATATTGGCACCCTTTCTACAAGTATTTTGATGCTCCTTTTCAGTACCAAGATAGATTATGTAGCCAGAAAATACTGTCATTCTGAAAATTAATAAATAAGTTAATGGAACTCTCAGTACTTTGTGCTGGCTATTAGAAAATAATATTGAGGAGCTATATAGAAACCAGTGAGACAGTATAGATGATTTTAATAATCAGGTGTAACATCTGTGCTGTGATTATGGGAGAAATATATGTATTCCACATGTTACATTAGAAAGGAGATAGTCATAAATGCTAACTTTAAATTTTTGATAGACAAGGACAATCTAAATTTCATTTTTGCAGGCTTTTCTGTCAGTTGTGTTTTCTTGATTAACTTTAGCAGCATCATTGTTTCAGCTAAGGACAGTGATGTCATGCTGCATTATTGTTTCAGTTAAGGACAATGATGTCATGCTGCCTCTGAGCAGCAGGTAATGTTAGTACAAATTGTGTAATACATTTTGCCTGTCTGTAAAATATTTTTGGTTGAATTATGTTTGCAATGAACTTAAATTTATAAAGCTAATCCTGTCTTTCTACATTTACTTGCTAAATAGCATGTGGCAATGAATTTAGTCATAGCAAATTTCACCGTTGAGGTTGCTTGTGTGTTGAACTGGTTGAATTGTGCAGAAAATAGAGGAATGACTTTACAATCAACACCCAGTGTTAAGCTCAACCCATTAAGGTCTGCATCCTAGAAAGAAATGGAAAATTGTGGGGAGGAGAATTTCTTTGAGATTTTTTTTGACTGATAAGGAGACAGTCTTCAAAAAACTAATAGGGTAGTATAAAACAGATGTATGTGTGAGTGGATATTTTGAGATCACACAGATATCACACTGGTAGTTACTTGTATAATCTGACTGCTTAACTAAGTCACTGGTGACAGTAAGATTTTGCATGAGCCCATATCTTTTGTACATTGGTTACTAACCTTTTGTTCCTTTTTTGGTTAAAAGCACACACATTGCTCTCAGAAGACAAATCTTACTACCCTACAGTTAAAAGAGTTAATCATATGGTAATACTAATTTTAGTCACTGGCACAGTTTTTGAGAGAGTTTTACATACACCAACAGTTTTGTGAATATCCTGGACAAAACTTCCATGAAGAATACTTTTGTTTTTAAACCTTTGTTGGCTGAGACCATAGTACAAAAAATTGCAGAAGTTTAAACGATAATAAGGACAACTTTTATCAGAAGTGCATTATTCTAGAGCTGGCTACCTCCTAAGAATGCCTTCCATGCCTATATATGTGTCCAGCAACTTGTGAAATTTTAATCAAGTGTGGTAAACTCACTTGAACGAGACTGGAAAATATGTGAATTGCAGTAGTAAATTGGCTAGGCTGAATTCAGTGCAAGCTCTAGAACTTTATTGCCATTGAAAAATTCCTTTTTCTTTTCCTCCCCGGTATTTCTGCATGTTGAAAAGCAAATGAAAACACTGGGTTTGTGTGAGATGTTACTGAACACATAACAGAAGGGAGAGTTAAGGGGATATGGAAGAGTATGGGGAAAAATACAAGTCATTTTCAGGTTTCTCATGTAGCACTATTAATACTGATTCTGATGGTGTTTGACTGGAGATGTGGCTGGCAAAAGGAGAGCGAGCATTCAGTTATTTTCTTTCCCATGGCAAGCTAAGAGTTCACCTGATTCTTCAATATTGGTTATTTCTACAGTTGCGCAACAGGAAGCTGAACTCATAAAAGATCTCAGTTCGTCACTTACCACAGCTGCACCAAGAGGGCCACAGTTCCTTAGCAGTTTTTCTGAAATTCCTGTACAAAAAAGTTCAGTGATGTCTCCAGCAGATCAGTTTGTCAGTGTTGCAAGAGCATCAATGAGAATGCAGAAGGTGAAACAAAAACTTGATTCTGTAATGGTAAGTCAAATGTAATTTCTTTCCACTTTCTGGAGCGGAGATATGTGACAACATCTATATATGTAGCCTAGAGATCTGTTCTTCAGAAATGAATGCATCTTAACTCTGCTCTTATGAGACCCCACCTGGAGCCTCCAACACAAGAATGACATCAAACTATTGGAGTGAGTCCATAGGAGGGCCACAAAGATGCTCAGAGGGCTGGAGCACCTCTGCTATGAGGACAGGCTACAAGAGTTGGGGTTCTTCAGCCTGGAGAAGAGAAGGCTTTGAGGAGACCTTGTAGTGGCCTTCCAGTATCTGAGGAAGGCTGGGGAGGGACTATTTATAAGGTCTTGTAATGACAGGATGAGGAGTAATGGGTTTAAACTGGCAGAGGGGAGATTCAGATGTTAGGAAAGGGTTCTTTAAAGTAAGGGTGGTGAAACACTGGCACAGGTTGCCCAGGGAGGCTGCGTCTGTTTCCTCCCTGAAGGTGTTCAAAGCCAGATGGGATGAGGCCTTGAGCAACTTGTTCTAGTGTCTATGTCAGAGGTTTGGACCTAGATGATCTCTGAAGTCCCTTCCAACCTAAACCATTGATTTTTGTCACTGTCTGTTTCTACTCGTATCATTCACTCTATAGGTCAGAACAACTGAGCTTTAGAATATTTTGTGGCCTAAATGGGCAGGGGTTTTGTAGCGGGGGCTTGCAGGGCTGAACTCTGTGGGAAGAGATTATGGACTGCCTTGTGCTGGGCAAAGCCTTTTCCCACCAATTCTGCAAAGAATGATGCAGACACACTGTATGACTGAAATGGAACCAAACAGTAGAGCATATTGGCACCTCTGTGAAAACAGGTCAGTAGCTACTATATTCAGGAGAAACCACTACTGAGGAAACACAAAGGAAAACATGTCAGGTGTTACAAGTGAAGATACAGGAGGAGGAGCAGCTTTTTTTGGCCTGTGGAGGCCACTGAAAGGATTAAGAAACTGAGGCAAAAAGAGCAAGGTGCTGTGCTCAAACTTCACTCTCCTCCTCCACCAATTGCCTTCCCAAAGGAACTGAAAGTAATATAATGGCAAAAGCAAGAAACGAGGAGAGAGAGGTGTTTGAAGTGAAGCTGAGACAAAGAGTGTGGGAAAAATGTCTTCTTTGGGTGTTTGTTTGCCCATTTGTCTGGGGCAATACCCAAATCAGTAATTAAAGACTTGTAATTGGCAATAAATTTAACTAAGTGGAATTCCCCCTAATTGAGACAATTTTACATCCAAGAACAATGTAGGATATTCCTCAGTAGCACTGTGCAATTACAATTCCTGCTTACAATGGCACAGACTGGATTTACTTACAGTTTTGCCATTTAAATAACTTTGAGTGCATATAGATTTATTTTATTGTTTTCTGCAGCTTTAGGCTTTCTCTGAATGAAAAAAGTAAGGAAGTGCAGATGAGTGATGTCAGAAGTTGTTGATGAGGATGCTCCTCATATTTTAGAGCTTGTTCTTTTCAATACTTCTGTTCCCTGACCTGGACATCCTCATTAGGTCTGTGCTTTGAAACTAACCAAAAGAAAATCTTATAGGTCCCAGGGCACTTCTTTATGTAGCTCACATGGGTAATGCCAGCACGTTGCTGCTGCCTTTACAATTACATGCAGCAGCCTTTACAATTAAAGGAAGCAAGCCTTGTTTCTGTTTTCTGCTTATTGTGTTCCACTTTATCTTAGGTGGGCCTTCAAGTTGTTTATCAGTCAGAGGCATAATTTGGAGACAGTGAGCATATAACCTTATGTCTGGAACAAGTACTTGAGGAAAACTCCAGAAGAAACAATTTTTACTCTTCTGCACATCTTGTCTTCTGAGGAAGGCAAAGATAATGACTTTTGGGGAGCCTTTATCATTAAAACCCAGTGTTTCTGGGCTGTGGAAGACAAATCTAGTTTAGCAGAGCCATGTAGCTAGATAAAATAGATAAGCCTACAACTGTGTTTGAAAGAATAACTTGCAGCCACTAGAGTTTTGTAACTCTAGATTCCTATTGCTCAATCAGCAGCTTGGGGTGAGTAAGTCCACTGTGGGCAGAGGTTTTGGTCAGCATTCTCCAAGGTCTCTCCCAATAGACCATATGTATGGGAGATGTCAGAAGGTCATCTGAGCGTTCTTCTGTGTGCATTTCCACGTAGTGCAGGGTGGTAGTTGAAAGAGTCCACATCAAGTTTGATATGTGCCACATAACAGCAATGGTCATAAAAAACAAGAGTGCTTCCTTGCAGGACTTTATGCTCCACTGAGATACTGAGAGAGATTTCTTTTCATTGAAAGGACTCAGGAAGCTCAGGATTCCTTCTTTAATAGTAGGGATAGGATCATTTCTTGCATGTGGGTAGTATTGCCTGCATGTATTACGAGTCCCAGAGTACATTAAATATATCCACATGAAAATGTCTACTACTTTGTAATTTGGCAATTACAGTTTAGGATGTGTATGAATTTGCATGAGTGCAACTCTCTTTTCCATGTGAAAAATTATGCATACAACTGTTATGGAGGCAGGAATTAATTGGCCGAGTCAGGAATTTATAAAAATAGAGTTATATTATTTTCCTGAAAACCCACCCCCAAAACTATATACAGAAGATAATTTAGACTTAAGTAGCAGGTTCTTTCTTAGTTGGTTGAGAATATCTGCACAATAGAGTGCCACAGGTGAAGTTGACTAATTTGAAGTCAGGAGTTGTAAAAGGCTTTAGCTATTAAATATAGCGTTCCCCACTATCAAAATAAGGCTGAGCTGTAAGCTACTCACGACAGGGCGCGCTGGCTTGAAAGAAGGACGATTCAAAGGGCTGTCCTCAAAGCTTCAGGGTCATTAAGAAGTTATGCAGCTACACAATGGGACGCTTAAGGTGAAGTCCTTGAGCGTCNAAGCGCAGGCTTTGCTGGAAGGCTTGCTAGAATGTGTGTGCACATAAATACTCAACTCTTTATCAAGGTAGGCTTCATGAAAGTTGCTACTCAGCAAATACATCTGGGTACATCACAAAGAAGTGAAAATGGTGAAGGGAGTCTTAATTAAGCCATGCACAGGGGAGGCAGGGTGCTCTGAAGTAGGATTGGGATATGAAAATCCAGATGAGAATTCAGGTGTTACCTTGTATGTCTCTGGTAGAAAAAATAAAGAGGATCTGGAAACTTCATAAGCTTTGTACTGGACTTTGGGTTGTATTTGCATGCCAAAACCTTGTCACAGACACAGGGATTGCTATGCTGGGACAAAGATGTTGGAGGCATACCTTGTAGACAGCAAATCTGGCTTGAGGTCACACCTGAGGTCAGGTTTTATGATAGGAAGGTGCTGGAGTCTCTGAACAACCTATCCACCATCACAGGGGTCTCTGAGTTCAATGTCTGTGACCATAACAATAGTAACTAATGGATCTACAATTAACTTGTAAGTGCAAAGTTTGATAGTCTGTCTCTTAGATACAGAATTTGGAAATGTGAATACATTAAAATCTAAGCTAGGCAGAAATAAAAGAGTATTCTGATCTTGTATGTTCTTAGCAGTACCTTTTTTCCAGGTGCCTTTAGAACTCAGTTTTACTTTGTTTGTTTTGTTGTTTTTCTTTGCCATTTAAACATGAACAAAGATGAATGATGGAGGGAAGACTCTTTTCTCCTTCATGTTAGCCCAGAAAATTGCTAGCCCATTCTTATTACTCCAAAAAAGGTGTAGTTAGAAGCACAATTTGAGTACTGAGCTAAAGCTTCAGCTCTTCACAAAAGCTAAGACTTTTTCTTTCAGAAGAGTAAATGTAAGTTTCTGCATGAAACCAGAATGCAGAATTTATTTTTTTACCACATAGACAAATTTCAGTATAGTACATCTGGGCAGCAATTATTATTGATCTTTGCCTTAAGAACTGATGCTTATGTATGTTTCTATGCAGAGGATTCTTTGATAGCAAAACACCTGTTTGTAGTCATTGAAAGAAGTCAGAAGTGCCTTTCATTGTATGTTACTATTTATGTATATAAAATTCTATCTAGCTATCAAAATAACTTGGTTATGATATTTATTACCACTTGTTATGCAGATACTGGGAGAAGGGCTTCCTTTAAAGATAAAATACCCTAGCTCTGAAGTTGTGATTTTTTAGATGGCAAAACTTGCCTACTCTAATTTGAAGGAGAAAAACACCTGTGTAGTACTTGTGGACAGCATTTATATCTGTAGTGCTCATCCTTTAATCAGTTACATGTGGACTGCCTCATCTCTTGATATATGAATACTTCTGAATTTATTAAAAGTATGTTTGTTTTTTCCAGTCTTTACTTCACAGTATATATCTGGAAAATGTTGCTAAAAGGTTACCAAAATGGTTACCAAAATTCTGATAAGTGGAGGTGAATGGTTACCAAAATCCTGATAAGCAGAAAAGACTGGATGGGGCACTTAGTGCCATGGTCTAGTTGACTGGATAGGGCTGGGTGCTAGGTTGGGTTGGATGATCTTGGAGGTCTCTTCCAACCTGGTTGATTCTATGATACTATGTTAAAAAGTGATTTTTTTTTTTTTAATGCAATATTAGACTAGTAGAGTGTGAAAGCATTCTTTTCTATATGCAGACATACAGCTGTGTTTGAGTTTGTTTTTATCCTTTGACTGTATTTATTACTGTGCCAGAATTCATTAAGAGAGTAGGCACTGTGTGGAAAAAAAAAACAGAAGCTTTTACCTTGGATTGCATCAAATGTACTGAACTTCCATCATTAAGCTGTATAAGTATAAAGTATGGTCATATATGATGCTTTGATATAGTGTACATCAAATAATATGTGTAGTCCTTCCAGATGGTCTCCTTTTGAGAATTTAGTTGAGATGCAAAATATATCTCATTCTGTGAAAACAGAACAGAATCAAAGCCACTGCTTTTCAGAAAAAAAACCCCACGCATGCAGGTCTTTTAATGAATGTATAAAAATGGTACTGATACTAAGCCATTAAGTGGAAGAAGCTCTAAAGTTATGCTTTTGTCTACAACAAAGACCTAGAGTTAGAGAGGGATGCCAAAGTGATGTATATTTTCTATCTTTTAAGTATCTGTCCTCTGAGTCATCTTGGTTGTGGGAGATTCTGAAATACCATGCTTGGCTTCTGTGTTTTAGCACAGATCAAGAGATGAGTTCTTTAGTAACCTACTACAAGTTTTATTTGAAGATGCAAAAGCAGAGTACTGAGGACTCATGTAAAATCATTGCAAAGTCTGTGATTATTTTTGGCCAAGTGCAAGGTGTCTGTGCAGGCTGAAACAGCTTTTTCACTTGATTGTGTCTGCAATGCATAATTTCTATCCATAAATCATCAGGGGAGGTACTGGTACTCTGTAATCTTATCTAGCATGTTTATAATTCATAGTATTTTTAAAACCTCTGAGCTTCACTGAGTAGGTTCATAGAATTGTCTTAACTTTCTCTTCAGTTTTTCCCAAAGAAAACTTGCAAATAAATAGGAAGCCAATTTTTGACTGTGCATAACATAAGTGGGCTTTTGCTCCTTTTTCTTTCTTATTTTATTTTTTATTAAAAAGCAAAACTTTAGCTGAATATTTTTAGAATACCATAAATAAAATCCATCCCAGAATATATACAAAGAAGATGCTTGTGACCTCCTATCTAGGAAATCTAGGACCATTCCAGATATACAACACTGGTATTAGTTGTTCACTCTTTCTGAAAAAGAACATAATGAATCACAGAAACATTCAGGTTGGGAAAGACCCTCAGAGTCACCAAGTCCAACTACTCTCCCTACTCTACAAGGTCCACCCTAAGCACCACCTCCAAATGACGTTTAAACACATCCAAGGTTGGTGACTCAAGCACCTCCCTGGATAGCCCATTCCAATGCCTGACCACTCTATCTGTGAAAAGAATTTTCCTTATATCCAGTCTAAACCTACTCGGTCACAGCTTGAGGCCTGTCCCTCTTCTTCTATCACTATTTACCTATCAGAGAAGACCAGCACCAAACCCAAGAAGTTCAAACACAAGTAACACAAATGCCAAGAGCTATTGAAAAGGTTCTGTGTAATGAGATTAGGCTCATAGAGCTCCTCTGCTTTGTGAGTTGTGCAAGAGGAGATGGGTGAGAGGAAAGTTGTGACAGAATAAATGAAATCATGAACAATATTGGGGAAAATTTGTTTCTCACAATGTAAGTTGGGAGTGTAAGGCAAGGAGTGTACATGCATTCACAGAGATTTTCAGTGCATTTATAAAGGAGATTTGCAGCAAAATCTGTTGGCTCAGTGGACTTGTACTACTACTACTTGAGCTGATGCTCAAGAAGTTCCTAAATTAAGTGATAAAGGTGAAAGGGCCCATAGGAGAAAGATGACTCTAAACTTAAGAACCTTATCTGCTACAGTTTGTTGTTGAAAAAAAATGAGGATGGATCTTTGATCTAGCATCCTGGCCTGTGTCAGGACTGGTGTGGCCAGTAGGACGAGGGAGGTTATTCTTCCCCTGTACTTAGCACTGGTCAGGCCACACCTTGAGTACTGTGTCCAGTTCTGGGCTCCTCAATTCAGGAGAGATGTTGAGATACTGGAACGTGTCCAGAGAAGGGTGACAAAGCTGGTGAGAGGCCTGGAGCACAGCTTTGTGAGGAGAGGCTGAGGGAGCTGGGGTTGTTTAGCTTGGAGAAGAGGAGGCTCAGAGGTGACCTCATTGCTGTCTACAACTACCTGAAGGGAGGCTGTAGCCAGGTGGGAGTTGGTTTCTTTTCCCAGGCAACCAGCAAGAGAACAAGGGGACACAGTCTCAAGTTGTGCTGGGGGAGGTCTAGTCTGGATGTTAGGAGGAAGTTCTTCCCAGAGAGAGTGGTGATTGGCTCCACTGACTTGACACCCACCCCTCAGATATCATAGACATTGATCAGATCTTCTCTTCTCCAGACTAAACAGCCCCAGGTTTCACAGTCCCTCTCCTTAGAGGAGATGCTTATGGCATTCTCGTAGCTCTCCACTGGGTTCTCCCCAACAGGTCCCTGTCTCAAACTGGGGAGTCCAAAACTGGACCTAGCATTCTGGGTGTGGCCTCAGTAGGGCAGCATAGAGGGGGAGACCCTCCCTAGACCTGCTGGCCACACTTTTCCTGATGAAGCCCAGGATTGGTTCTCTTGGCCACAAGGCCACATTGCTAGCCCATGCAGAACTTGCTGTCCACCGAGACACCAAGATCTTTCTTCATAGAACTTCTTTCCAGCAGGGCAACCCCCAACCTGTACTGGTGCCTGTCCTTGTTTTTGTTGTTTAAGTCTCGAAATTGCTTGGAAGGAGGAGAGAGCAGTCTCTGAGTGCCAGACACCTGGCCCTGTAGAATCCCAGCCTTCATTAGAGTCCTCTTAATGCTGCTGTCCTAGAAATCATGGTTTTTTTTTGCATAAGTGGACACTTGATTCAAACTTGCACTACAGATTTACAAGCTGTAGTAGTGCATTCCTAGTGTCAGCATTATTGCCTATATAATTTGAGAAGAGTAGCAGAATTTGGGTTTTGTGTTTGTTTCAAATGCAGTTGTGAACTTTTAAATTCTTCAGAATCATGGTTTAATAATGCTCTTTAACTGTCTTTAGAAAAAGGATATCCTAGAGGCCTACATCTTCTAAAGGGAAGCCTAAAGACGAATAAGACTTAATGTAGAGCTGAACAACTTGATTTGACTTGCAAGTGTGTATGGAAGTGCCAGTTGTATGGCTTGCAAAGGTCATGAAATTACATTCTGAGGAAGAAAAGATAAATTGTCAGCTTCTCAAGTCTTGTGGTATTTTGGGTTTTGGCTCCTGCAATTGTCTTAATGTGCAAACAAGTTCCACTGCAAATGTAGTTTGCATAACTTGCATAGATCTTCTCAAGCACACAAACCAAAATGCAAATCAGCTGTGTTTAAACATAGAAAAATCATGTAGGTATCCTTTTTCCCTCCAAAAACCTACATGAATGTTACAACTCTTGCTTTAACTCAATCCAGGATAGTAGTAAACTGTGTCTTTGATAAAGCTGTGGTTTGTACATGAAGCAAGAGGAGCCTGTTGTGAAAAATATGTAGATTGATGGTTGGCTATCTTAGCCAACTTTACTCGTTGTAAAGGTATTTGGCAATGCCTTCCCACAGCATGTGTTTCAAAAAAGAAAGGATTGCTTCACTTTCTTCTGTAGTCTTCTGTCTGTTGGAGGAGAGTTCATTATTCTTTGCAGAACAGCGTACTTCACCTGGAGAGTGAGGTACACTGCTGAATCCTTAGTACTCACTTATTAATTGAGTCGTTTCTTTTTCTGTTATAAAGTTGTGGAGGTTTTTTCCTCCTTGGATGTTTTAGAGATTTAAATAATACTAAGATCTAGTGGGAGAAAAGCCATTAAAGCTCTGGTTTTGTGTTTACTTTGGATGGGGAGTCTTTTATAGCATACCTGTGCTAAACTTCATTGCTGTTGAGGGGAGGAATCATAGAATTATAGAATGTCAGGGGCTGGAAAGGACCTCAAAAGATCATCTGGTCCAGCCCCCCTGCCAGAGCAGGATCACCTCGAGCAGATTACACTGCAACGCATCCAGATGGTTCTTGAATATCTCCAGAGAGGAAGACTCCACAACCTTCTTGGGCAGCTGGTTCCAGTGTTCTGTCACCCTCACAGGAAAAATTCTTCCTCAGGTTCGCATCAAACCTCCTCTGCCTCAACTTCCACCCATTGCCCCTTGTCCTGCCACTGGGCATCACCAAGAAGAACCTGGCTCCATCCTCCTGGCACTTGCTCCTTACATATTGATAAACATTAATGAGGTAATCTCTTAGTCTCCTCCTCTCCAAGCTAAAAAGCCCCAGTAATGAATCCCTCATGTAAGACTGCTTGAATTTAAAGCTTCTTTTTGATGCCTCTTTTATGAAAATGAGGGTTGTGTTGGGTTGTAAGGACTTGGAGAGGAAGGAAGAGTTGTAAGACAGAACTTTGCATTTTAAAAGGGCCTGTTTTCTTAAGTCTTCAGGAGCATGCATGCAGTCCCCTGGTGTTTGTGTCTATTGCATTTGATTTCAACACATGCCATTTGGCAGGTATAATGTGTAAGTGTTTGGGTAAGACAGCAGGAAAATAGAAGTTAATTAAATGCTGTACAGGAATAATTTACATACATTATATACATGGCTATATAATTCATCCAAACACAACTAAGACAAATTTCTCCTGATAGTTGTTTCCCTCCAGGATGAACCAGGGAAGTGTCTGTTTAATGCTAGTTTTGAGTAGTTTACTCTGCTGTCTTCAGTCTGATTTCCAAAGGCTGATATATTCATTTCTCAGTAGTGTCTGAAGTCAGCTTTTTGATAGCAAATTTGAAGGAGAATTCCATGAGAATACTTGTCTGAAAAATGCACATTTGTATCACTGATGGAGTAATGTGCACTCAGCAAGCAATTCATGCAGCAGAGAGATGTCATTTATCTTACTGCAGAAAGGCTCTCCCTAGAGCTGACAGTGGGTGAAAAAGAGGAAACACTGCGAAGTTGAGCTGGACACGTTTGCAGAACAGGTTTTCTTGCAGTGTTTGACTAAGCACACAAACTGATGGCCTTCCACTGTATTTGTGTCTATCAGGGATAAATGTGTATTAGTGAAACTTAGTCACTTCTGTGTGTAGATATAAGAAAAGCAGATTGATACTGGTGTTGCTCAGAAAAAGATCTCTGCATTCTGCTAATGTTTCACATCTACTACTTCCTAATATCCTGTTAAATTTGTATACTGCAGGAAGATCAGTAATTGAGAGAGTACTTCACTAGTAAAAGACAGTCATTATTATAACACTCCTTTCAGTAGAATTAAATCCATATTGTTATACAAAGCCCAAATACATTAAGGTCTAGGGAGGTTCTTCTCCCCCTCTACTCTGCCCTGGTGAGATCACACCTGGAATACTGTGTGTAGTTTTGGGCTCCCCAGTTTAAGAGAGACAGGGACCTGCTGGAGAGAGTCCGACAGAGAGCCATGAGGATGACTGGGGGACTTGAACATCTCCCCTATAGAGAGAGACTGAGAGCTAGGGCTCTTAAGTCTGGAGAAGAGAAGACTGAGAATAGATCTGATCAATGTGTACAAATATCTGAGGGGTGGGTGTCAAGTGGATGGGCCAATCTCTTTTCGATTTGTCTGCAGCAATAAAACAAGGAGCAATGGCTACAAACTGGAGCATAGAAGATTTCACCTCAACATGAGGAGAAGCTTCTTTATAGTGCTCTGTAAAGCACTAGAACACTGGAACAGGCTGCCCAGAGAGGTTGTGGAATCTCCTCTGGAGACTTTCAAAACCTGCCTGGATACATCACTGTGCGAACTACCCTAAGTGGTCCTGGTTTGGCAGGGGAGTTGGACTCGCTGCTCTCTGGAGGTCCCTTCCAACCTCTAAAGTTCTGTGATTCTGTGAATGTGAAAGTCTAATACTAGTAATACAGAGGATAATGATAGCAGATGTCCTCTGCTTTTGCCAGGAAAGTTGGACTAGATGATCCTTGAGGTCCCTTTCAACCTGCTGTTCTGTGATTCTGTGGCCCTACGAGGAAAGGCNGGAATGGGCTGCCCGGGGAGGTGGTGGAGTCGCCGTCCCTGGGGCTGTTCAAGGCAAGGTTGGACGTGGCACTTGGTGCCATGGTCTAGCCTTGAGCTCTGTGGTAAAGGGTTGGACTTGATGATCTGTGAGGTTTCTTCCAACCTTGGTGATACTGTGATACTGTGTAATTACTGTTTTAGTGCTACATAACCTGCATCCCACTACACCTGCCAGTGCCCAAATATTTTGTCTTATGAAAACCTGTTCAATTGTTTGACATTTATTAAATGACAAAAAATAGTACTTATATAAATTATATCACTTCTGGAAACAAGCCACTGATCTACTTTGTTTAAAGCTGCCTCTTGTCTTTAAACAGAATTTACAAGCCAGTTTCCAAATTCACGATATATCATTGTTGTGTTCAGATCCAGAACTGAAGTTTAAGGGTCTGAGCTAGAGTTTACATAGACCAGGGTAAGTGCCCAGCTCTGCCCAGGAGTGCTGGCTTTTAGTTGGACTGAGTCACTGCATGTATTTATTCTAGATTGTGAAGTAAGCCTGACTTGTGAAAGGGTTAAGAATTAGGTTGTTTTGTGTAAACAACTCTCAAAAATTTTAACATATGAATCTTTTGTTTGAAGAAAGTTACCAATATTTTATTTAAGGCCTATTTCCCTCCCCTTTGCCTGTATTATCAAGGCAGACAGTGAAATATGTTTAACTGTAAAATTATCAGTTGAGACTTAGTGCTGTGGTCTGGTTGATTGGCTGGGGCTGGGTGGTGGGTTGGCCTGGATGAGTTTTCAGGTCTCTTCCAACCTGGTTGATTCTATGATTTGACAGGGCTGGGTGGTCGGTTGGCCTGGATGAGTTTTCAGGTCTCTTCCAACCTGGTTGATTCTGTGATTCTATCACAATATTAGATGAGGGGTGAGCAACTGATGTCATTTACCTGCACCTAAGCAAAGCTGTTGACACAGTCCTGCACCACAACCTGGTCTCCAAGCTGGTGACACATGGGTTTGAGGGGTGGACCACTGGATGGATAAAGAACTGGCATGATGGCCACACCCAAAGAGTGGATGTCAATAGGTCCATGTCCAAGTGGAGGCCAGTGACAAGCAGAGTCCCTCAGGGATCAGTCCTGGGACCAGTCTTGTTCAACATCTTTGTCAGTGACGTGGACAGAGGCATTGAGTGCAGCCTCAGAAAGTTTGCTGATATCACCAAGCTGTGTGGTGCAGCAGACATGCTGGAGGGAAGGGATCCATCCAGGGCGACCTGGACAGGCTGGAGAGGTGGGCACAAGCTAACCCCATGAGGTTCAACATGACCAAGGTCCTGCATCTGGGTCAAGGCAATCTCAAGGACAAATACAAGCTGGGCAGTGACTAGATGATCCTTGTGGTCCCTTCCAACTCTGACTGATTCTATGATTCTATAATATACATAGGCAGTGTTGGATAACATGTCAAGAGTAAAGTTTGGACAAGGTGTGATAGGTGTGTGTACACAAAGAAGCTCCGTAGCAAACCAAATTTTAACTGTATTATCTTTGTTGCTATGGAAATGAGGACTGCAGGTATTTTTTTATGTAGCTTACAAAAAGAAAGTATCTGGAATGGGCTGCCCAGAGAGGTGATGGAGTTGCCATCCCTGGAGGTGACTAAGAAGAGACTGGATGAGGCACTTGGTGCCATGGTCTAGTTGATTGGATAGGGCAGGGTGACAGGTTGGACTGGATGATCTTGAAGGTCTCTTCCAACCTGGTTGATTCTATGACTTGATCTCAGTATGCTTTATTGCTTTTTGAAAGTTAGGTTTGTGTTAAGAGTGGTTTAAAGTTTACTGTTTTTCTCTCAGTTTGATATTTATTAATTTCTTCATAGGTGTGGTATAGTTTGAGCACTCCAAAATGAAATTCTTTTACATTTGTAAGTTTAAAACCACATTTTATTTCTGTGTATGGAGATATACCATGATGCTAGGACAAACAATTCTACTACGTTGTTTGCGTTGCTTGAAAGAGCAATTCCATTTATAGCCTCCAATAATTTTTCCAAGTTTATGTATCCAAATATTCTAAACACACACACACCCCTCAAAAAAAACCCCTTCTGTCACTGGAGTTTATCATCAACTTCAGTCTTGATTTTTTTTTTTTCCCCCGGAATTAACTAATTATTTAAAGTAAGCAAATGTTTCTCTTCTAGCTGTTGCATCAGTAAGTAACCCAGGAAATTACACTTCACTTTCTGATTTGTCTTTCCTATTACAGGCAAGCTCAAATCTCTTGCTTCCTGCACCATCATCACTGTCACCAGACTCCAAGCTAAGACTGTCAAGCACTCCTCTGAGTCCTCTGTATTCATTCACTAATAAAAGTGGTAAGTTTCTTTATTTCTTCACTCTCTCTAGGGAATGAATAATAACTTCCATGAAGGGATGTGCTAGTTTGAAGCTAGCTAGAATGTTTTGGTGAGAAGATTACAGGCTGTGAAAGAGAAACAGTGGTGATGTCTACTTCACTCATAGGCTTGCTGAGATGTATATGAACAAGAACACAAACATAGATAGCAGAGACGCTCTCTGGGCTTTAGGCTGAACTTCTCTCTTTCTCTAACCTAACCTGCCATCTTTGTGACTAGTCCACCTGCTTCCTAACCCCCCTGGCCCACCCTCCAATCTTTGTGCACAAGGCAATGTCTGGGGTAACGTAGAGAGGGGTGGGAGAAGGGGGAAGGGTGGTTGTGAGCCCCTCCTGGGGACTCGGGTTCTGGGAGGGCTGCTGTGTTTCTGTATTACCTTTTTAACTTACGTATTCCTGTCTGTAGCTGTATAGATTGTAAATACCTGCTTGTGTATTGTGCTAAGCTGTAAATAGAAAGCTTCATTCAATTTCCAGGTTTGGCCGAGTCTGATCTGGGTGATTTCATAAGGGGGGGGAGGGGGCAGGTAACATAGATAAAGGTGTTGATGGAAACTTATTAAATAGCATGAACAATCCTAGGCATCTGTTTTAGCTGTTCATGTGTGCTGCAATGTAATGCTTTCCAAAACTGAGTAGTAGTGCAAGAGAAGTATAGTAAAAATAGAGATTTTTCAACAGTCAGTGAAAGCAATGAGAAAGTGAAGATTTTTACAGGAAAAGACTATAAAAATCCTAGTGGACCACAACTGAAATAGATTTTCCTGTAAGAAAATCTTCTAAAATCTTAAATTCCTTCTTTATCATTTTGGGGGGCTCTGGGTTGTTCTACTGTAATAGAGTTGTTTTCAAAATAAGAAAGATTTACTCATTTGATCTTTCCTTACTGGTTTTAGACTGTGAATCATAGAATCGCAGAATTGTCAGGGCTGGAAGGAACCTCAAGGATGATCCAGTTCCAAGGTCCAAGCCTTTTGCCATGGGCAGGGATACCTCACGCTAGAAAAAGTTGCTCAGAGGCCTTAAAAACTTCCAGGGATGGGGCTTCCACCACCTCCCTGGACAACCTGTTCCAGTTTCTCACCACCCTCATGGTGGATAACTTCTTCCTTACATCCAATCTGAATCTACCCACTTCTACTTTTGCTCCATTCCCCTTCGTCTTATCACTACCAGACATTCTAAAAGTCCCTCACTGTCTTTCCTAGCTCCTAATTGTCAGTTTCATTTTACATTTGAATAACAAAAAAAAGTTGTGCTTAAACAGGTCTATTAATTCATGGATTTTGCTGGGACTACAAAACCTTTATTTTCTTGTGCTGGGTTCATGCACCTGACATGTATGCTTTTCTGTTCTTAGGTTATTGGGATATTGCATTATTAACAACTGCCTTGCAATACAGAAATCCTTTTTTTTTTTGTCCTGCAGATGGTTGCATATCCCTGAGGGTCATGTTGACAGCTACTCAGTCTTCTCATTGTCACGCTTCCTTGTTAGCTTTTGCTGTGTGTTTAGTAGACAGCGAAGTCCCCACAGGCAGCAAGTGTATGGTCTGTTATCAATCTGCTTAACCATGTAACTGGTGTATGTGCATGCTGTATTAACTTGATAAGGTTGTGGCTGATGTCTTTTGATACAGACAGTGTAGCATCCTGGATACGTGTAGCACTTCTTTCCTTTAACGAGACAATGTAATTATCCAGGTCTTCTGTTGGATAGGAAGCAGTGGAAAAACAAGTTACTCACCTTTGTGATTTATGGGCAATAGCAGTCATACTGCAGATCTTTCCTGACTTAGAAATCTCGTATCCAGATATATTTTCAGTAGTATAGTGCTTGAGGTGAAACTGCTGCTCACTGACTGCTATGCCCTTTAAACATGCCTGTTCATTTTAACAGGTGCTGTATTTTCTCAAGCATATAGTATGTTTTGGCTTTTCTTAAGTGCATTCATTGAGACATTTATAGGCTTTTGTGAAACCCTAGTCCTTGTTGTGTTATTTAGCTTCCCTCATAGTAAGTGATCTCGTGGTTATTGAGGCAGGACTGCATTTGTCTCTAGCCAGTTCTGCCTTATTCATTATCAGCATGCTCAGGGTTACAGGCCACTTAAGCAGCCTGTCTAGCATCTGCCTAAAAAAAGCTGCCCCAAAAGCATTCCAGAAGTCTGAATTGCTTGTAGCCTGTACTTTTGTCTCTGAAGCAGATATTGAGGTGGATAAAAACCTTTGTGAAAGTGAGTGCCTGTGATTGTGAGACTTCTTGCCCTGTGTAAGGAAAGCTACATCCACTTCCTCTTCTTCATCAGGCAGTCCGTAGCAGATAGCTCCCACATATTTTATGCTTCTTTTCCAATTCTGACTCATGCACTCTTGGCAAACCTGTCACTGACTCTGTAGCTCTGTGCATTTGAGCCATTTCTCCCTTCCTTACAGTACTCTTTGTTCCTGTCTTCCCTGTTGGTCCTTTCTTAAGACCCTGTGTCCACAATCTCTCACAACATTGCAATCTAACAGTAAGAAACATAAATATATAAATATGTCAAGAAGAACACTGCAAATATGCTTCAAATCCATTTATTGTTCCAATATAGCCCCATCTCCCCTAGCAGTACTGTTTTGTGTAAGCAGTCTTGAGTTACTTGGAAACTACTTGTTTGCCCATCCTGGAATATTTGACAGTGTGATAGCAAAAATGCCTCTTCTGATTTCAGTCTTCCCTCTGTTCTGTAATGTTTTAGAGACTTAAGCTGAGCACCCCTTTCTGATTGATTAATACTAATATAGGTCATTAATATATTTTTTAAAGGTGAGCTGTAAATTTTATGAACTGACACCCTACAGAGTGAAACAGTCTGTGAGTGAATGGTTTTCTGCATGCTCAGATGCTGTAACTTTTCATTGTAAACCATTATTGGATTCTTCCTTGTCTCCTTAGAGTGATTTTTTTTTAATCCCTGATCTCGAGTTTTACAAGCAATGCTTAGATATCCTAACTTCTTTTGTTATCCAAACTTATTTCTTTCTAAATTAAATAATTCATTGTTTAATCATAAAACAGCTTCAGCAGCTTTCTCAAGAATGAGATGTTCTTTATGTGATGTGAGTGAAGATGAAATCATGGTATCACTGATGTGGAAAGACACCTCTGGAAACCTTCCTCTTGCCCAGTCCTCCTGCTCAAAGCAAGTTTACCTAGAGTAGGGTGCTCAGGATCATGTTGAGTTGGATTTTGAATGTCTCTGAGGATAGAGACTCCACTTTGCCGCTGGACAACCTATTACAACGTTTGACAATTTCCACAGTAAAGGAGTTTTTCTTATACTCAAATGGTATTTTGTGTATTTCAGTCTGGATGGGTGCATGGGATTATTCCTCCTCAATTGCAGGACTTTGTTCAGCTTCATAAGGTTCTTGCTGACCCCTTTCTGCAGCCCATCAATGAACGATGGTGACCCTCTGGTGTATCAGCCACTCTTCACAGTGTTTTATCATCTGCAAACTTGCTGAGGGTGTGCTCAGTCCCATGATTCAGGTCATTCCTAGAGATGCTAACCATTGTGGGTCTCAGTATTGACTCCTAGTGATAGGTTTCCAGTTGGATTTCATGCGAATGCCTAACAAACCTGGAATCCTTGCAGCTGAGCCAATTTTCAGTCTGCTGCACTGTCTTAAACAGTTCATACTTCATCAGTTTGTCTGTGAGAATGTAATGGGAGACAGTGTTGAAAGTCTTGCTAAATCCAATGTTGGCAACAACTGCTGCTTTCCCATCAGTGCTGTAGACTGTTGTACAAGAAAATGTATTTGAAGTTTTCTCCAGAGTATGGTTTGAATTACTAAAAAAAGAAAGTAATTTTGACAAATATCAATTAATGAAGCAAGTACCCACAGAGCAGATACAAGGTGTGGATGAATTTGCTTCTTATGTGCTGTGTATAAAGCATTCCTTTAGATAGATTTCTTAAAATTTAGTGAAATGGATTTAAACAAAAAAGACACAGAAGTTGAGTTTTCCTACCCTTCCTGATAGCCTGCCACTGGAATTCTTCACTGAGACAGTAACTCATTCTGCTTTGTTGGGAGGTTTTGTGTCTGCCTCAGTGAAGCTGCAGCTGTGGTGGTAGCTATTTCAGCTGTTTGAACAGGTTGTTAGATGTGTGTCATCCCCTAGGAGTTTTATGTTCAGAATTTGTATTAACTAAGTCTTTTTCACTCTACTTCAACTTCTCCTTGTTGTAAAGCAGATTACTGTATTCTTAGTAGATTATTATTTAGTACACTTTAGGGAATCTGTTCCTAATGGTATTTATGGTAATAAAATTTGTCTAAGGCCTGCCTTTGATAGACAGAATTGAAGTTTTACCTTCCGCGTCCTGTATAGTTCTGCTTATGTTCCGCCTTCATTGCTAATTTCATTGTATCCATTCTGTGCTACTGCTATGCCACACTCCGCTGTAGCATTATTCAAGGCTTCATCTTAGACATCCCTGTCTTTTCTTTGGCACGTTCTCATATTTGTACCTTCTTTCAGGATAACCTATTTCCTGGGTGTTGTTGTGCTTGATTTTGTTTTAAAGAATAATGGAGCAGCAAAAGCTCCAGCTCTCAATTGTCTATTCTCTGAGAGATGTTAAAATCCCCTCTGGTTTTGTCTGACCTTCCTGCTTGAGATCCTGAGCATCTTTGGACAGTGAAATCACCTTCTTATGTTCTTACAGTCTTCTGCAAAGCTGTGGCATGCCATGAAAGAAATGGTTCACAATTTCAGGCTTTATTCAACAGTGACTCTTAGGTAACTCCCACTGTGTTCAGGGCATGTTCTGTAAAACTGAGTTTTGTGTTTCAAGTAATTGTAATCAGCAGTGACCCTAATTATCATCTATGTGGGAGATTGAAGTTTGACTATAAATATTGCACAGATCTTTGCACTAAAACGTTGACTTCAGTAGAACCAGTTAATTAAACTAGCTCTTAAAAATGAATTGCAGATGTTCTAGAAACATGATGGTTCTTGTATCTTTAAAAGAATCTTGAAGACAAAAAACACAGCACTTTGGCAGGGCTGAGAACAATTACAATTTTTTTCTCCCTTAATAGAATTGACAGTCAGAGTTGTTTTCCACCTATATAAAGTGAAAGCTTCAAAGAATTGTTTCTTTCTCTCTGAAGATATTAACAAATCTGATTTTGCACTTAAGGCCTCTGTTACATTAGACTACTTAAAATGTCTCTTTTTAAGTCTCAAGCAAACAGTTAAATGGGTTTCTGCATGAAAGACATAAAAATATTCATGCATCAACTAAGTGCACTTAAAATACTGGTTTGATTCTTTTCTAGAAACAGGAAAAAGAGCATATAAGCCAAATAGGAAAATTCACCTTTTTACAGAGATGCTGCATAGGCTTGTCCAAAATTACATCCTCATATGTCTGTTGGTATCATTGATTACTTTTTGTTCAATATTTCATATTTTCTCCCTGACTCTATAATGCCAATATTCAGTACTACCACAGTCCTGGGGGACTTCAGTGGTTTTGTTCATTTGTTTTGAGGGTATTTATCTTGCTTCCACTCAAGGAAGAACGTGTTTAGAAAGCTAGTTCAGCATGGCCTTATTTATTTCACCTCTTACTAAGAAAATATTAGGGGAAGACTCATACAAACCATCATTGGAAATGTCTCAAAACAACAATTTGAGAACAGAGAGTAATACAGAGTATATATTAAGGTTGCATGTATGTGTAGTATATAGAGCAAGTATAATATGAAATACAGTATTTTCAGGATATCTTTGGCTATCACAGAATGACAGAACCTTTAGAGGTTGGAAGGGACCTCCAGTGATCACTGAGTCTAACCTCCCTGCCAAAAGCAGGATCCCTTAGGGTAGTTCACACAGGAATACATCCAGGCAGGTTTTGAAAGGCTTCAGAGAAGGAGACTCCACAACCTCTCTGGGCAGCCTGTTTCAGTGCTCTGTCACCTTCACTGTGAAGAAGTCTCTCCACATGTTGAGGTGAAACCTTCTCTGTTCCAGTTTGTAGCTGTTGCTCCTTGTCTTATTGGTGCAGACCACTAGAAAGAGATTGGCCCCATCCGTTGACACCCACCCCTCAGATATTTGTGTACGTTGATGAGATCTCCTCTCAGTCTTCTCCAAAGAGCCCCAGGTTTCTGTCTCTCTTCCTAAGGGAGATGCTCAGGTCCCCCAGTCATCTTCGTGGCTGTTGTCTGGACTCTCTCCAGCAGGTCCCTGTCTCTCTTGAACTGGGGAGCCCAAAACTAGACACAGTATTCCAGTTGTGGTCTGACCAGGGCAGAGTAGAGAGGGAGGAGAACCTCCCTAGACCTGCTGGACACACTTTTCCTGGTGCACCCCAGGATGCCATTGGTTCTCTTGGCCACAAGAGCACATTACATTGCTGGCCTACGCAGAACTTGCATGCTGGACACACTTCTGTGGTTATGTTTGGATGCAGGTTGGTGGCATTTTCAGACAGGACTGAAGGAACTGATTGACAGACAGAAGATGGCTAAGAGAAAGCATGTGGCACAGACAGCAGTATTGTCAGCTTTCTGAAACTACTGTGCTGAAGTTAGATAAATGCTGACCATGGAGGACCACTTTTGTTTAGTGGAAGTGACAGCAGAAATTCCAGTTGGAGAAATCTGTTTGCTGGGATCAAGTCCATGCACACAAATTAAATGACACATAGATGAGTTGGAATACATAGTTCTGGGTTTGGTTTGCTTTTTTGTTTGGGGTTTGTGGTGTGGTTTTGAGTTTTTGGGTCTTTTTTTGCTTTGTTGGGTTTTTTTCTAATCCTAACATGTTACTGTAAACACTGTATTTATTTTAAAGTAGGAATTAAATCTCTTTGTATTATTTTCTTTAAATAAATAGCTTGAGAGTGTGTAAAACACTTCTTGTGGAGAATATAAATATAAGAAAAGAACTCCCCATGTTGTCAGGAAAGAATCTGGGTGTAGTTATTCCCTTTTCAACTGTTATGTGTGTTGCCTCATTAGCTCACCCAACAGCTTCATACAGATAAACTGTGATGGGGGAAGCAATTAAGCCTGCAGGGCTGCACGGATCAGAGCTATGGAAATACTGTAGTAATTTGCCTTAATGTCTTAAGTCACTGAGTTTTTTTTCTTAGCCCCACATCTTCTTAGAAACAGGGCAGGAACATACTGTGGTGAAGAGTACCAGAAGCATACCTAAAAGTGGTTCAATGCCCACACTATTAGTTGAAAATCATTTAAGTCCAATGCAAGCTGCTAGGAGGAATATGTGATGATTTCCTCTTTTGCATGAGAATGCTTACAAAAGGGAAGTAGTGCTTAATAATGTCAGTCTCTCAGTTTCATTAGCATCAGTGAATATGCAGAGCTTTTTGAGAAGCCATTTTAAGGCCTGTGTAAAAGGAATTCCCTGATGTCCTAATAGGTTCATCTTTTCCCATTTATCTTCACTACTACAGAGTGGACATTGGACTGGATGATCCTGGTGGTCCTTTCCAACCATAGTGATTCATAGTGATTAGGTGTTGTGCTGGGGGATTTGGTTTAGTCAAGGACTTGTCAATGTGAAACTAATGATTGGACTCGATGATCTTGAAGGTCTTTTCCAATCTAAAAAATTCTGTGATTCTGTGCAGTATTTGAAGGGAGCCTACAGGAAAGCTGGGGAGGGACTATTTACACGGTCTAGTAATGTTAGGACGAGGGGGAATGGGTTTAAGCTGGAAGAGGGGAGATTTAGACTGGATGTTAGGAGGAAGTTCTTTACAGTGAGGGTGGTAAGGCACTGGAATGGGTTGCCCAGGGAGGTTGTGGATGCTTCCTCCCTGGAGGTGTTTAAGGTCAGGCTGGATGAGGCCTTGGGCGAGCTGCTCTAGTGGGAGGTGTCCCTGCCTGTGGCAGGGGGTTGGAGCTGGATGATCCTTGAGGTCCCTTCCAACCTAAACCATTCTATGATTCTATGATTCTATGATTCTGTATGCAAGTTTCTCATTCAGTGTAGCCTCAATGTGATGAGGCAGTGCAGTGGGGGAGATCAAAGAATCATAGAATCAGCCAGGTTGGAAGAGACCTCCAAGATCAACCAGTCCAACCTAGCACCCAGCCCTGTCCAATCAACCAGACCATAGCACTAAGTGCCTCATTCAGTCTTTTTTTGAACACCTCCAGGGTGGCGACTCCACCACCTCCCTGGGCAGCCCATTCTAATGCCAATCACTCTCTCTGGCAAGAACTTCCTCCTAACATCCAGCCTATAGCTCCCCCGTCACAACTTGAGACTGTGTCCCCTTGTTCTGTTGCTGGTTGCCTGGGAGAAGAGACCAAGGCCCACCTGGCTACAGCCTCCCTTCAGGTAGTTGTAGACAGCAATGAGGTCACCCTGAGCCTCCTCTTCTCCAGGCTGCACACCCCCAGCTCCCTCAGCCTCTCCTGGTTCTTTTATAACCTATTTTTCTATACCAGTTACATTTTGAAGAAGCTATGTCCCCATTTCTTCAGTGCATATGGATTACAAAGGCTTGCTTGTCACCTGCAGCCAACTTTTGCATGTGCTACTCTGATTTAGTTCCTTCTGCTTACTCACAAGAGGCATCTGAGATACTGCACTGTGCAGCTGACTTTGGCTGTATATAAAAATGAAGTGTACTAGGGCACAAACATGCCCTCATCACAGCTTACAGGCAGCTCAGGTCATTCTGTAGAGGAAAGAACTTCATCAGATCCCTGTGGCCTTACTGCCACCAACATCAGTTGGTGTACAAATATAGAGCTTTATTTGAAGGCAGAAGAACTGAGTGTTTATATTTATAAAACTAATAGTAAAAAGACATTGTTTGGTTGTTTGTTTTAATTTGGAAACAAAAGGTGTGTGAATAGATTCAGCTAAGCACAGTGATGTTGCAGCAGAATAGTCAAGCCACAGAGACAAAACCATTAACATGAATGACAATGTAGTTCTGTTTTAAAGGCTTGTTATCCAGTATAAGTACAGGGCCTTATTTGAAGGCAGAAGAACTCAGTGTTTATATTTATGAAACTAATAGTAAAATTATATTGTTTGTTTGTCTGTTTTAATTTGCAAACAAAAGGTGTGTGAATAGATTCAGCTAACCACAGTGGTGTTGCAGCAGAATAGTCAAGCCATAGAGACAAAACTATTAACATGAATGACAATCTAGTTCTTCTGTTTTAAAGATTGATTATGCAGTACAAATATAGAGCCTTATTTGAAGGCAGAAGAACTGAGTGTTTATATTTATTAAACTAATAGTAAAAAGACATTGTTTGGTTGTTTGTTTTAATTTGGAAACAAAAGGTGTGTGAATAGATTCAGCTAAGCACAGTGATGTTGCAGCAGAATAGTCAAGCCACAGAGACAAAACCATTAACATGAATGACAATGTAGTTCTGTTTTAAGGGCTTGTTATCCAGTACAAATATAGAGCCTTATTTGAAGGCAGAAGAACTGTTTACATTTATGAAACTAATAGTAGAATTATATTGTTTGTTTGCCTGTTTTAATTTGGAAACAAAAGCTGTAAGAATAGATTCAGCTAAGCACAGTGGTGTTGCAGCAGAATAGTCAAGCCACAGAGACAAAACCATTAACATGAATGACAATGTAGTTCTGTTTTAAAGGCTTGTTATCCAGTATAAGTACAGGGCCTTATTTGAAGGCAGAAGAACTCAGTGTTTATATTTATGAAACTAATAGTAAAATTATATTGTTTGTTTGTCTGTTTTAATTTGCAAACAAAAGGTGTGTGAATAGATTCAGCTAACCACAGTGGTGTTGCAGCAGAATAGTCAAGCCACAGAGACAAAACCATTAACATGAATGACAATCTGGTTCTTCTATTTTAAAGGTTGGTTATCCAGTTTCCTCTGTCTGATTGATAAGATGTTATAAGTGACAGAAGAGTTTGTATTTTCTAGTTAAGCTTGCTTGAATTGTATATGCCAAGATCAAAGATACACATGTTCCTTTATTACATGTTCTTTTTCATGTTTCTTCTAGCCATGTTAATTAAAATGTTTCACTAAAAATTACACTAAATACAGAGCACAATAACAGCAATCTTTGAAGATTCCAAAAACTTTATCAAAAGAACACCATTTATATTTACTTGAAATTGGTGTATGTTAGGTTAATTACTGCTGTGCCTTCGGGCTAAAGGAAGTACTCTCAGCCAAATTATACAAGGGTGTGGATTAAATGAAGCATTACTCTCTGCTTGGCAGCAGTGGGTATAGATTGCAAAATCAGGGTGTGACGTAGTACCGTGGAAAGGCTCTTGCCTAAAGTGATTTGGCCTGAGTGTGCCCTTACTTTCTCAATTATGTGGATCCTAAAACAACTAAATCTAATTAATTCCTAAGTAGGGAGGTCCTGTTAACTGTTTTCAGTCTGAGCATCTCTGTACTTTCAAATACAGCTTGTCTGTAATTTTTGAGCTCTTGAGCCATGAGACAGCAAGAGTTGACAGAGTGTGTGCTTAAATGCAATTCTAGCTGGTTTCAGAGGTGGAAACAGTTCTTCTGTTCAAAGGCTGTGCAGGAAAGTATCAATTCCCTGTCAGCAGAAAGTTCAGGTCAGGAAGGATGCTGTCTGTACAGCAAGATGGGATCCCTCCTTACATGGCTTCAGTCCTTCTGATCCTATTGTTTCCAGTGGATCTGGGATAACTCTGCAGAAGACCTAGTAACAGCTGTGGTGCAGAGAAGGGCATCTCTGTCTCCCAGGAAGAGACCCTAGGTCCTTTGACTTCATTCCTGGTTTTGACAAGTGAGCAAGAGCTCAAGTACATTAAAAAAAAGATGGCAGATTTTCCATCCTATCTTGTGGTGTATGTACCTACTTTTTCAAGTATTTTTAGAAGCCTTTGCTAATTTTGTAGCTAAATACCTTTTTTTTGTCTGTCTGAAAGTAATCTTTCACAAATTCTTATGCAACTGTTTTTACTCTTGTTGCTGAGGCACCAAGTTCAGCAAGAGCAAGCTTCCCTCCTGTGATTCACCTTTTAAGTTCACTTCGGGTATCTGTGGTTCATATTATGCTCTGCAACAGAATGTAGTACCAGAGTAGCTTCATGCTGATCATGTTGGTCTTATAGAAAGTGATGATAAAGGGTGGTGGCTTGGGAAAGCACTAAGAAAGCAGAAGGCAGGTACAGAGAAGGGGTGTATAATTTACACGTTGCTGTTGTCATGCAACCTTGTGACCTGACATTATTTGCAGAGCTGGCCTGAAAGTGCTGCTTTGATACAGATTAAATGAGGGCTTCACTGGAGCCTGCCTTGCTCACTCTTCACTTGCTTTCTTGCTCACTGGAGGCTTTAAGGAACGGTGACTCACTGCTTATTGGCAATTAGAATTACCTTAAAAATCTACTGGAAAATTGTATTTGGGTGTTTTTTCTACAGCCTTATGGCTCATTCCAGTAAAGGAACAGATTGCACAGGTTTCTTCCTCATCTTTTCCTCTCAGAATTAGGGCTTGGTTTCTTCAGTTTTTGCTATCTTGGCCAGAGAAAAAAGATCTGAATGACACATAGGGAAATTCAGAAGAACTCTTTATAAAAGAGTCTTTCCTGCTCCCTTGGCTCCAGCCTTGCTCTGGTGTGCCTGACAAGTCTTCTTGCAGAAGACTCTGGGTCAGACCTAACGACAGATAATATCTGAAACTGTTTCTCATCTGGAGATTGATTCCAGCATGTTGCATCTCCGTATGCTTCTAGATAGCTCCTTTTCCTATTCCATCATTTTATTTTAAACAGAGGGACAGTGTTTCTCTTTCGGCTGTGACTGCTAGCTTTTGGTGCCTCATTGATTGTTCTCTTTGTTCCAGTTTAGCTGAAGGGTGGTTGTGGTGACATATGTTGGTACAGGCCTTTCTGAAATCTGTTCAGAACCTGACTGGTCAAAGGGAGCAGACAGCTGCAAATGGTATACCAAAGAGTAAACTATAGAAAGTTAGACCTTCTTTAATAATATGTAGTGATCAGGTTTAGTAGGATAAATTGCAAAGTAGCACAAAATATTTTGAGAATTCTTTCCCCAAACTTCTGGTGGTCACTGTCAACCAGCAGAGCATCAGAAGTCCGGCTCTGGAGCCTCTATTATAAGAGGGATATGGATGTCCTGGAGCATGTCCAGAGAAGGGCCACGAAGATGATCAGAGGACTGGAACATCTCTCCTATGACGAGAGAGTGAGGGAATTGGGGCTGTTCAGTCTGGAGAGAAGTCTCTGAGGTGACCTGCCTGTGGCCTTCCAGTATCTGAATGGAGCCTACAAGAAAGCTGGGGAGGGACATTTTAGGATGTCAGGTAGTGATAGGACTAGGGGGGATAGAACAAAACTAGAAATGGGTAGATTCAGACTGGATGTTAGGAAGAAATTCTTCAGCATGAGGATGGTGAGACACTGGAACAGGTTGCCCAAGGACATGATTTAAGCCCCATCCCTGGAGGTGTTTAAGGCCAGGCTGGATAAGGCTCTAGACAGCCTGCTCTAGTGTGAGGTGTCCCTGCCCATGGCAGGGGGTTGGAAGTAGATGATTCTTGTAGTCCCTTCCAACCCTGACTGATTCTGATTCTCCTCGCTTCTTGTTTCCTAGCAAGGACTAACTGCTAAGATTCACTTTGTAAGATGTTGTATTTCCTACTCTTTTCACCAAGGTGAAAACTCTTCCTACTCCTTGCATTTTTTAAATTTTCATTTAGGGATACCCTCATTTAAACAGAGTTCATCTCTAGCAAAAAAAAAAAAAAGAAAAAAAGGATAGTGTTGTCCTTGAAGGGTTTTTGGGAGGGAGGAGGTAATCAGTGAAGTCTGTTACCTCCGCTACTTGTTCAGGAAAATCTGTTGTAACTGAGCCCTTGATAAATTCTGTATGGTACATGTTGCTAGCTGAAGAATTTCACTTATGAGCCACATACAAGATAACACTTGAGTTGGTATTGCACAGAATGCAAGAGGTTGGAAGGGTCTCCCAGAGATCATTGAGTCCAACCTCCCTGCCAAAAGCAGGATCACCCAGGGCAGTCTGCATAGGAATGCATCCTGTCCTCTAAGGACTCCAAGTCACACTCTTGGAATTTTTAGCTTTACACATATATTCAGGACTTGTGTTTTGTGCTATGTGTTGATTAATTAGTGATAACTTTTCACCTTTTGTGTCCAGCAGTTCAATCTAATACGTTCATCCCAATTATATTTGCTTCAGATTTTGCTGCTTCTGTATAAAGAGCAGGAAAGAAAAAAGATAATGGTATTTGGAGTATCTGGAGTGCTTAACATGTATCTATAACATATTACCTTGTGTGTACCTTGATAATAGTACTTTATTGGAAAGTTGTTTTCCTTGTGCTAAGGAGCATAAAAAGAGACATCTGTCTTTTGTTTTTTGTGTCTCTACTCATGCACGTAAAGCATCTTCACCTGTTGACACGGCAAGAAGATTCTTAATTCAAATTACAAATCAGCTTTTCTTAGCAAAACAACCAATTTTCAGGGTAAGTTCCAGGAATCTCATGGAGAACAAGGTGTGTCCAGCATTATCTCTCTCACCAGTTAGTGAGTTAAGAATTTGGCACGTGCAAAAGTGAAAACCAAAACATCTAGGAAGATGTAACAACTTTGTGCTTTTATGTGAGCAGGGCTATTAAAGGCATGTGCTTTGAGAGTTCCAACTTCTAGACTTTTACCAGACACTTTTCTCTGCTTTATACAGTTGCTTGGTCTGTTTGAAGAAACAAATTTATTTGTGTCAGCAATTAAGTTAATCTTTCACGATGCATAATGTATAGAAATGGGTTGCTTTTGTAATGAGCTATGGAGAAGAATTTCCTGTCCTTGGACATTCAGACCTCAATAATCCTCTTTTTGTTACTGATGAGTATGAAAGCATACTAGTTGATGCTTTTATGTGGATTTGGGGTTGTTGCAAATGCATTGTGAGCAGAGTTGATAGTGAATTTAGCTGCTGGTGTTAGTCGAATCAGAGAGAATGGTGATGCAATTAAGCTTTTGTGTTAAAATGCTGCAGTTTTTTGTCAGTGTGGCTCTGCCTTTGTGACAAAAGCTCTGATTATGTTAAGCACTGAATCCAACTGTATTTCATCATACTGTAGGAAATACTTAGTCAAATGGTATTTCTGTATTCATTCTTAATTTCGTTTTTATTGGTGTGTTTTACATCTCTGCATATTTTTGCTGTGCAAATATTCTTGTTTGTAAAGTTCCCTGGACAGAGCAGTAACTGCTACTTACTGGCTTGATGCTGAGATTCTGTTAGGTCTTACTTTCTTGTAATACCAGTTGCAGTGGTTTGGTTTGCTGATTGAACCTTGGAGATAAGTCTATTCTCTCCAGGATATCAAGAGTCCTGGAAATGTGATCTTAGCCCAAAGCTAGGCACAGTCTTCTCTTTATGAACCTGCCCATCTTGGTTTTCTGTTTTTTACCTCTCTTCAGATTTACTACCACTTTGTAAACAAAAGGAGTTATTGCCTCTTAATGATGTTCTTTGCAAATGGTTTTCTTTCCATGCTTTTTTTTTTTTTTTGCATATCCTCCACCCAAGACCCAAGGAAAAAGTCTGTCTACAATAGATTGCTTTTCTGCTCTTTGTCAAGGGATAATTCAAGCTTTATACCAGTCTCCTGTACTAGAACACAACCCTTTATGACCAAGTCATCATTTTACTCTCTCCAAAGTAGTGTAACATTTAGTATCCATGCATTTGTACAGCCAGCATAACTTCTACTACAGCTTTTGCATGGTGGGTGAAGACTGAGTATAATAATACTGATGGCTTCTAAAAAAGCATTCCACAAATCGACTGCCATAAAAAGTAGCAGCAGGTTGCTGTTGCTTTCTGGAGAATTTTTGTGGGCCTTGTAAGAGAAGGAAAGTGAAAAATCAACATTATTGAACTTTGTGCCCACTGCTTCTGCAGTGTGCTGCTTTAATGTTGGACTTAACTTTTCTCAGTGATGCCCAATGACAGGACAAGGGGCAATGGGTGGAAGATCCCTGGAAACATGAGGAAGAATTTCTTCACTGTGAGGGTGACAGAAGACTGGAACAGGCTGCACAAGAGGGGTTGTGGAGTCTCCCTCTCTGGATGCATTCCAGTTTGATCTGCTCTGGGTGATTCTGCTCAGGTGGAAGGGTTGGCCTAGATGATCCTAGAAGGTCACTTCCAGCCCCTAACATAGTGTGATTCTGTGTGACTCCTTGGTGTATTTTCCTCTGTAATGGAAAATACCAATATTAATTTCAAACACTTTGTCAGTATAGTATTTACAAACAAAGTGCATTCAGATTTTGTTACCAAAGTTGCCACAGAGAATTATTTTATTTGCATACATATGCAGTTGGAAACTAATTAGAAGATATTTACTTATTGATAATTGCTGTAATCATAGAATGGTCTGGGTTGGAAGGGACCTCCAGAGGTCATCTAGTTCAAGCCTCTTTGCAGTTTGCAGGGGCATCCTCAACTAGATCAGGTTGCCCTGCTCTTCTTTGCTTTGAAGCCGTTGCCTTTGTCCCATCACTGCAGGCCTTTGCAAAGGTCTCTCTCCATCCTTCTTGTAGGCCCCCTTCAGGTACTGAAAGGCTGCTTTATTAGATCTCCTTGAAGCCTCCTCTTTCCCAGACTGAACAACCCCTGCTCCCTCAGCCTGTGTTTGCAATAGAGGTGCTCTAACACCCAGATCATTTTCGTGACCCTGCTCTGGACCAGCTCCATCAGGTCCATGTTTTTCCTGTGATGAGGGCTCCAGACCTGGATGCAGTAATCACTGAAATGTGTCAAAACTAGGAGTAGTTTGCTCGTAAAGTATCTGAAAACTTGAAAGTATGCATGCACCAAAACTCATGTGGTAGATTGGTCTCACCACACACACACATGCTCCTGAAATATCTACCCAATCTAGTTTCTAAACTAGAAAATGGGAAGTAAGATTGTCTTTTAAAGACATAGCTGCCTACTTTAAAAATACAATAAGAAGTGCATGTTCTATGAAGGTCTCTTCCCTTACTCTCTTGATTCTAGGCTGTAGTGAAACCCTTATGTGCAGTCTCTAGATTTAGTGGCTGCCAAGAGTCCTGCACTTTTCAGGTTTAGTAATGTATGAATTGTTTGGCAATATCTTAGATTTTTCTGGCAGTGTTTTCCAAATTTAGTATTTGGTGCTGGCTAAAAATGCTCATTTAATGAATAGGGTAGACAAGGTACTAACAAGTGGCTATTTGGGCCATGTTTAAGATCTGAAACACCAAGCTGAATTTTTCCCAGTGTCTTTTATAAGATGTTGCTGATACTTTATTTTCCTTGAATGCAAACGTTAGGAGAATGCCATATACATCTTTCAAGCATTTACAAGCTTCTTGTTTTATTTTAATTGTTTTGTTTGGTTGTTTTTTTGTCTGAGACTTGATTTTTATAGTGTGAAGTTCCTGGGTAATACAGAAACTCAGCAGTTTAGGGAGTAGCTGGTATGTGGACAAGAAGCTCAACATGAGCCAGCAGTGTGCACTTGCAGCCCACAGGGCCAACCAGATCCTGGGCTGCATCAGGAGAAGTGTGGCCAGCAGGTCGAGGGAGGTGATTCTTCCCCTGTACTCTGCTCTGCTGAGACCCCACCTGGAGTACTGCATCCAGTTCTGGAGCCTGCATTACAAGAAGGATGTGGACATGCTGGAGTGTGTCCAGAGAAGGGCCACTGGGATGATCAGAGGGCTGCAGCAGCTCTGCTATGAGGACAGACTGCAAGAGTTGGGCCTGTTCAGTCTGGAGAAGAGGAGGCTCCCAGGTGACCTTCTTGTGGCCCACTATCTGAATGGGACCTACAGAAAAGCTGGGGATGAACTTTTTGGGATATCAGGGAGTGACAGGACCAGGGGGAATGGAGTGAAGCTGGACGTGAGGAGGAAGTTCTTCACTATGAGAATGGTGAGAGCCTGGACTGGGTTGCCCAGGGAGGTGGTTGAGGCCCCATCTCTGGAGGTATTTGAGGCCAGACTGGATGGGGCTCTGGCCAGCCTGATGTAGGGTAGTGTGTCCCTTCCTATGGCAGGGGGATTGGAACTAGATGATCTTTGTGGTCCCTTCCAACCCTGACTGATTCTATGATTCTGTGTTCCTTAGCTGAGAAGAAATATATTTTAGCTAAAACAAAAACGATAATGGCTGATTTTGAAAAGTACAGAATTCTGAGTGTATTTTCTTCCTTCCAGCTTTCCATTTGTAGTGCAGCAGGCTAATTTGGTTTAAGTAATTGTGAGCAAATGACCATTGTCAAATTTTAGTTCTGGGAGGAACCATGCCAAATTACTTTGTTTTTCCTTTCTTGCATAATTTTAAATCTTTGTCTTTTATCTGTAGTTAAGTAGGTTTTTAAAAGGCATGAGCAGACCTCCTGAGGTCAGTAGATACTTCACTTAGAGAACTAAAGATGGAGTTGATTTCTGTTAAACAGAATTTAACTGTGCTACGTATTTTTAGGAAGCGGATAAGTATAAATCCAGCTTAAGAGTTTATTCCCTCTTATTCAGGGAGAGTAAGTCAATGAGAAAACAAAAGTATTCCCAAACCCAAAAGTGAAGGCTACTACTTCAGTGTTGTGCATCCACAGCTGTTTTTCATTAGAGCAACACCACAAGCTTTATTTAATATCATCCGGCGTACATTTGTTCTCAAATTTAATTTAGCTCCCTCGCTTTTAAACAGTGCTGTTGATCTTAGCAAAACTCATAATTACTTTTTCAGGATATCTGTAGCACTAGAAGAAAAATAACACAAAATATGTGCCATAGTCTGCAGTTTCCTTAGACCTTTTTTTATCTACTATCTAGAACTTAGACATAATACTGCCAATCTGATTTCAGAATGCTGATGGTATCTATGCAGGCTTATTGATGTTTGCTCTAGCCACTTTGGGTTCTCTATTGGAGAAACAAACAACTGGATTCTACGACCAATCCCTGCCTGTTTTCAGTTGTATCTACGGCCACTATGATGTAATGTTGGAGGTTGTCATTTATTAGCACATTCCTGATCAGCATTAATTCAATAAATGTTCTTGACTTCAAAAGAATGCTTGGGACACGTGCTACTACTTGCATTGTTTATATATGGTACTGTAGGGACCTAACATTTGGAAGAAAAATGAAAGATGATGATTTGATAAGATTACTCAGAAATAATTAGGTGGGTGTGTAGGCTACTAAATGTATTTGATTTTAATCTCTAATTAAAAAGTTGGATTTTTAATTGTTTTTGTGATGCAATAGTTCTTACTTCATTATAGCTTTGTAAATAAGGGCCAAATTTCTGCCTGTTCATTGTGCCTAAATACAGAAGAATTAATGTGAAAAAATATCCTCCTCAAAGTCCCTGGCAGACTGGCTCTATAGTTCCTTCTGGGGGATTATTGTGGACATTTTGGAGCAAATAAGTATTTATGCCCTTATACACCTGGAAATGAAAGTGGTGGCTAACCTTCAACAACTATCTCTATGCATTCTTTTGGCTGATGGAAGATATAATCCACTGCCAGAAGCTTAGTGGATTTTTTGTGTTGATGCTGTCTGATTTGGAGGTCTGCTAGATGAGGTTTGGAATTAGTTGATGTTATAGTGAAGGTATCTTGCTGTGGAGCTACAAGTGTGAATTCAAGCCTTGCTCCATTCTACTGCTGCAATGTTCACATGGCTTTGCCATAACAGTCTACTTTGTCATTTGGGCTAGGGAATTAGAGACAAGCAGATGCAGTAGCCAAGGTTAACTGAAGTAGTCTTTGGATAAGTAAGTTACAGTGTTTAAGCACACTAGACTGGTTGTCAGTTTAGAAAGCCTCTGAGTGACTCATAGTTGGCAAACCCAGGCCGCCCAGAGAGGTTGTGCAGTCTCCTTCTCTGGAAACATTCAAAACCCACCTGGATGCATTCCTGTGTGACCTACTCTAGGTGATCCCGCTCTGGCAGCAGGATTGGACTAGATGATATTTCAGTGTCACTTCCAACCTTTAATATTATGTGATTTCTTCTAACATCTGGAGCTGGGGCATCTACTGGAAGTTGATGTGCAGCAATATGAGTGGAACTGCATGGTACTGAATGTGTAACTACCTAGACTGACTCTTCTAGATAACTGTTTTGAATACCATTTAGTGAAGGATTGGTTAAAAACATGAATAGTCCATACATTTTTATGGAAAGCTAGCTGATCCTTCTATGCAGGCTTTGTATACATATAAAAGCTCCCAAGTTTCTTTTGTTAGTTTACAAATGTACAATATATTAATGGGGACAGGGAAGGGAAAGAAAAAGAAATTGTGATTTTCCACCTGTGAATGCAACTCTGTTTTGGCTTAAGGGAGGGACTTGAGTTTCTTCTGGTTTTGTCACTGCCATTCAACAAGGCCAATTGTAAGGTCCTGCACCTTTGTCAGTGCAGTCCCAAGCACAAATCCAGTGTGCACACAGCCCAGACAGCAACCCTGTGCTGGGCCGCAGCAAGAGCAGTGTGGGCAGCAGGGCAAGGCAGGGGATTCTGCCCCTTTACTCTGCTCTCCTCAGACCCCACCTGGAGTACTGTGTGCAGTTCTGGAGCCCCCAACACAAGAAGGACATGGAACTGTTGGAGTGAATCCAGAGGAGGGCCATGAAGATGCTCAGAGGGCTGCAGCAGCTCTGCTATGAGGACAGGCTGAGAGAGTTGGGGCTCTTCAGCCTGGAGAAGAGAAGGCTTTGAGGAGACCTTAGAGTGGCTTTCCAGTATCTGAAGGGAGCCTACAGGAGGGCTGGGGAGGGACTACTGACAAGGTCTTGTAATGACAGGATGAGGGGGAATGGGTTTAAGCTGGCAGAGGGGAGATTTAAACTAGATATTAGGGAGTTCTTTACAGTGAGGGTGGTGAAACGCTGGCACAGGTTGCCGAAGGAGGTTGTGGATGCTCCCTCCCCAGAGGTGTTCAAGGCCAGGCTGGATGACGCCTTGAGCGACCTGTTCTAGTGGGAGGTGTCTCTGCCTATGGTGGGGGGTTGAAACTGGATGATCTTTGAGGTCCCTTCCAACCTAGACCATTCTGTGATCCTGTGATCTAGATCAATCACTGCATTAATTGGGGAAGTGACATCTGGCAGCAGTACAGTGAAAGGTTCTCTCTCTCTCTCATTTTTTAAAGTGTATGCAGCACTTATATGCAACTGGTGCAATAGATCAACAGAAGTTTCCCTGTATAACTCACAGAAAGTAACACTGTGGCAGAAAGGGATTTTACTTGTGCTATAGCATATGAAAGTCATATATAGAAGATAGTTCAGTCTTTTTAAGATGCTCCAATGAAAGAAAAAAGTGAAGAAAAGACAGGGGGGAGGGCCAGCAACACCAAGGGCTCGTCTGATGCTGAGCAGACTTCTTCCCAGTGCAGAACGTGTTGCAAGAATCTTCAGTGTTTCATAGAATCAGTCAGGGTTGGAAGGGACCACAAGGATCTAGTTCCAATCCCCCTGCTATGGGCAGGGACACCCTACCCTAGATCAGGCTGCACAAAGCCTCATCCAGCCTGGCCTTAAACACCTCCAGGGACAGGGCCTCAACCACCTCCCTGGGCAACCCATTCCAGGCTCTCACCACTCTCATGCTCAACAACTTCCTGCTCGTGTCCAGTCTGAACCTACCCATCTCCAGCTTCGCTCCATTCTCCCCAGTCCTGTCACTCCCTGATAGCCTGAAAAGTCCTTCCCCAGCCTTTTTGTAGGCCTCCTTCAGATACTGAATGGCTACAAGAAGGTCACCTGGGAGCCTGCTCTTCTCCAGACTGAGCAGCCTCAACTCCTTCAGTCTGTCTTCATAGCAGAGGTGCTGCAGCCCTCTGATCATCCTTGTGGCCCTTCTCTGGACATGCTGCAGCTCGCCCACATCCTTCTTGTAATGAGGACTCCAGAACTGGATGTAGTAGAAGTTTGGATGTTTGTAGAAGTCTTTTGCATCCAGTAGTGGTGCCATCACAGCACTGTGTTATATACATCAAAACCAGCATGTGGAAACCATCTCTATTGAGAATACACGTGTTAAGTGGCTTGCAAAATCCAGGCTTTCAAGAGAATTGAGCATTTTCTTGAGCATTGTACTAGTTACAGAGAGAACACTGGTGTGGAGAGAATGCTAATAATGAGTCTGTTCCTTTCCTCACTTTGAACTGCCTTTGGATGTAGTTTTCTTGCTCTGCCTTCAGCCAAATATGTTCCAAAGTAGTTTTTAAAAGCTGTGATACAGATTAAACCTCATTGAAACAGTTTGCAATGCACTTTCATCCTATGCATTTTCCTTTTCAACTTGGAGTATGTTCAAAATCATGATGCTGGATGAGGTTATGTAGTGTAGAATTTGAAGTGTAGGTTTCCTCCTACGGCATGGGATATTAGTGAAATGCATATTTTGCTGGTGACCACAAGCAGACTTGTGCTTGGTGGATGCATCCATTCCTTTGATTTTGTATGAACTGCATCTGAAAATGTTTGCAGCGGGCTTTGCAAGTATTTGTGATCCTGTGCTGAAGTAAAGGAAGACAGATTCTTACCCAAAATATAAACAACCTTTTTGTTTAATGAATTCTGTTTGATCCAGTAAAGCATAATTGTTGTGAGGATAAAGCCTTGAAGGGAATATTAATATATATTGAGATTGTTACAGAATGATTTTGTTTTTCTCTTATACCTAGTCTGAAAATAAAATTACAGAAAGAGCTGAGGAATGCTGCTCTGAAAACTCCTACTTCTTAAAAAACATCAGAACTACCCTTTGAAACCTATAACAGAGATTATGATGCATATTAAATGATGTTTTGGTCACAAAGGCTATACCTTTGAATAGGTGACTGTGCTGAAAACATAATTCTGTTTACTAGAAACAGTTTTAAAGCCATGGAATGTGATTAGGGAAAGGACTGAGCTGATAAACACATATTCATCTCATATTGCATTTGGCTCCCCCCCCTGCCCCCGTGTATTTATTTGGGTTTATTATACCTGTGACATGTTGCAAGAGAATCACAGAACTGACCAGGTTGGAAAAGACCTTTGAGATCATCGAGTCCAGCCTGTCACTTAACACTTTCTAATTAACTAAACCAAGGCACTAAGTGCCTCATCCAGTCTCCTTTTAAACACCTCCAGGGATGGTGACTCCACCACCTCCCTAGGCAGCCCATTCCGATGCCAATCACTCTTTCCATTAAGAACTTCCTGACATCCAGCCTAAACCTGCCCTGGTGCAGCTTGAGACTGTCCCCTTGTTCTGTCTCTGGTTGCCTGGGAAAAAAGACCATTCCCTACCTGGCTACAACCTCCTTCAAGTAGTTGTAGAAAGAAATAAGATCTCCCCTGAGATCCTCTTCACCAGGCTGAACAACCCCAAGCTCCTTCAGTCTCTCCTCGTAGTGCTGTGCTCCAGCTCCCTTTCTCTGGACACATTCAAAGACCTCAGCACCATTCTTAAATTGAAGGGCCCAGAACTGGACACAGTATACAAGGTGTGACCTAACAGGGGTATAATGACTTCACTGGTCCTGCTGGCCACACAATTCCTGATACAGGCCAGGATGCCAAAACATAAATTATGAGAAGAATGTCTGCAATAGAAGATACTATTTTCTAGAGCTATAGGTTATTTTCACATCTTACAGAATCTGTGGGGTTTTCTAAGATGTTAATAATTAGTATAAACTTAAAAGTTAAAAACAGAATAGCGTAGAACTGAAATTAGTCACATGAATTATTTTTTTTTCTCCCTCTCTGCATGTTTTAGAGAGGTTCATCACATAAGGATCTGAAGGTTCTTTCTGTGATGATTCCGTGAGGCTCAAATGCTTGGAGATTTGTGAAGGGGCTTTTTAGGCTCTCAGGGAGTGACAGGACTAGGGGGAATGGAGCAAAGCTGTAGATGGATAGGTTCGAGCTGGATGTAAGGAGGAAGTTGTTGAGCATGCGAGTGGTGAGATCCTGGAATGGGTTACTTGGGGAGGTGGTTAAGGCCCCATCCCTGGAGGTGTTTAAGGCCAGGCTCTGGGCAGCCTCATCTAGGGTAGGATGTCCCTGCCCATGACAGGGGGGTTGGAACTAGATGATCCTTGTGGTCCCTTCCAACCCTGACTGATTCTCTGATTTTAGATTTATGATACACAAATACCTTTACTGATTAACAGAATAATTTATCAGGAACATTTTAGGAGGAGAGAAGGCACCCTCTTTGGAAAAGTTAATTAAAACATACATTCTGTAATGAATGCTCTCTCAGCCTCTATTAAAGTGGATTTTTTTTTCCACACAAACCTTTAATACTAGGTGATTGTAGACACTCCAACAGGATTCATCTCCCGGATTTTTTCCTATTTTGGATATCTTGCTATTAAGTACAAAGTCAATGTAATAGCTAAAGACACTGTTCTTTAAAAGGAAGTGTTCCTAATTATTACAAGTGCTATTTGGGGCCATTGTTGCTGTTATGGTCTGTATTATCTGTATAATTTCTGTTTGGAAGTGAACTCATCTACTTTATGTATATTTCACTCATCTATTTCAGGTTTGATCACTTCACACTAATGTGTTCATCTACAGCAGTGAAAGCATGCAATAAAACCAGTAGTACAGACATGTTTTGGGTAGGAGGATTACTACTGGTTTCTGTCTTCTTTTCCCTTTAGTTGCAATTATACTGGCAGAGAATATATTGCCAGAAGTAACCTAGGACAACTAAGGACAGACTTTCAGTTCACTATTCCAATTGTACAGGAAACAAACACAGTTTCAGGCTCCCTCTCAAGACAGATAGCTATGTTGACTTTCAGAAAATACCTCTTCTTTGGTAGGCAGTTATCTAAAGTCAGCACATTGCATGGATTCACAGGGTAATGGTAGTGAGAGGATTATGTGGACTATACAGAGCTGTCCTGCTGTTGAATAGTGTCAGTGTGAAAATTCTCATCATTTAAGTAAAAGCAGTCATTTTGACTGCTTAGACATGATGAGCAGCAAGTTTTTCTAGCAATAATTTATTCTTCTCAGGTAAAATTCCATATAAAGGAAACCACTGAAGAATCAATGTAGAGCAAGAGGAAAAAACACTCATTTAAATGGTAATGCTTTCATAGAGAAGATTAGCTTCTCAGGATGTACAGGGTTTTGAAGGTGAAGACAAGAAATGCTGTTAAGAAGGAAAATTGTTGGGAAGTTCAAGAAAAGTGCTTCTCCATTAGCAGTTCTGAGGCATCCATAAGATAAGACACAGGTCAACACCTGTGTGTTGGTTTTTCTCAGGTTTGACCTTACAAGGGATTTAGGGATCTCTGTGTAAGCTGAAGCTAAGTGATGGTCTCAGTAGGTTACAGTGTCCTGTAAAAATAATTTTTGGATAAAGTGGAAATGAAATTTTTCAATCCTGACCACAATTTCAGTACATTATTATAGTAGTTGACAAGTTTGCACAGCCTGGGTCAGAGCAAAGCACTGCTGAGGCTGTTCGTCACACCTGCTTGGTGTCATTTACATGCTTCATCAAGCATGGAACCACCTCGAGCCAATAGCTGTGTGAAAATGCTTTAAGAATCTGCTGCATCATTTGAGAAAGAAAGGATGGATATACCCCTACTTGTCAAATGGACCTAATTTTGTGAGTGAGGAAGGTTTGAGTTTGAAGATCCACAGGGACTGCTTTTTTTGTGGGTTTTGGTGTGGATTTTGGTTTTGGTTTGTTTTAAGTGACTGTTTTGAATGTAGGAGCTACTAAAGAAATGCTTGATAATTGCAAACAGCTAATGAATAACAGTCAAGAGTAGTTTGGAGTATCCAGTAACGTGACCAGTGTGAACAAATAGCACTGGCTCTGTGGAGCATGGTTTTTTTTTCATCTACGTGTGCCATGGTCTATTTAGTGGAGTCTAAGAATTTCTTGCTTGTTTCAAAGAAGGCTCTAGTTATGGCAAGTGTGAAGTCAGCTACCAGAATTCAGCACTCCTTACAACTTTTGAGTTACACATCTCTTTCCTATGCTTGCAGCAGAACAGTTCTGTGCTGCCCTTTATTGAGGTTTTTGGGGCGATATCAGTGTAACCATAAAGTGTTCATCTGACAAGCAGCTAAAGGTGGAGACTACACAGCAGTACTCGTGTAAATAAACACACAGTCCAAAAGTAGTTGGGGTAATACATCTTTTCCTTAGGAGAACAAGAAAATCAATGATACTACTGGAAAAAAAAAAATCCATATAATTTCCAAACTTTCTTTTTTTGTTTAATGAACATTGTAAGATTTTTCCAAACAATGATTTTCATCTTCATCTGTTTTAGCTGTTTTGTACAGCTTGTATCTTAGAATGAGTGTCTGCGAACTGGCACCACGCTACAGTCTACCGTAAGACTTTTAATTCCAGCATTACTTAGCTGTCAAAATCATGCTTTTTTTATCCTGCAGATATTTTATTGGTCTTGAGTTTGCTAGGTTATTTTTTTTCCAAAGAAATGATAGGACATTTGTACGCAGTAGTATATCCATATGTAGTATCATCTTTGTGGCACTGTGTTTTGTAACTGCCTGAGTGTGCAGATAACAAATTACTAGGACCAATCCTCCTACTGACTTAGTGCTGACAAATGGTTTGGCAAATATCTTGTCTGAAAAAGGGTAAGCTTGGGGTCTGCCATCTTCAACTATGGCTTAAATTCAGAAAATTATTTCTTACATCTTCTGAAAAGAGATGGAAAGAAAGTAATGAAAGTCAAATTGAGAATTTCCAAATTAAATTCTTAAGATCAGATCAGATTTTTTTGTTGTTTTTATTCCTGCACAACATTTAAAAGTTAATTATTGCACTTATTTATTGTCACAAGTCCAAAATCATTCACGTGCAGAAGATCTGCCCGAGCATGGTTTAGCTGGTTATTTGAGCTTGCTGCTTTTATTAGATTTGGAAATAAAATAATATCTTAATGCTTAAACATTTATGAGTAAATCTCCTGTGAAAGTCAAAACCACTGGACTTCAGAAAGTAGACTGGCACAAAGGGAGTCGGAGAAAATCAAATGAGCTTAACTCTCTGTTGTCTGGCATCTCTGTACTTCAGAAGCCGATGCCAGCGTTTTTCACTGTCCTGTTCAACAATCTTCAGATTTCTGTATCTTTTCCTTTTAAGATGTTTTCTGAAGTACAGAGCTGAAGAGACCAATAATGAAAAGATAAATCCATAGATGATGAAAGGATTTTCCTGATCTTAGTAGTTAACATAATAGTTCGAAAAGAATTTACAAGTACTTGTTCAAATGCACTACGTAGAGAGCGAATAAAATAAACAGCAAGATGTGTTGTGATAGGAACTCAGATGATCAAAGGGAACTACTGAATAGGCATAGTTATTCTTTCAGATAAAATAAGGAAGTAATTCCTTTGAGAGTTTTTGTGATCATTTCTGTTGGGAAACTTTGTATGCATTACTCAGAAATTCAATGAAGAGAAAAGCAATACAGCCTAGATAATAGGGTCAGCTTTGAGCATGAGGTGGCATGTGGACATAGCTTCAGCTATTTCTCCAAATCATTTGAATGGAAATATTGGATTAGTTAACCTTGTGTCAGGTCTGTTAGTTAAATAAACCCTCCAACTGTTCCTGACTGAAGGATGCATAGTTGTGGCTGAAAGATGCTGCTGCTTTTCATTAGAATTTTGTCAAACATATCCTGCTAACATAATGATTTTAAAAGAAAATGGTTTATTCGATGGAAAGGATAACAAGCAGAAAATTCACAGCCTTTTCTTTTCACAGGGTGTTTCAGCCCAGTAGGAAATCCTCTTAGCCGAACACTATTGGGTAGACTACAGACGGTAAGGAATTCTATTTTTGCATTTTTTAAACTTGATTTTTAACTATATAATGTCATTATTCAGGATTTCTCGTTGTAGAGAGGAAGGGATTTGTTTTCATCCTGTCTTTGTTCAGGTATCTTCAAGAAAATTGTCTACATGGGCAAATAAGCTAGAGCCAGCTGGTGGCAATAGCAGATATTTACAAATTGAAAGTTTGGGCTTTATTTTTTCATTCATTACGTGTTCATGTTTAGAAATAAATAAACCAAAATCACATTCCTGTGCTTTTTAGTGTCACTAAGAATACAGACATTGATAAGTAGGTAAAGAAAGCTGGGCTAGTAACTTGAAATGGAATCCTGTTTGCAGCACCATGTTTTCATCCTTCACCTTTTTGCAACAAGCAAAAGCACAACCATCCTCTCTTCCTTTGATTGCTTATCTGTTAAATGTTGATTGGAAACCATAGGAATTGTATTGTTCCTTTCTTTCTGTCCTGCTGATCAGCATAGTAAGACTCCAACAGAATCTCCTAACACCATTAATTCTGACTGTACACTTGATAAACCTGGATTAACCCAAAACATGTGAAGAGAGTAGGGACCAGAAGAATGAGCAATGCTTCTGAATACTGACTGTAGTGTGGCTCTAGAAAGATAGGCCTGGTTTGCTTCAGATATTAATCCTCCTACACCCATGACCAGAATGCCACGATGGAATATTCTGTCTTAATTGCATGCTAATAGTAACCTTCCAGAGAACTGTTGGGAAGGGACATAAATTAACTTGGATCATTTATAGGTTTGGATTTGTCATTTACAGTTTGGATTTGAGCTTTCAGTTTGGGTTGGTTTAGGGTTTGGTTTTTTAATCTACCTTATTAAACAGAATCTATTTGTAACACTGGGTAAGTCTGGTAAGATACATAGGGTCACCAAGAAATTTTGAAAGAGCATATTGCTGTTTTGTTAGCAGCTGAATGATTCTTGTTTTCACCTTATAAATTTTTTAGCTGTCAACATGTAACTTTTAAGCAGAAGCATAAATTATTCAATCAGTATTTTAGTGTCCTCCATCCACAGCAAACTCTATAAAACAGGATCAGCGGTTCTGGAAAGCTCTAAATAGCAGCTACTTTAAATTACTGTTTTTTCAGAGAAGGTTCAATTAAGGTTTTGAACATTGGAGTTAATTTTATTCCTTTGGTAAATGCAATAATAGCTATGTTGTAAGCACTGGGCAAGTCTGTCATTTATATCAAGAACGTAGCATATTTACAAACAACGAAATAGTTGGAAGAGATTTTAAATCATTTCAGGAGCTGGAATATTTCAGATGCTTCTGAATTGATCTTTTTTTGTGTGTGTCTTTTTCTTTTTCTTTTTTAATCCCTGTAGGCTTTACTACAGCAGCTGTGTTTGCATTTCTATTTTCTGTTTGTGCATCGCAGGTTTCAATAAACTGCAGCCTGGCACAGTTTTGGTTTTTTGCTTGTTTGGTGGTTGTATTTTTTCTCCTCTAGGCAGATTATAGATTCCCATGCTCATTAAATATTGAAGGGCTGTAATCAAATAAAGATTGTAGTCATCTGAAGCCTAAGGAAGTAACTTTACAGTGTCTACAGACAGATTAATTGAGACCAAAGAAGAATACATTACTCTTAGCAATTAATATTTTTTAGAATCATTTAAATTTAGCTATTAATTCTGGCCTTGGACTTCTGTTTCCTGTAGACTAAACTTATCATTTAGATGTCCTAGGCTAGGAGTGTGTTGACAATTAATTGGATTAGAACAAACCCAGAAATATGATAGTGCTAACAATGTTTAATTATTTTATGCTAAGTCTCAGCTTATTTAGCATTTCATTTAAAACTTCAATTACTGGGTTAAAGAGATTGCATGACACTGTTGGGGAAGGAGAGGATAAGTACATTTCTAGCCCTTGGGTTCATAAGGAAAAATGACAACAGTGCAGCAACTGTAAAATCTCAGATTAGAATTCTTACACATTTGAAGTATTTTCTTACTTTCATAACCTAGTTGTGAGTTTTTTGAGCACTGCAGGTTCATTTCTTTATCTATTTAAAAAAAAAACAACAAAGAAAAAGACAGCCATAAAACAAAACAACAGCAAAAAAAAACAACAAACCAACAACAAAAAGGAAGAGCAGAACTTAAGCTATCAAACACAGATTTACGGAACAGACAAGAGAAGCTTTGACACTTAATCCCTGTGTCTTCACCAGAGTGTTTGCATGAGCAACACTCCCAGTTTCTCTTCCATTCTGGCAGACAGCAGGTATAGGGAAGTGGACTGCAAAGAAGCGTCCAAGAAAATAATGTTTGCCCTTCTTCATTGTCACTGACTCTGTCACTCTTAACTGGAAAAGAAGGGAGGGTGGCTTTGGCCCTGCACACACCCACATTTGGGATCAGCTCAGTATGTGTCATCTCTGCTTGAGGTTAATCTTAGAAAATCTTAACTTCTCCAGTGTAGTTATTAAGAGTTAATGACTAATTAGAAGTGAGACTTAATCTGTATGTTTATTGTGTTACAATGAAGGATGCATTTTTATATGATGAAGAAGCATGAGAAACCACTGGCAGACTTTAAATTTTTCCATATGTTTCTTTTCTTTAAACTTTTCTGTTGTGGTATGTGAAATACATTTGTTGCACAGCAGAAATGAAACACTGGCATTGTTACAGAAAAGGCACTAATGGCATATCACTTGTTCTTACTCAGTGTTGCTTCTTCCAAGGGAAGGTTTGCTTCCTAATGTCCAAATCCTTTGGCAAAAACCTCCATTATCAGAAACATTGAAAGTGCCCAAGTGCAAAGAAGCAGGAAACATTTTTTTCACTGACAATACAGCAATTTGTTTATCAGTTTACTCTTGCCTGTAGTGCTCTCTTTTGTATTAGTGTCTTAAAACATTTTTATTCGGTTTTTTGTTGTTTGGTTGTGGGTTTTTTTTTTTGTGTACGTGTGTTATAAATGCCAAGACTGAGTGGGTTAATCATGGATAACCAGTATGATATTCCATGATCTAGAACTCTGCATCAACTGCTGGATCTAGGGACAGGGATCTGCTGGAGAGGGTCCAGCAGAGGGCTATGAGGACAATTAGGGAACTGGAGGGCAGGGCTGATGAGGAGAGGCTGAGGGACCTGGGGCTTTATAGTCTGAAGGAGAGGAGAATGAGAGGGGATTTGATAAATGTTTATAAGTATCTGAAGGCTGCCAGGAGTGGGGGGGACAGGCTCTGCTCATTGCTCCCTGAGATAGGACAAGGAGCAATGGGTCTAAATTGCAGCACAAGAGGTTCCACCTCAACACAAGGGGGGATTTCTTTATTGTAAGGGTTAGAGACCTCTGAAACAGGCTTCACAGAGAGGTTATGGGGTCTCCTTTTCTGGACACTTTTCAAGGCCTGTCTGGATGTGTTCCTCTGTTAGATAGTATTGTCCTGCTCTGGCAGAGGTGTTGGTCTCGATGACCTCCTTTGGTCCCTTCCAACCCCTAATATCCTGTGATCCTGTGATCTGTTGGTCTTCTTCTGAGGATGTTCCTTAGGCTGAAAGCTCTTAGCAGCTTTATTCAACCAAAATCAGTGTGAAATGGTGAACGTTTTCAGCAAGCATTTTGTTCCTGTTTCTCACAGATGGTCTGCCTCCTCAGAACATGACTGTATAGCCCCACATCTGTTCTGATGTGAGAAAAGGACTAGTTTCCATCTTGCATTTAAAAGGAGAAAAAAAAAAAAAAAAAGAGAGAGATATCTTTATAATGCTAAAAGTGGTGAATTTATACACTTCAGTATGCCACTTTTTGGAATCCTGAAGATGTGCCCTAATGTTGTAATCCAACATTAAAAACTGATGTTCCTAAACAAAAAGGTCAGTCATTCTTACTGTGTGTAACTTGCAGTGTAGCTAGTGTTTGACACTGACATATGGCATGGCACACCAGAAGTAGGCTGCCCTGGCAATTCCCCAGTCCCACTGCAGATAGAGGATGTGTGCAGCCCCTACAGAGTATCTCTTTAAGAGGAAACTTTGGCTTGTTGCTGCTTTAGACATTTCACAGAGTGTCTGAGAGCATTCAACATAGTCTCAGGATGACTCATGGATTTTAGCTTGTTATTTCCAAACAGCTCTTTCTCACTTCAAGCTCTTCTTATGTTGAGTGTTTGAGAGTGTGTGAATACTTTATTAAAAAGACCGAGAGATTGAGACACAATAATGGGGCAATATGAGCACCTGAACTAGATACCTAAATAATACTGCTAATAATTTTGATGAATCATTTTTGAGCAACAGGAGGCACTCCCATCCCACAGGCTAAGCTCACTGCCTGCACAGTTCTCTTCACCTTGAGAATGGAAAATGGGAGTTAGCTGAAACCTGTGAGGCAGTGTTAGCTACCAGCAGACCACTGAACAAGCCACATACTCTGCATTGCAGCTCCACCAGTCTTTGTTCAAAATTTGTTTATCAAATCAGGCAGTTACACTGTTAGGTTTGGCATTTTTTTTTAGTCTGTGTATGTGCTTAATTACTCAGAACTCTTTAGGTGGCAGGCTTAGATGTTCTTGCAGATGATAAGAGCTGAATGAAACTGTTCACTTTTGTACTTGTTAGTGTGGCTGTAACTACTGTGGCAGTATTGAAACAATCTGGAGACTGGATGCAACCTCTGTGTTCAGGATAGACAGTGATTTCTCTTCCATATGGCATAAACCTAGCTCAGGGGGGAAAAAGCTATTGCTGGGAAGAATCTGTATTCTAGAGAATGCCATTTATTCTGCTGAGGATTGCAGTAATGATGTTCCTTGGATCACCCTTATTTTAAAAAATAATAATATAAAAAGAACCAAACACATACAAAAAAAGGCAAAACAAAAATAAAATCAGGGAAAATAAAAGGAGCAATGCAGAGAAGAGAGGAGAAAAACGCCAATGCAAAAGCCAGTTAAAGGAGGGGCTGTAAATGATGAAAAAGGTGAAGTATGTTGGACAGAAAGGTTGAAATTTAAATGTTGTTTATAATGCAGTGCAGTCTGTTACGGGTGGAAATGTTTGCTTCACAAAGCTCACGTTTGAATAGAATAGAATAGAATCAACCAGGTTGGGAGAGACCTCCAAGATCATCCAGTCCAACCTAGCACCCAGTCCTAGCCAGTATTTTCATTGCTACATAATACTTCTGTGTTGTAGTTTGTGTCCTTTGACACACACAAAGTCTAAGAGGAACTGATTTCCCTTGTTTGAAAATAAGCCATTGAAAAAAAATTAACTAATACCAACAGAAGACTTCCATCCCTTCCTTTGTTCTAATTTTCAGCTAATTTTCATCATTTTTCTTGTTTAAATCTTCTTTCACGTGAAGAATTCTTTTGTTTGACAGAAAACAAATTTTGTAGGTACAGGCACAACTTAATTATTGCATTACATACTTGCAACCCCTTTGACTTTGCTGGAAGTCTGAAGAGTAGGTGATAAAGGCAGACCAATTATAGTTAAATGGAAAACATTGATTATGTAGACCAACCTGAAATTGTGCCATCTTTTGCATAGTGGTTCAGAGGTAAAGTTCACTGCAACAACTTCTTAAACATCTACTGTAGTATTTGCAATGCAAACAAGCTTAGACTTCATAGTCATCAATCCTCTGTCTTCCCCAGTGATGTCTCTAGTGTAGTGTGTGCATACTTGCAAACATCTACATGCTTCTAAATATCTGCATAGCCACTATTACTCATCGTTGCCTAATACCACTTCTGCTTTCTCTTTTGTAATAAAAAGATTTTATTAAAGATAATTCTTAGTGCTTTACAGTAGATGTGAAAATACTCCCCATTATAGCTTATAAAAATATTTCATATTCAACTTGTTCAAAAATTACTTCTAGAATGGTGACTGCCTGACTGCCCTAGGAATGAGAGGAGGAAGCAGTTGTCCACTCGGACAAGAGACAGTAAGTATTATGTAATTCTTTGCAGTGTTTTCCACAGCTGTTACACTGTATCTGTGCTTTTGAAAGCACTTTTTTGGTGGGTTTTGCTTGGTTTGCTTTTGGTTGGTTTTACCATGATCTCACAAAATTATTTTTTTCTTGCTGCCTTCAGTTTTGTCCGTTTTACTCACATGGTCAAAACCAGCATAGCCACATTACTGCTGCTTTTATATCACTTCTGAAAAAGCAGTTTGTAAATGTTCATGAATATCAATATTTTTATATGTTTATCTTTGCTTGAACTTAGAGAGAGGCAGAACTTCACATATGTCTCAATGTCACAACAGAAGAAATTATATTGCTTCGGGCGTAATTGTGAGCATTTTGCATTCGTGTTTGGGCCTGAGGTGCATTTCTTGTATCCTCTTATGGTCATTTTATAATCACCTGTCTCCAGAGAATATAATAACAGTTTCTACATTTCATTTAAATTGTTAAGCTTGCTAAAGCAGTTGTATTACAAGACAGATTGTTATTGTAGCTTTTTTACTTTGGAAAACCAGACAGTGGGACGCACTCGATTGATGTGAGCTGTGCATTGGCATGTGTTGCGCATTGCTGATCACACCAGATCTTGCAAAAGGAGTTTTCTGTTGTGCTGCCTTTTATTGTTTTTCATGCTGTCAAACAATTAGTGTTACCTTTTTTGGGTTTTGTTTTTTTCTCCAACCTTAAGTGACCTCATGATTTTCATAGTACTGCTAAGGAAACCATTGTCACTTAAGTGGGCACTGTTAGAGCACCCCTTGCTGGACGTAGTCGTGTGAGCTTCAAGTTCTGCACTGTTTCTCTATGGTGCTATTAGTATATTTTAGTTTGATTCTGTTCTGTAGATCATATTCCTTTATTATCAGCATCTGTAATTACTGTATTAGCTTTCCTTATGCACAGAGGAGAATTATGCTAAAGGATATTTCATTGTTTCACTTCTTTCTCTAAGCTCAGGATTACTGAATGCCTATTTAGGTGAATTTGCCAGCTACTGAGAACTGCTCATAAACATTTTTTGATGCTGAGCAGCTCACCAATCACCTAATAGAATTTGCAATGGTAGAATCATTTCCATCTTTTGTCATTCATAACTGATGTAATCTATTTGATTGCTCACAGGGAATTAGGGAAAAAACAAGTGTCATTGTCTGTATTTTTACACACAGCTCACAGATGATCTTGCTCAAAAAAGAAACGAAAATATGGAAAGCACTGCACAGTTCAGCAGTCTTAGGATTTCAGTGTATGCATGAGTAATTTAAAAAGGAGGTTATTTCTCCAGGTTCCCATCTTTGTAATAACTTTGCTGTCTCCATCAGTCCCTATAACCTCCTAACAATCCCTGTTTCTGACCATTTAGAATTTCATAGGGATGTCTGAGCTAAAGATTATATAGAGAGAAGCAGTGTTCTTTGTGTAATTTTGCTCTTCCCTTATGATGGGGAAAGTGAGCAATTCCCTTATTCTTTGAGTTCACTTGCTTTCAGTCTTCTCTGAATCCACCAGGACAGAGTTTTGTTTGTAAGGCACAGGAAATAAGAAATTATACTTAATATTTGGATATTTAGTGATGAGGTCAGGGTTCTGGTAATGTGTTCATGGAATCATAGAACGCCAAGTTGGAAGGGGCCGCAAAGATCAGTTACCTTCTTGTAGTATGTGCTGACCACTGCTAGTACTTTTTTTCCAGAGAGGTATGGACACCTCGTGTTTCACTGGCAAATGGATTATGTGAAGTGGAATGTAAATGTATTTTGGGCAGGTATTTGTAAAATTGGATATGCAAATCCTTATTGCTGAAAAAAAAATCAGTAGTTGTTCCCTTCAGTAAATCTGTCGCACTGTTGAAGTGTTTATTCAAACACATATGCTTCAGGAGCACACACAGAATGGGATCTGAAGGTGGTGTAACAATTCTGAGAAAGTGAATATTTGAAGGTTGCCTTCCCCCCCCCCAACTTTGCTTCACAAGTACATTGCTTATAAAACTAACAGCTGCTGTTTTGAAGCTAATCTTAGTGAATTGAATGTTCTTAACCATTTCTACAATCCCACAGTCCTTTATCTTGCCTCTCCTGCTGCTTTCCCACCACCCCTGATCCCATTAGCAAAACTTGAGACAGCCTCAGCTTTTACCAAAGTGCAGCTTTGGTTTCAGCTGCTTTTCTGCAAGAGGAAGTGAATGTTGCGCTTTTTTCTCTGTGGCATGGTTGTGATAAAGCTGTGGTGCTCTTATCTCTCTTTTAGGTAGTGGCTCTTTATGACTACACAGCGCATCGATCAGATGAGCTAACCATCCATCGCAGTGACATTATCCAAGTGTTATACAAAGATAATGATAACTGGTGGTTTGGCAGCCTAGCAAATGGACAGCAAGGCTATTTTCCAGCTAATTATGTGGCTGGTGAAAGTAAGTTTACTGCTGTCTTCCTGGTATACCAGTGTGGGTTTAACTGATGGTCCAAGATTTTACCGCGCTGTACTGTTTATTGTTCTGAAGGTATGAATTTATGTAGCACACAAATGGCATGATGCTGACTTACTGTGATGCAGAAATTGTGTAACTTTAGCTAACCACTTAGCAAGTTAACATACCTGTCTGAGGAAGGTACTGGCACTTAGTTAAACATTCCAGCTCATACAGTACTGACTTAATTATCAGTCCAGTGGATTGATTCCTTGTCTTTTCTTACATATAGCGACCTGGTTCACACTCAGCTTTGGCAATGTTCTAGGACGCATCGAAGCATTTCATAGACATCTTAGGCTGCTATTGGGCATTCTCTGTTAGATCTACCTGGTTACTTTTATTAAAGCTTTCAATTTCCATCCCCCCAGTCTAATGGAGGATACCAAGTTCCCCAGAAGTGGATTTCAGTGTGAAGCTTTAAAACAACACTAATGGTTAATTCCTGCATATGAGCACTGAACTTGCTGCCAGGTGTTTACCAATGTTAACCCAACATTTCTCAAGATATTTTCTAGTTCCTCCCTCTGTCTTTCAAGTCTAATATTTTTGCCTCTTTCTTTAAAGACCTTAGTTGTAACACTATGGTAACCTGATGATGATATTTAAAATCAGATTAATTAATGTTCTTCCTCTCTGTTCTCCCCTTTCAGTTCCTGTGCATTTTCTCCTTCCTTTATTCCTTGCAAAATAAGCCAAAGAGCAGCCTTCAGGAAGGGTCCTCAGTGATGATCTGTTGTTGTTAAAAATAAAACAAAAGTTCTGAGACCATTAGCTAACTGTGCACAAAAAAACCCTTGGTATACAATTTGTTATTTCAATTATTTCATCTTATTACTGGATCAGAAGAAATATATATGACACGTTGGTTAAGTATCAGCTGCAGTGCTGTCAGTATGCAATTTGTTCTTAGTCATGTAAAGATTTGACTGGTTTTATATAATAACCTGTTTTGTAAATGATCTCTATAGAAATCACATTTAAAGCTAACTCATATAAAGAAAATGTAGTGAGCACATTTTGATAAATTCTGATACAAACTCTCTCCTCAGACAGTTCTCACTTCAGTTACATCCCATTTTTTGATAGAGTCACATAAAATATAGATACTTTCATGACTCTCATGATGCTTGTGGATCCTGTTTTCAGAAGAATATGAAGAACAGCAGTCAGAGTTACTACCAGATTCTGCTCCTCTCCTACCTGAAGGACCAACAGAAGCAGAGGAAGGTTCTCCAATGCTACATAAGGTAGTAAGGATTTGTTCTGTAAATAATGATGGAGTATTGTGCTAGTTTGAAGCTAGCTGGAATATTTTGGTGAGAAGAATTAGATTATAGGCTGTGAAAAGGAAACAGTGGTGATGTCTGCTTCACTCATAGGCTTGCTGAGATGTATAAAATCAAGAACATAAATATAGATAACAAAGTTGCTCTCTCTCTAACCTAGCCTGCTCTCTGTGCAACTAATGCATCTGCTTCCTAACCCCCTTGGCTGACCCTCCAAACTACCTTGAATATAAGCATAGATAACACAGTTTCTGTGTGTCTCTGGCTCCCTGCACTTTTCTCTCTAACGTGCTGTCTGTATAACTAATCCTTCTGCTTTCTGGGCCATTCTTCCAAACTTACCTTGAACGTAAGGCAAAGTCTGGGATAAGGTAGAGGGGTGGAAAGGAGGTGGAAGGGTGGTTGGGAGCCCCTCCTGGGGACTCTGGTTTCTGTGAGGGCTGTTGTGTTTCTGTATTACTTTTTAACTTGTCTATTTCTGTCTATAGCTGTATAGATTGTAATTATCTGCTTGTATATTGTGCTAAGCTGTAAATATAAAGCTTCTTTCTTAATTTCCAGCTGGCTGAGTCTAGTATGGGTGATTTCATGAGAGTTGGGGGTTGGGGGGCAGGGTAAAACCCAAACCATCACAGATACGTCTTTTGTGTTCTGTGCTGGGTGGCCTGTATAAATTCTCATTCCTTTTGGAAAAAGGTAAGCAGATTTTCAGCACATACCTAATATTTGTCTCGTGTGGAACCAGTTGTTCCATCATGTGCCAGTTAAATACTCTGCCTACTTTTGCACTCATTGTAGTGATGAGGCAAATCTCTCATTGACTCCAAGATTGGCAGAAGTATCTTTTTGATATTTTTTGACATTGAATGTGGATTTATCAAAACCTGACATACTTTGGAGCACCTAACTGCCCTCCTTGACACTGCCCACAAGGTTATTCAGATTTTTTGCCATTAAATTCAGATTGTTTAGGAAAAAAACAGTCAAGTTTTTCTCTCAAAAGTTTTCAGTCCATGTAATAATATCCTAATTATAGATATACAGTGTGATCGTAAAGCCTTACTACCCGCCCAGGAGACATGCTGCATCCAAACCATAGAATCATAGAATGGTCTAGGTTGGAAGGGACCTCAAAGATCATCCAGCTCCAACTCCCTGCCATAGGCAGGGACACCTCCCACTAGAGCAGGTTGCTCAAGGCCTCATCCAGCCTGGCCTTAAACACCTCCAGGGAGGAAGCATCCACAACCTCCCTGGGCAACCTGTGCCAGTGTCTCACCACCCTCACTGTAAAGAACTTCCTCCTAAAATCCAGTCTAAATCTCCCCTCTTCCAGTTTAAACCCATTACTCCTCATCCTGTCATTACAAGTTGTAGTCAATGGATGTTTCAGTTTACAAGCTGCTGATGAGTTCTCTGATGTGAATGACTGCACTCTTCCTGTAGATTGCTCAGGAGAGTGGACTACAGAGACGTCATAGTTTGGAGCAGCAAAGGCAAAGAAAGGCTTTTGTTTTGGCAGTCCAGTGTCTCTCCACTCCCACTGTATATTTGTATTGGGTTGCAATTAACTATGGCATTATATTGTTTACATATCAGATACTATATATTGTATACAGAAGCTTTCCTCTTTCTGTGATTACAATGAGGAGTCAGAATATGCTATTTACAGAATAACAAAGGAACACCAACCAGCTTTTCTTTTTTTGTCAAGGGGAAGTATGGGGTTTGATTTGTGTTTATTTTTGATTGTTTGGTTGGGGTTTTTTTTGATTCATTTGAATTTAGTTTTTCAGATCTATAGAGATCTTGCTATGTGCAAAGCAGGCCAAATGTCTCTCACTTCTCTAGAAAGCACAGATTAGAAACTTTGCAGAGCTTACGTTCTCCTGCTTTGAAGGCTGATGATTAAAAGATAGGATGTTGAAAGATATTAAAAGATAGGATGCTTTGTAAGCAAAAAAAAAAGAGAGCAGTTCAGTAGCTGCTAAAATGTAATTAATTATTTCATTACAAAACATCTCTGTCCTTGCTTCTTAAGTGTGATTTCCACAGCTACTTCTTGAGTCAGATGGTACTAATATAACTGCTTCCAAAATTGTTTTCAGATTTCTCCCAAATTACTTGACTTTTCCATGCACTTTTCTAAAACTGAGTCTGATGTTTTGTCTGATGTGCAAGACTCAAAACTGTTTCTTAGTTACAATTTTCTTTTTTTTTCAAGTGATTTATCATAACTTTGCTGCATAATATATATTGCAGTGTTCAAGGTTAAAACACTCCAAGTTACTTCTGCTGTACCTTTTATGTGTAGCTTTTGTTTTTAATAGGTGAATATAGAGAGGTAGCATTTAAGAAATTGAGTACAGATTGCTTGCTTGTCAGCCTTGCTGAAACCAGCTGTCTTGTTGAAGCAAGTAGGTTCAGGCTGGACATGAGGGAGAAGTTGTTCAGCATGAGAGTGGTGAGAGCCTGGAATGGGTTGCCGAGGGAGGTAGTTGAGGCCCCGTCCCTGGAGGTGTTTAAGGTCAGGCTGGATGGGGCTCTGGCCAGCCTGATCTAGGATAGGGTGTCCCTGCCCATGGCAGGGAGGTTGGAACTGAATGATCCTTGTGGTCCCTTCCCACCCTGACTGATTCTATGATTCTAAGCCAGTAGCTATAAATCAAATTACTAAGTGTTTTGTTTCTAAAGAAGATAATTAGTCGCTACACTCAGTAGTATTAATTAATCTGAAGTATCTTTCTCAGCACTTAGAAGGGAAAAGTGCTGAGAAATATACTTATTTCATCTAGTAGGAATTTAGTTGATTTACTGGATAAAAATGTTTTCATGGGCACCAGCTAGCGTTACTGGAGTGTACAACCAGTACTTATTACTCAGCTTTGTCACAATTAACCTTGGGTTACTTTTGATCACTTGCATTTTCTCAGGTGTCTATGGTTGACATGACTTTCCAATTGCAGAGTCCTACACTTTGGCCACAGTAGCCCCATGCAGCACTACAGGCTGGAGGATGAGTGGCTGGAGAGTGGCCTAGCTGAGTGAGATGTGGGAGCACTGTTGGCAGCCAGATGGACATGACCTAGCAGTGTGCTGAGGAGGCACATGAAGCCAGTAGCATCTTGGCCTGTATCAGGAATAGTCTGGCCAGCAGGACTAGGGATGTAATTCTGCCCCTGTACTTGGCACTGGTGAGGTCTTACCTTGAGCACTGTGTGCAGCTCTGGGCCCCTTACTGCAAGAAAAATACTGAGGTGCTGGAGCAGGTCCAGAGAAGAGCGACAACACTGATGAGGGAGCTACAAGTCTGATGAGGAGAGGTGAGGGAGCTGGGACTGTTTAGCCTGGAGGAGACTCTGGGGGGACGTTATCACTCCCTACAACTACCTGAAGGGAAGTTGTAGTCAGGTGGGGGTCAGGTTCTTCTCCCAGGCAACTTGTGACAGGACAAGAGGGCATGGCCTGAAGCTGCACCAAGGAAGGTTTAGGTTGGATGTTAGGAAGCACTTCCTCACAGAAGGAGTGATCAGGTACTGGGATGGATGGCCCAGGGAGGTGGTGGAGTCACCATCCCTGGAGGTCTTTTAAGAAAAGATTGGGTGTTGCACTCGGTGGCATGGTGTAGCTGATGTCATGGTGTTAGGTTATGGGCTGGACTTGACGATATCAGAGGTCTTTTGCAGCCTCAATGATTCCATGATTCTAACAATAGTTTTTTATTACCAGTAGCACTTTCTTAGTAAAACTCAATTCTAGTAATATTTCATCCAAATAGTCTTTGCTGTGATTCTTCTGGCACTTCAAGTTAAACTGACTGGAAGTTTATAGTAGACTATATAATTCATACAGATATTCAAAAGACACACAGTGACAATCCAAAACCAAGCACATATGTTGCTTTTTATCTTGCACAGCATCCAAGGGCAAGTGCAAAATCTTACGAGTCCAGAGAAAAGTAATGCATCATTTACAAGTCCAGGGGATAAAAAATATGTAAGAGGGTATACTCAAGATTAAACTAGCAAAGAATAGTCAGTGAAAAGAGTGTGGAAAAGAGTACATGGTGTAGACTATTTATTTTCTTTTTATTTTCCCCTTCTGCTTTAAAACAAGGTCAGGGAACACAAAGCCGGGATGGAATACATCTAATATTTTGTTAGAACTAGCTACTACAAATCAAAATTCAGCTTAGATTTAATTTTTTGGTTAACACATTTTAGGCTGAGGTAATGGCTAAGATTCCCAAAGTGCCTAAATGATTGCGAAATACAAATCAGGCTGTTTTGTTGTGGTTTTGAATTTCAAGTTGCTAAGAAGGTAGCGAGACCTTATCACTCTCTACAGATACCTGAAAGGAGGTTGTAGCCAGGTGGGGGTTGGTCTCTTCTCCCAGGCAACCACGGGCGGAACAGTTTCCCTTTCACAGCCTGTAACTCTTCTCACCAAAACATTCTAGCTAGCTTCAAACTAGCACAATGACACAGCCTCAAGCTGTGCCAGGACAGGTTTAGGCTGGATGTTAGGAAGTTCTTAACAGAAAGAGTGATTGCCATTGGAATGGGCTGGCCAGGGAGGTGGTGGAGTCGCCATCCCTGGAGGTGTTTAAAGAAAGACTGGCTGAGGCACTTTGTGCCATGGTTTAGTTGATTAGAAGGGTTAGGTGATAGGTTGGATTTGATGATCTCGAAGGTCTTTTCTAACCTGGTCTAATTCTGTGATTCTGTGAGTTGAATCAAATCTCTGTAAGACTTGTGATGCCTTGAATGGTTTTACAGCAGCTCCAGAACACTGCACAGAAGAACCAATTTGTCATTCAGCTGTGATAATGAAGGAAAGTTCTGCAGCACTTTGGCTTTAGGCAATACTTGACTCTCTTGAGACAAAACTGCTAAGAAGACCACTGAGGGGGCTGATCGGTTATGGGAGTTCCTGTGTTGCAGCAATGACACTGCAGCTTTTCTTCCTATTCCTTTCATTTTTTTTCTGTATAAGAGCTGATGAAAGGAAATGTCACCCATCCTTGATGTGTTTTAAAAGTCATTTGGATCTGGTGCTTGTGGATCTGGTTTAGAGGTGAACCTTGCAGAATATGGTGTTGGTTGGACTTGGTGATCTCGAAGGTCTTTTCCAACTTGAACGTTTCTGTGGGTTTGTGAAATTTCTTTTACATGAGAAATAAGGAAAATCATTATTTTGTAATACCCTATGGGAGGTATTTACTTTGGTAGAAAATTAATCTTTTTTTTTAACTATTCAATCAAAAAATATTTATTGAAGAATTAAGTTGTTGCTTAGGTTGTTAGCATGAGCAGGAAGATACAACTGCATTTTTTGGTTGTGTTTGAGTTTTGGCCACAAGCACATTTTCCCCAATAATGACTTATGTACAGGTCTGCTACGTATTCTGGTCTTGCTTAAGTTGTTAGCATGAGCAGGAAGATACAACTGCATTTTTTGGTTGTGTTTGGGTTTTGGCCACAAGCACATTTTCCCCAATACTGGTCTGGAACACAAACCGTATAAGGAGAGGCTGAGGGAGCTGGGGGTGTGCAGCCTGGAGAAGAGGAGGCTCAGGGTGACCTCATTGCTGTCTACAACTGCCTGAAGGGAGGTTGTAGCCAGGTGGGGGTTGGTCTCTTCTCCCAGACAACCAGCAACAGGAGTACACAGTCTCAAGTTGTGTCGGGGGAAGTATAGGCTGGATGTTAGGAGGAAGTTGTTGGCAGAGAGAGTGATTGGCATTGGAATGGGCTGCCCAGGGAGGTGATGGAGTCACCGTCCCTGGGGATGTTCAAGAAAAGCCTGGATGAGACACTTAGTGCAATGGTCCAGTTGACTGGCTAGGGCTGGGTGCTAGGTTGGACTGGATGATCTTGCAGGTCTCTTCCAACCTGGTTGATTCTATGATTCTGCTACATATTCTGTTCTTCTTGAGGTTTTTTGAGGAATACTGACGTTTCTTATGTTAAGACTGCGAAACACAATTACTGTGAAAACCATCATAGGAGTTACTTCAAGATCTTTCTACTATATGAGAGTAAACAGGGCACTTAAAATGTAGAATAGTAATAGTGTTTTAATTACTGATAATACCAGATAGTCTAATTAAAAATGATTTTCCAAGTGCAGATATTCTAAACGCCTATCTAGGTAAGCATCAGAATTTTATGGTGAACGAATAAAATGAGATCATTAACATTAGAAGAAGGTGTAGTACTCAAGATCCAATATTAATCTTTGCAAATAATTAAAAAGAAAAAGTTGCAGTTCAAAGAAGCTACTTTCAAACTGCTTTCTACCATCAGCTTTGCATTCAGAACATAATCATTTTATGCAAACCTTGTTTTCCTGCCTTATGAGTTACTTAACTCCTGACCCACAAAATTAGGTCACAATCATCTTTCATTACAACATAGATCTAAACTGCCAATAGAAATTTCATGGAGTGAAGTTCTTACCACACTGATGAAGGATCCCGAGCAACTGAGCTGGACCTGTAATCTGGGTGCTCCAGTGAATGTGCTGTTTTCAGGTTCCTTAAGTGAAGGAAGAAAAGACAAGGATTCAGATAGGGTTCTAGGAGAAAAAAGAATTTGGCTTTTGCAAAATTCTGGCAAATCAGAGGCATTTCCAAGTCAAGGTAATGTCCTCTCTGCCTGTGGTTCTGCCATCTGTGGTTGGAGAATGTGCTTACTTTCACCATTGATCAGTCTCGAGTTTATTACTGTATTAACAGGGATTTTATATGTGAAGTGGAAGAGTTTTTTAATTCTTAGTCTCACAGATGCTATGTTATTGCACTCTAATAGGCTGACTTCTACTAAACTTAGACTAATCCAGCAATCTGTGTGTTTTCAGCAGGCTGTTTCTAATGACTAATGTTTGAGTATGGTTGTTGTGGGCAGTGTGCTTATTAATTTAATAAGCCAATGGGTGTTTGACTTTGTTTCTTCTAAGTCAGCAGAAAAATAATATTAAGCTAATAAAAATAATACTAGATAGCAGGACCAAGACACAAAAGTGCAAATTCCATTCAACTGCTAACATTGAGTAGATACTGGTTTAATTAATTCTGTTTAGAACTTAAGGAAGTAATTAAACTACTGAAAACCTAGAACAGATGTTTGGGAGCTACAGGTTCTGGTTCCGATATGATCTTCTTTAGAGCATGCCAAGACACTTCTCATCTGTGCCTCACTTTACCCTGCATTTAAACTGGACAGTAGTACTTGACAGGGGAATGTTGAGTTTTATTTATCACAGGATCACAGGATCTTAGGGTTTGGAAGGGACCAAAGGAGGTCATGGAGTCCAACCCCCCTGCCAGAGCAGGACAATACTATCTAACACAGATCACAGAGGTACACATCCAGACAGACCTTGAAAGCCTCCAGAGAAGGAGACTCCACAACCTCTCTGGGGAGCCTGTTCCAGTGCTCTGTGACCCTTACAGTAAAGAAGTTCCCTCTTGTGTTGAGGTGGAACCTCTTGTGCTGGAACTTACACCCATTGCTCCTTGTCCTATCCCAGGGAGCAAATGAGCAGAGCCTGTCAACCCCCATCCTGGCAGCCTTCAGATACGTATAAACCATTATCAAATCCCCTCTAAGTCTTCTCTTCTCCAGACTAAAAAGCCCCAGGTCCCTCAGCCTCTCCTCATAAGCCGTGCCCTCCTGTCCCCTAATCATGCTCGTAGCCCTCTGCTGGACCCTCTCCAGCAGATCCCTGTCCCTCTGAAACTGGGGAGCCCCAAACTGAACACAGTATTCAAGATGAGGTCTCACCAGGGCAGAGTAGAGGGGGAGGAGAATTTATGATGGATGAGTTCAGTGTCTGAAAGCAAAGTATTTCCATTCCATCTTTAAATACTGAAACTAAAGCCATGAAAAGAACTGTTGTGAAGCACCCCTGTATTTTCTCTTTATTTAATATGTTGTGATGGTTTGGGTGTTACCTGCCCCCCTACACTTGAGAAAATAACCCTGACTAGACTCAGCAAGCCTATGAGTGAAGTAGACATCACCATTGTTTCCTTTTCACAGCCTATAATCTAATTCCTATCACTAAAACATCCCAGCTAGGCTCAAACTAGCACATATGTTGAGGGTTGTGGTGCGCCTTGCCTATGAGGTCACACAAAATGAAACTAACAATTAGCAGACTGGAGAGTCAAGAACTGTATTTTTGGTTAATTCTGTAGTCCTTCCAGAAAGCTCTTGTTGACTGTGTGGTTACTTTTTTGAAGATGCTGCTGTTAGGCACTCCAGAGCTGCTGAATGATTTTCCTTTCCTACTACTGTTCATTTTTAAGTGGAGTTTGAGAGACAGTAATGTGTGTAACTGGCTGTTTCCTGGAGCAATTCAGGCTGATAGCAAGAACATTAAGCATCTTATTTACAAGCAGACTGAGCACCTCTCTATTTGGCAGAACTGGATGGTCTAATACTTTTAAAACTAAGACTTACTGAGCTATTCAAAAGCAATATAGTAGGTTTTGCTTTAGGCTCCCTAAGAATCTGAAATTCAGCTAACAGTGAAAAAGTCATAAACATGGGCCAAATTAGTTTCAAGCACATTCTTCTCCCTGAAAAAAAATCCCAAAGGTTATTTTTTGGAAAGTCCTAGATCTAACCTCTCCCTCCATTCTGTGGCCTAGGGCTCCAGACTTTCCCTCCAGCTGTCTTAAGGTTTTCATAGGAACCGGTCCCCCTCTCACACTGCCTGCTGGAATGTAGCTGGTTTGAAATGTGGTACGTGACATACCATACACTTACAGAGCGTAGCTGTCCTGCTGACCTGGAATAGAGGACCACGACTGTTTTTCACTGGCACCACTGTGCTGCTGTGTTGTATGAACCTACAATGTGCTGCACCGCTTTCCACAGCTCTTCTCCTCAGTTGTGGTGCTCTGGAGGGGTGATATTCATACCTGGATGAGCAATGGGTGTAAGCTGCAGCAAAAGAGGTTTCACCTCAACACAAGGAGGAACTTCTTTACTGTAAGGGTCACAGAGCACTGGAACAGGCTCCCCAGAGAGGTTGTGGAGTCTCCTTCTCTAGAGACTTCCAAGGCCTGTCTGGATGTGTTCCTTTGTGATCTGTGTGAAGGGGGCCTACAAAAAAGCTGCGGAGGGACTTTTTAGGCTATCCCCTGATAGTGGGGTGGAGTGACAGGACTAGGGGCAATGGAGCAAAGCTGGAGATGAGGAGATTCAGACTGGATGGGAGGAGGAAGTTGTTGAGCATGAGAGTGGTGAGAGCTTGGAGTGGGTTGCCCAGGGAGGTGGTTGAGGCCCCATCCCTGGAGATGTTTGAGGCCAGGCTGGATGGGGCTCTGGCCAGCCTGATCTAGGGTAGGGTGTCTCTGCCCATAGCAAGGGTGTTGGAACTGAATGATCCTTGTGGTCCCTTCCAACTCTGACTGATTTTGTGATTCTGTGTCCCTGCCCATGGCAGGGGGGTTGGAGCTAGGTGATTCTTGAATTCCCTTCCAGTCCTGACAATTCTGATTCTATGAATCACAGAATTGTCAGGGCTGGAAGGAACCGTAAGGATCATCTAGCTCCAGCCCTCCTAATTCATAACCTTCTGTTTCTACACATACCTGAAAACTGTCTTTTATTTGCAAGCAGCTTCCTTTTTCTTTTTCCCTTTTTCTTAAAGCAGAGCACTGTTTCCTGGTTTGTAACCACATAGGAGTTAACATTTTATGGCTGATAGACACTCTTTTTCAAACGAGGTATATTCTCTCCTTATTCAGGAAGCTGGTGGGTTTTCTATGTATCTTGGCCCCATTGTATGTCTTCTTTTTACCTTCCTCCTTTTTATTTTTCCCCTCTCTCTTTTGCAGATGTCACCAGTGATCAGTAAGTCAAGGGACCTAAGAGGTAGTTCAGAACGTGACACAAATGAAGACTCATCTGCTACACAGTGAGTAAGAAATAGAGTAGTTTGCAATGTTATTTCAAATTTCATGGACAACACTAAATTGGGTGCAAGTGCTGATGGGTTTGAGGGTAGGAAGGCTCTACAAAGGAATCTGGACAGGCTGGGTCAATGGTCCACAGAGTGGTATATGGTTTAACAAGGCAAAGTGCCAGGTGCTGTGCTTGGGTCATAACAACCCTTTGCAACTCTACAGACCTGGGGGAGAGTGGCTGAAAAGTTACCCAGCAGAAAAGAACCTGCGGACGCTGGCTGGTAACCAGCTGAAATGAGCCAGCGGTGTGCTCAGGAGGCCAAGAACACCACCAGCATCCTGGTCTGTGTCAGGAATGGTGTGGCCAGCAGGAGTAAGGAAGCAATCATGCCTCTTTATTCTGCACTGGTGATGCTGGACCTCGAGTAATGTGCTCAGTTTTGGCCCACTCATTAGAATAAGGACATTGAGGTGCTGGAGCATGTCTGGAGAAGGGCAACGAAGCTGGTAAAGGGCCTGGAGTCTCATGAGAAGCAGCTGAGAGAGCTGGGATTCTCATTCTGGAGGAGACTGAGGAGTGACCTTATTGCTCTCTACAACTACCTGAAAGGAGGTTGTAGTGAGGTGAGCTCAGTCTCTTCTCCCTAGGGACAAGTGATAAAATTCTTTTCAAAGTCAGTGTTTTTACAAAGTAATGCATATTTCAGGTTGGAGGAGGCCTTGAGCAGCTGAGTCTAGTTGAGAGGCATCCATGCCCGTGGTGGAGAGGTTGGAGTAAATGATCTCCAAGGTCCCTTTCAACCCAAGCCATTCTACGAACAAAAGGAAATGGTGAGGGAAGGCTTAGATCAGATATTAGGAAAGCTTTTTTTCACTGAAAGGGTGCTCAGGCTTTGGAATAGGATGTCCAGGGAGGTGGTGGAGTCACTGTCCCTAGAGGTGTTCAAAAAAACATGTAGATGTGACACTCTGGGACATGATTTAATGGCCATGGTGGCGATTGGGTCAGCAGTTGGACTCATTGATCTTGTAGGTCTTTTCCAACCAAAACAATTCTATGATTCTACAACTGCTGTGGAAAAAAATTGTTGTCAGGGTGATTTTGTTCTAGCAAACAAAACAAGAAGGCAGTTCTAGGATGATCATTCCAAAAGCACTTCACACGTGAAACGTGAAGGAAATAACAGTTTGTGTGTGTGTATATATAAGTATAGACACACTCAAATACACACACAGTCTGCCCCCCAAAAGAGCAAGGACTGTACATAATGCATATAAGAGTCAAAACTCAGGGGTATGGGAATTGCCCAGGGACAAGCGGCATCCCTCAGGAGTCAGTGCAGGGACCAGTGTTGTTTAACGTCTTTATCAGCTACATGGACAGAGGAATTGAGTGCACCCTCAGCAAGTTTGCAGATGTCACCAAGCTGTGTGATGTCATCCCTAGAAGGCAGAGATGCCATCCAGAGGGACCTGGACAGGCTGGAGAGGTGGGCCCAGGCCAACCTCATGACATTCAACAAGGCCAAGTGTAAAGTTCTGCACCTGGGTTGGCACAATCCCAAGCACAAATCCAGGCTGGGTGGCAAATGGCTGAGAGCAGCTCTGAGGAAAGGGACCTGTGGGTCTGGGTTGATGAAAAGCTCAACATGAGCTGGCAGTGTGCACATGCAACACAGACAGCAGCTGTGTGCTGGGCTGCATCAAGAGCAGTGTGGCCAGCAGGGCAGGGGAGGGGATTCTCCTCTTTTACTCTACTCTCCTGAGACCCCACCTGCAGTACTGTGTGCAGTTCTGGAGCCCCCAAAACAAGAAGCACATCAAACTGTTGGAGCCAGGCCAGAGGAGGGCCATGAAGATACTCAGAGGTCTGGAGCACCTCTGCTATGAAGTCGGACTATGAGAGTTGGGGTTCTTCAGCCTGGAGAAGAGAAGACTTTGAGGAGACCTTGTAGCGGCCTTCCAGTATCCGAAGGGAGCCTACAGGAAGGCTGGGAAGGGACTATTGACAATGTCTTGTAATGACAGGATGAGGAGTAATGGGTTTAAACTGGCAGAGGGGAGATCTAAACCAGATGTTAGTAAGAAGTTCTTTACAGTGAGGGTGGTGAGACACTGGCACAGGTTGCCCAGGGAGTTTGTGGATGCTCCCTCCCCGAACGTGTTCAAGGCCAGGTTGGATGAGGCTTTGAGCGACCTGTTCTAGTGGGAGGTGTCTCTGCGTGTGGTGGGGGGTTGGAACTGGATGGTCTTTGGGGTCCCTTCCGACCTAAACCATTGTATGATTATGTGATCCCTTAACTGTATGTATTAGGCTTTATTGCTGCAAACTGCAATCTGGTTTTGCACCTTCTAAACATTCACTTCTGTCCATTACAAAAGCTTGTGACACAGCGAGGAAGCAGCATTTATTAACAAGTTGTATGTGTTCATTGTGTGAAAGCTGTGAGCAGATAACATCTCAACATTTTAAACAAGAGCTCCCACAATATCTTTACCTATTGCAACCATTTAGACTTCAAAAAACACATCTGAAAATACTTCCTGTCTTTGCCATTACAGGTATCTGTCATCTAAGCAGTTGTTTCACTGATCATTTTCCAGAGTGGTCCCCTCCCCATGTAATTAATCTGTACACAGACAGTGTAGATGCAGATGCATATCTCATTTTAGCTTACCTTTAAATCTTCATTTTCTTTCTCTGGCTATGTCTAGATTTAAAAATAAATTGTGAGTGGAAAGTTTAACCCTCATGGGCCATGTAACTACACATTGGCAGAATTCTGCATTGAATTTTGGACATTAAGGAAGGAAGTCCCTTAAAAAACATTCTTAAGTCTGGTGGTTGGTACAGAATTTTAGAAGCCAGTATCAAAAATTTGGTGTAATTCAACTCATTAATAGAACTTCAGGAAGCGATTATTTTGAGTGACCTTTCCAGGATACCCACTGAGGTATGTACCCCACCTGCAGTACTGTGTGCACTTCTGGAGCCCCCAACACGGGAAGGACATCAAACTGTTGCAGCCAGGCCAGAGGAGGGCCATGAAGATGCTCAGAGGGCTGGAGCAGCTCTGCTGTGAGGACAGGCTGTGAGAGCTGAGGCTCTTCATCTTAGAGAAGAGGCTTTGAGGAGACCTTGTAGTGGCCTTCCAGTATCTGAAGGGACAGGAAGGCTGGGAAGAGACTATGTACAAGGTCTTGTAATGACAGGACAAAGGGTAGTGGGTTTAAGCTGGCAGAGAGGAGATTCAAACTAGATATTAGGAAAGGGTTCTTTACAGTGGGGGTGGTGAGACACTGGCACAGGTTGCCCAGGGAGTTTGTGGATGCTCCCTCCCCGAACGTGTTCAAGGCCAGGTTGGATGAGGCCTTGAGCAACCTGTTCTAGTGGGAGGTGTCTCTGCCTATGGTGGGGGGTTGGAACTGGATGATCTTTGAGGTCCCTTCCAACCTAAACCATTCTATGATTCTATAGTCTCTCTTTAGTGGTCAGCAGTAATAAGACAAGGAGCAGTGGCTACAAACTGGAACATGGAAGGTTTCATCTCAACATGAGGAGAAACTTCTTTAGAGTGAGAGTGACAGAGCACTGGAACAGGCTGCCCAGAGAGGTTGTGGAGTCTCTTTCTCTGGAGACTTGCAAAACCTGCCTGGGTGTGTTCCTGTGTGAACTACCCTAGGATCCTAGATCCTGCCTTTGCAGAAGGCTTGGACTCTGTGATCTCTGGAGGTCCCTTCCAACCTCTAAGGCTCTGTGAGTCTATTATTCTGTATTTATAGCTAAATAAAGTTGCAGCTTCTTCCAAGAGTGGGAATTTGTGGTGGAAGTGGTGTAACATCTGCAAAATCTCTGGCATCATCTGCAAGGCCAGTCTAATTCCCTTGTTAAAGACACTAACCAGGAAAGACTCAAGAGCTTGACTGAGGGTCTGATAAGCATAAATAGACCTTAAAGTGATTTCTAAATCTGTCATGGTCAGCTAAATTAAAATGAAAAAAAAAAAACCAACACTTACTTTATGCACTTTGCCTACCTTTCATATTCTTCTTGAATAAATGACTCATGAATCTCTCTTTAATTGCAAGTATTTTGATGTTTGAATTTAGGAAATGACCCCAAAAAAAGTGCAGTGGCTTTTATGAGAGGAGGAGATTGGTAATATGTATTTTTTAATTGCATTTGTTGACTGTTGGTCAAGACTGGTAGGTTTTTAAGACCATGAGCAGTTCTCAAAGCAATGCTGTGAGAGGTGAGAAAGTGGACTGGTGGAATGGTCTCTGATTTTGTCTTCATGGTTTTTCTGTCTTTGTTCTGCTGTGGAACAGTAGTTTTTGTAGTTGTTTCAGCATTATACTCAAGGGGGACAGGCAAACAATTGTTCTAACACATCAGCTGTGAGTGGAAAGTGCTCTAAATTTGGACTAACTTTGTATTTCTTTTTACTCTTTTTATATCCACCTTCCTCTAGAGTTGAAAAGAAAAAGAAGAAAAGGATACAGAGGAATGAGAGGGAAAATCAGCACAACTTAATGGGTCTCGATACTCCTGTATCATCAGTTACCACTAATGGTGTTGAAAATGAACCTACAGCCCACAGGGTGGAATTGAAGAAGAAGAAAAAGGCAGCAAGAGGCTCAAACTTAAGCACAAATGGAAAGACAAATACTGCCTTTGAGCCTGAATGCTAGGATGTATAGTCATAATTCCAAATGCTGTTGTGATATTCAGCATACATATTGAAGGCTGCAACTACAATCTCATCTCTAGGATCAGCAAGGAACAAATAAATTTAAATACTCCAATATGCAAAATGGCAGCAGTTGTGACTTACAAGTGGTGTAAGCCTGTTTTGGTAGAGTTTTGCCCTGGGCTTCTTGAAATCAACAGAACTTGAACGTTCAGCTCCTCACTGGACTGGTAGAATCTGACTTGCATACTTCATGAGAACCCCACTGAAAACTGCAACATTAACCAAGTAATTATCCAATTACAGCTTAACTTAGACACTTCTCTGGACTGTGGATCAGTCCACTGGGAGCAGAGAATCAAGTGAGAAAGTGTGATATAGAGCAAAACAAGCCCAACCACTACATAAGTTATTAAATGACCATTTAAAAACATGTTGTAAGTAAAGTGGAATGTTCACAATGGTAAAATCCTAATGGAGCATTAACATTCTAATGTACCTCAAACACAGGCATTTTCCCCAACATCAAATACTCACATGGACTACGTTTTGCAGCTCTGAAGTGAATTGTTGAGTAACCAGCTATGCAACTACACTCTCTTCAGTGGGACTACTCATGCTTACCAAGGTAAATAAATGTTGCCAATTGCAGGCAATTACATTTTTCAGATGAGGTTTTCTGCACATAATAAAGACGCATTGCAGTTTTGTCAGACTTCCTGGCTGCTTTGGCAGCAGTCTTGCCAAATATACTTTCTTTTGTCTGAATGAAATACTTCATATCCAAATGTGCTGTTTGTTTTACTTGTAGCCCTTACTCCCTTGTCAGTGTCTGGTTTGGTTTTTTTTAATGAGTATTACGTTGTGAACTTTTGCTAATGACTTCACTGACTATCTGCAGTGCTAAGTAATTTATGTTTTATATTAAACAGAGCACATTCTGTCTGGTAGCATTGGTATTTTTGATTCTGGTTGATGATGTCCAGTTTATTTTTACTCTGCTAGGAAATCCTTCCTCCTCCCCCTCTGAAGCAATAAATAACATAAAATTAGAAAGTCCTTATTTAGTAGATGGGGCACTTGATTCTATTAAAAAAAGAAGTGAGAATAACAGTTTTGGGCACTGATGTGTGAAATACCCCCAGATGCAGAGGGCTAGTTGCTATATATTGTAATACTTCCATGCACATGTCTTAAAGCCAGAAAAATCTGCAGACTTGCTTCCTTTGAGTGAAGCATGGCAGCAAATCACACTTTTGTTTTGGCCTCACTGCTGATTGTTCTTTGCTAACAGTACTGGCTTTGCTCTACCTCCAGCTTGTGGCCGGAGTCCTCCCCAAAACGGGACTTGCATATGTCATAGAATCAGTCAGGGTTGGAAGGGACCACAAGGATCATCTAGTTCCAACCCCCCTGTCATGGGCAGGGACACCCTACCCTAGAGCAGGCTGTCCACAGCCTCATCCAGCCTGGCCTTAAACACCTCCGGAGATGGGGCCTCAACCACCTCCCTGGGCAACCCATTCCAGGCTCTCACCACTCTCATGCTCAACAACTTCCTCCTCACATCCAGTCTGAACCTACCCATCTCCAGCTTCACTCCATTCCCCCTAGTCCTGTCACTCCCTGATACCCTAAAAAGTCCCTCTCCATCTTTTCTGTAGGCCCCCTTCAGATACTGAAAGGCCACAAGAAGGTCACCTGGGAGCCTCCTCTTCTCCAGACTGAACAGCCCCAACTCTTTCAGTCTGTCCTCATGTGTGTGCTGGAAACTTTCCCCACTCAGGGGTGGTGTAAAATTATCTGTCCTGGGACTGCCTGATCTGGGGAGGCTCCTAGCTTCTTACCTGTGTGCTTTTGGCATGTATTCTAATGCACTGTTCTATGCAACTGTTTGAATGTAAGGAATTTATGAAAGAGAGAAATCCCAGGATTTTAATTTCCTTAATGTGTTCTGGATCACATTTAAAATAAGGGCAGAGCATGACATCAGGCTCCACGTCAGGGAAAGCTGAGCAGTAGCTAAGCTCTGGGAGCTCATTGGAAAGCATTGTAAAATGTTAATTTGGCATTGTGGACACCGAAGACAGAAATAACACTTCAGATAAACACCACAGAGAGATGGTGGTTCTAATCAAAGGCACAGCACCTCCTTTCATGCTTGCGAAGTAGGGCTCCAATTATGTTCACTGCTCTGAAGCTGAATAGAGCTGCTTTGCCACACTTTCCAAATTGAGAGGAGAGGCAGCAGTAGTGTCTTTCAAGGCACAGTTCCAAATAACAATTAAGCAGAAGGGATCAGATAAGAGCCAAACGTGAAAACACAGGGATCTGAAAATAAACTTTTCATAATGTTTTCTTGTACTTCCAATAGCTTCTGTTTTCTTTCCCCCCCCTCCTCTCTACCACATGATTGGTTCAAGACTTCTGTTCCTTTATACCATGTCACTGTGGTGCTAGAGGGTTTTTTTTTGCATTCACTTAACAGAAAATGAAAAAAACCAAATCTGAAATTAAAAAAAAGTGATCTTTCAGTGTCGAAAGTAGAAGCTTCACTCTAAAATCTCATGGCAAATTAACATGGCATAATATCAAAAATAGTTTTTTACCTTTTCTTCAGGAACATGGCTTTTTTTTCCCTCTCCAGCCTTTAGTAGATTCTTTATTCTTCAGAAACCACCATTCAAATTTTAAACCTGGAAGAAAGGATAAACCTTATAAACAGTTTAAGGTAATAGGTGAAAAAAAAAACAAACCCCAAAACACAACCTCGGGTTTTTAATTTAAACTTTATGTAGTGCTGCTCCTTTCTGTGTTAACATTCCTTAAAATCACTTTAACGTAGCATTGGTGCGCTGAAAATTGTCCCATGGATGCAAAGGACTTCAATTTCACTGGAAGAAAAGAATTCCAAGAGGATTCAGATTGCCTGCTGAAAATCTGAAGAACTACATTAAAGATCCTAAAATGTGAGTGCCCTGCAAAATTGCTCCCTGAGCCATGAATTAAAATACAATAAAAGTCTGCTTGAAGGGTTAGGTTTTTGGGTGTTTTTTTTAGAGGGTGATACAAGTTCACTGCTGGAACAAAGCAGATAAAACCTTACTTTAAAAAGGGGTAAACATTAGGTAGTTATAACTGCCTGGTGATAACAGCACAGTGAGTCTGTCATTGTTCTGCTGGGTTTAGGTTTTGTGAGTGTGGTTACAGTGTGCAGTTCCTATTACATGTTTATGACATGGCAGAGACATTGAGAACAGTGCATACATTAACAAAATAAGAGGAAAAGGGATAGCCCATTTTACCCCCCTGTGTTTCAGGTTGCATTTGGGTTTGTTGGGGATTTTTGGTTGAGGGTTTGGGTTTTTTTTTCCCTTCAAATAATTTGAGGAGCAGACATCATAAAACACAACAAGTATATTTGTAGCATCACTTAATTCAGAAGGCAGTAGGGGATGGATCACAGTCAAACAAGGGCTAATGAGAACACAGAGGAACATGACAACTGAAAGTCTCTGTTGACTAGTGAACTAAATCTGCCGGCTGGACCCAATTGTCTGATGGAGAATTGAATGTCAGGATCATTTAGGGTTAACAATGGCCCATTACAAGCAAAAGCAGACAGCTATGAAAAATAGCCGGCATGGTAGCCATTCTGCAGAGACCATGGATACAAACTTGATAATGAGGCACTTCATTCACCACATCCTTCTGCTCTAATTGCGAAGGTGAATAGGAAATACTTCATTGAAGGCGGGAACAGGCTAAAGCAAAAAAACACTTGTTTGGTAAACACAAAGAGTGGTGGATTAGATTTTGTTCTAATGATCTTTTCCTATCACGTATGAAATTAGTATGTATGCAGCGCAACCTGTGTTATGGACCTGGAAATTGGGAGGGGATAGAAGTGTTTTCTGAATGCTGAAGGGTGGCCAGAAAGATTAGTGCGTGAGGGTTTGTGTGTGTGTGTGTGTGGATAGTCAATTTCTGGATAGTCAATTTATGGATGTACACCTGGACTTATAAAAACATAATGCCTTAGTTCAAGGAGTTTTATTGCTTGGAGTATAAAATACGTGTGTTAGGAACAGAACCACTGCACAAAAGGATTAGAAATGAGAGGTCTGAGAGAAGGAAATAAGCAGCTTAAGAAGAAAACTGGAGGAGACTTGCAAGAATGTGGCAATTAGAAATTGGAAGTTAAGAAGAAGAAGGAACAAGATAGCGAGGAGGCGTGTTATGGCAGAGCTTTGGTGGCTTCAGTCATGGTTTAATACACAGTTTTAAATACATTCCAGTTTTGTGCCATTTACAGGCACAGCATTTTGGATGAATTCTTAGAACCCATGAAGAATATTCTCCTGCATCTCTCCAGTAACTTGCAGCTCAGTACTGTTCTAACTCTGAGCTAGAAAGATCCATGTTATCTATGGTTTGCAGTGCTGTTTGGACAGGTGAAGCTTTGCCCTGGCTCAGGGCTTCAGAGGGCATGTTTATAGTTTTTGTCTGCTGCAGTATGCAGGTCTGCATTGATTCACTGCACTCAACCTCTTCATCTGGCACAAAACAGCTAGAGCAGAGAATTCCACATCAGGCATCAAGCTGCTGTTCTCAGCATCAAATATCATATGATGCTTTCCGTATGCATAGATGTGTTCTACCAGTGGTTTTGGCAAGAGTTTTGTCCTTTGTTCCGTCTATTACATGCCCGTTGCTTGCTGCCTTCCCTTCAGAAGGGTCTGTTTTCCAGCAATGATGGGAAAACCAGATTCTAAGTCCTGCAAGCTGCTTGGATTAGATAGATCTCTGTGCTCAAAACTCCAGGAACGTTAGAGGGACGATTAGGCTTTCAGCAGCAGCAGCGTGGATGTAGTTTATACCTTAGTGTACACTAACTTTAAAGGCTAGGAAAATATTTTCTACCTTGTATTCGTTAAAAAATGGTAGCTCTGCATTTCATCCCAGCCACCTGATCCCTTTGCTTTATGTTTTTTCTGGTGAGAACTTTGTCAGGCTGAAGGAATTTGCGCTGCGTTTGCCTGGCAAGCAAGTTTACAAGACCTAAATGCTCGAACGCAACGAACAGAAGCTGCAGATGCCACTTTTAGCAGGAAAATGTTTCCACACCGGTAAAGCAAGATCAGTAAAATCTATGCTCAAAAGCGGACATCAAATTTTTGTTGCACTTAACATCTCCTGCCCAGGCAGCAGGGAGTATAATAAACTTCTGTGCAGCAGCTGTAAATTTTCTGAGGATTTATCTAACCGCAAATACATCGAAATGGGGAAATAGGGCTATATTAAACCGTGCAAGATGCTGCTGGAGCTCAGCCACTTCTGCAACATCCTGTAATTAATTTATTATGACAGGTCTGGCAAACTGAAACACCCAATACACTTGCGACAGACTGTTATGATATAGCTCTTTGAAAACTCTCTAGTCACATAAGATGCAGGTATAGTTGGAGGAGGAGGAGAGAAGAGAAAGAAAAGAAAAAAGGCCAATATTACCTTTGTTTCTTTGAATCTAGGAATCTTTCCCAGACTTATGTTCACCAACATCATGAAGCGTCCCTGGCAAAGTCGGCACAGGCAGAGGTACTAACTGGAAAGGAAGTTGCAGAACGTATTGGCTCAAATCCCACTCTTATGAGAGTCAGAAGAAGAGTTAATGATGTTCTGCGGACATGTTCGACTGAGGAACCTCTTTTCACACATTGTGTGAGTCAGTACAGGTTCTAGCCATGTGGTTTTGAGGCTGAAATTACAAAGTGGAGCTCAGACATTCAGGGCCAGTTTAATTTTCTTCTTGATCAGTGCGTGTTATATCTGCCTATGTTAAAGACACTCTGTTTTGTTTAGTAATAGTGTGAGAGAGTTCCACTTAAATTGAGTTGGAAAGAGAAACAACAGATTTCTCAGAAAACAATTTTTCCTTGTCTCTTACTGCTGAATTCTTACAAAGGTGACTAGAGCAAGTCCTCCATGTACTCATCACTTGGAGGTCTCTTCCAACCTGGTTGGTTCTATGATCTGCTTACCCTAAACTCATTGCTTCATCTCTCAGTTGAAACGAAGACATGCGGAATTTCATGGTTTTTCTGGAGGTACCTTCCATCTTGAAGACTTTACTGTTAATCCACAGCTCGATACAGCCAATTCAGCACTGCACAACTGTACACTTAGAAGAAAAATCCTCCTCCTTCTCTCTCAAATTTTGACAAGGTTGTTTTACTTGCTTGCTTGCTTGCACTATGTGTTTTAATGTGCACAGGTTAAGCCTTTGCGTATCCGTTGCTGCAGGTGAGTGGTGCAGAGTCAATGCAAGTAGTTACCATCAAGTGTTACTCACTTGGCAGTGGTTTGGGTTTTTTTTTTATTATTATTATGGACTGTAATTGTTCCCTTAGTTACACTTTGACGTTTTTATGTTGCCATTGCATCAGCAGCCATGTTTTTTTCAGTGCTTGTCATCAGGAGTCTAACATCTTTGTATAGATTCTCTATAAAGCAACTCAATTTTATGTTCCACATTAATTCTAGCACTTAACAGGGATATGCAGTCATGAGTGTAGCAGTGACATCAGCCTAAGGCTCATTAAAATAAATGCCATCTAAAGCCAAGCTCTAGCAGCCTGCATAAGCCTATAATAAGCTTATACAGGGGTGGTTAATCCCCATTGTGATTTGGTATAATGTTATAATGAGAAAGTGACATCAGGGAAAGGGCAGAAGGAGCAGTAAATGTGCTCTACAGTGTGGCCGAGGGCTTCTGCCAGCCCTTCTGCTTAACCAACAGCACAACTGGAGCTGATCGAGGCCAGATTACAATGAGTGGGTGACCAAAAGTGGCTTTTCTGCTAGCTAAGGTGAACACTACAATGAAATTAATATGTTGAGGTGGCTTTCCTAGGTGATGCAGCATAGACTTGTGTAAGCAGACAGAAGGTATGGAGCAATGTGTGGCCTTCTGCTGGCTTGCTGCCCAATGAAGGACACAGCCTTGCAGGTTCATTTCACCAAAGGAAACATCCTGGAAAGAGAACTCCCAATTCAGACTCCAAAGCTCCTAATTTGTGGCTTCAGTCCAAAGGTTTGGATGAGAATCAGGTGGGCTCTCCCAGGGGCACATCAGTAGGCAGCAGAGCACGCTTACTTCTCAGAGAGATGCCACTCACGGCACATTCCTCAGAGAGGGCACTGCAGGTTGGCACTGAACAGGGCAGAGCCAGGGACACACTCCAGTCACTGAGCCAGCACAAGATAACAAGGGTGGAAGCTCTAGACAGCACTTTTTGCCACATGCCAAAGGCAGAGGCTCTGTATTTACCCTATATACTCTTTGGCAACAAATTAGTGTGGGGTTTTGGGTCACATTTGGAAACTTGGGCACCTGGCACTTGATGAGACTCACTTGAGTCAGTATTCTTGATACCATGTTCATAGGCTTTGTCGCTTCCAGATAGGTCCCTGAGTAGCCTGAATGCATAGGGGGAAAGAAGAAAAAAGAAAGAAAATACCAAATAATTCACAGTTTCTGCTTGCTAATCAGGTTCTCTGTTGAAGGACAGAGACCCATGTAGACATGACCTAAGGTACAGTTGCCTAATTGGTTTGTGCTGTCATCTAGCAACAGTTTGATTCAATTAGTTTCATCAGAAGAGATATTTTTGCAGTGCTTGGCTAGTATTTACTGGTGGATTTTCATGCCAGTGGAACAGGAGGCAATACAGGACTAGTAAGCCTGACAGCCAGGTTGTACCACTACAAACAAGAGTTTCTCCTGAGTCATGAAAAAAATAGGAATAAGCTGTAAGATTTTCAGTCTTACTGGGCCTGCCACCAAAGGTGATAAATCCTAATGTTTATCTCAAGTTGCTTACTCTGGGAGTGAGTTTTGTGTGGAGAAAACTGGTCAAACACTGTCAAGATTCAGTCTTTTTGTAGGCTGAGGTTGCTCCACTGAATCATTTGAAGTCAGATGGTTTCCCACGCTAAGAGCAGTGCTGTAACATCTGCAAATGTTTTGGGCTATCTTTTTTTCTTTTTTTGTTTGTTTTCTGGTTTTGTTCCTTTTTTCAGTGTGTGGTAATACGTATTGGAAACTTATCTCTGTATCATTGATGAAACCTGTGCCTAACTCGCTTGAACTGTTGGTATCTTTTTCTGGAACCCTGCCATCTTTTCCTAGAGCTAGAATCAGCTCAGCTCAGGTACCTGCTTATGTAGGACTCAACTCAGCTCAGATACCTGCTTACTTAGGACCCAACATGGGAACAGCACAGCTTCCAAATTTCAAGATGCATTTATTTTGTGCCTGAAACTGCAGCTGAACGGTGGTTAACCTCACTTGCAGAGTTCTTTTGTGACTTGGAGTTTCTTGGCATGCGTACATGCTGCAGGGTCAGGTTGAATCCTGTGAGTTGAGTAAGAGTTTAGTGAAAAAGCAAAAGAGGAAAAGAGCCTTTGCTTGTCATCTGAGCCCGTGCAAAACCAGCATGCTGGCGGTCTCTTTGCCGCACGGTACGGCAATGTGGAAAACAGGCCCTGCTGTACGCAGACTTGTAAGCAGTGGCAAGTGTCACATGGGATTAAGGGCCCCTGGAAGGACAGGCAATTTGTGGTGCTGCTCCCATTCTCCCTCCCAGCTGCCATCAGTTCCCTGCTGGCCTCCCGCCTCCTCTGCAAAACTCCAGCTGAAATGGAGAAATGGGATGGGTGGCAGCATGCCAGGCACCCAGGCATCAAATGCTGCTTTCCTCTCCGGCAGACACGCTGCCGTCCATCCCCGGGGTGACTCACTCCTCCTTGCACTCATGCCTCCTCTAACTCAAAGAGCTTATTCACTCCTGGGCAGATTTGTTCAAATATTGATCTAGTTGCCTGGGTCTGTACCGGCCCTTTTGAAGGTTGCCTTTTTTGATCAGGTTAGTTGGCCACTTATTTGTCACTATCACTATAACTTTCTGTGAGGAGAAAGGTGTGAGTAGAACTGGTTCTAGCTGCTTCTGTCCTAAAGTGCTGAAGTACCTGCTCTAGGATGACAAGCCTTTGAAATACGCTCTGGAAAGCTACATTTAAAGTGGTGATCTGGAATCTTGGTGCTGGATGAAATTTGAGGGAATTATGTTGGAATTGTTTCTATACAATGGTATTGGAATCGTTTCCATACAATGATACTGGAATCATTTCCATTCTGTTTGGTTTCATTTACACCTTGGGTTTGGTGAATTTTAAATCAAATCAGATTAACTGACTTGACTCTGACACCGTTGTCCAAATACTCAATGACCTAATTAATTGGCCTAAGCTTTATCAGTGTTCACTTAAAAATACCATCAGTGACTTCACAATAATCTTGGGGGAAAAATAGTAGCTACATTGTCACAGGAGATGTTGACAGAGAACTTCTGTGCTTAAATACCACTTTTTTTTCTTGAAGAGGGGGGGGAAGTCTTTGCTTTCCCCCACATTGATATTGGATATTCAGATTACTTTGCTTCTTTGTAATTATAAATGGTCTGAGTAAGGCTGCACGGTGTGTCACAGCCTTTTAGTTCAGTAGGGTGTTTTTGTTACTCTTATTATTTTTTTGTAAGCAAAGGAGGGAAAGATGGTCCAGATGAAACTGTCACAAGGAGTCGATGCATAACTAATTCAAAAAGAAAAGTGGCATTCAAAGAAGAGGTACCCAAGTGCAGTTATCATACCGGGGAGATATTGCATGTGAGGTCCCTGAGGTCAGTTCTCTGTCACTTCTATTCACTATTTCCATTAACGAGCTGGGCCATGCAGTAGTAGTTGTAGAAGTTGTGCGTGACACCAGGGGTTTGCAGGCTCCCTGCAGGACCTGATCAGAATGAAAAAAATAATATTTTGGAAAATGGAAGTAATTGTGCAGATCAGTGAAACAGAGGCCAGGGAGATTCCTGCTAAGTAGAGGGAAAAGCAATCACAGGCAAAAAAAAAATCTAAACTGCCTTCTCAGTTTTATAGCTTCAAACACAAACTAAGAGAATCAACAGCTTGCTGTGGCTGTTTGAAAAACAAGTCCTTGGAGTCCTGGTATTAGCTGGGATGAAATGTGTAAGAGCAGCAGATGATTCCTTCCAAGCCATGTTGCTGAAGCTTCAGTAGGAATACTTTGCTTTAGTTTTGGGCACCAGATACTGAAACTTGGAAGCGAAACTTGGAGGCTATTTCCTGGAGTGTCCAGGAAATAGCAGTGGAGGTGGCAAGAGATTTAGAAACCTATGAGGGATGTGCAGGGAATTGGCTTGGTTAATGTGGAAAAGAGATAAGGAATGGGACACATGCTAGGAGTGCTTAACTGTGCATAGGTTTTCACAGAAGCAAGAGGTTAGACATCCCTGTCTGGCGTGATCTATGTCCATGTGATGGCATTACAAAGCACATATCTATCTATCTATCTATCTATCTATATATATATTTCCCCCTTTGTCTTGTGGACAAACTTAGTTTTATCTGACAGCAGTGTGACAGAGCAAAGAGAAGTATTCCTGGGGCCATTGAAATTAGATGGTCATGTATTTCCTATCTCTGTGCTAAGCATATTATTATTATTAGTTGCATTTTTCTTCCTCTAAACCAGCATCTGTAACACCCACTGAGTCAGTGTTGGTGCTTAACATCCATTCTGTGAGCAAAAAAAAAATGACAGTGAAAATGTTTTATTCTTTATCTCCTCTGCCATAAATCTCCAAGGGGAGCAAAACTCCTGACCCCGAATCTTTCTGCAGAACTCATGAGCCCGTGGCTATTCAGTTTCAGCTCTGCTGTTTGGATGATTTATGGCATGGCCTTGGGTAAATCCAACCTCCACCTCGATTTCCCTGTCTATAGCTGGAGATACTAATATTTGTCCTGCAGACAGCCTGAGAGCTAATCTCTGTACAACTGTCTTGACAATGCGCAGTCCTCGAGCCCTTGTCTAGCAGAATCTGAAAAGTTTATCTGTCACATACCTGTATGACTCAGTTAGTGGTTGGAAAATTGTTCTCTTTTATGGTGGGAACAAGTTTTGAATTTGGAGGGTTTTTATAATGTACTACTGTAAACTGATGTTTTTCAGTCTTTGCTTTGATAGGCAATTTCGGTTCTCTTATTCTGGGGGCTGGCAATACCAGACGTGAGGTGAAAAAGCTTTGAAAGAGGCCTTTGTTTGTAAGGGTGGATTATTCAGCTGTAGTTGGAGTCTATAAGTTATTACAATGCACTCTCCCCTGACAGCTATAATAGACTGTGGAGCAAGTACCACTGAAGCTGCAAAACTCTGGTATGGGAGGCTGGCCAGGAAAACTCAAAGCCTTGAAGTTTGTTCCATGGCAAGGAAAGAGAGGTTGCTTTTTCCCCTCAGGTTTCTTCTATTTGTAAGTGATAATTACCATCAAAACACAGAGAGGAGATAAATGCTGGATAAGCTGGCAAGGAGAGGACCCAAACTGCTGTCCCCCACAAACACGAATACCTGTCTAACATACAGGGTGGTGTGCCAATTTGATAGTGGAACAGAAGTGTGTTAAAGGAGTAGTTGAGGAGACACCTGGCCTACTTTACACTACATGAGATAATGATGCCCCATCAAAAGATAAGAAGGCCATGCTGCAATTCCAGTGTTTATCTCAATTGTAATCAAGCCCTTGTTAAGGAGTGGAAGTACTTTTACATTGAAACAGGACCAATAAAGACTCCTACCACTTAGGCTTTTGAAAAGCATGCGGTGTGATACTAGGACAGAAGTGGTTGTTCCTGGTGGGTGCTGATCTGTGCACCTTCGGTTCATATACCTTTAGTTCACAATACCTTTAGACTAAAATCACAGAATCACAGAAACATTCAGGTTGGGAAAGCCCCTCAGGATCACCAAGTCCAACTGATATCCCTACTCTACAAGGTGCACTCTAAACCATATCCCCAAGCACCAAATCCAAACGACTTTTCAACTCATCCAGGGTTGGTGACTCAACCACGTCTGTGGACAGCCCATTCCAATGCCTGACCAGATGCTTCAGTCCAATTGGGAAAATCTCGCTGTTGGAGAACTTGGTCTTTTTTTCATGTCCATTTTTCTTCTTCTGTGCTCTCCATCAGTGAATAGTTTGTAATGACCTCACATTTCTTCTCTATGGGGGAATCTTTCTCCACATTTCTGTTCAGGAAATAATGTTGTCAGGGAATGGCCTACAAGAAAGCTGGGGAGGAGGGACTTTTTGGGCTGTCAGGTAGTGATAGGACTAAGGGGAATGGAACAAAGCTAGAATGGGTAGATTCAGAATGGATGTTAGGAAGAAGTTCTTCACCATGAGGGTGGTGAGACCCTGGAATGGGTTGCCCAGGGAGGTGGTGGAAGCCTCATCCCTGGAGGTGTTTAAGGCCAGGCTGGACGAGGCTCTAGACAGCCTGATCTAGCGTGAGGTGTCTCTGCCCCTGGCAGAGGGGTTAGAATTAGATGATCCTTGAGGTCCCTTCCAACCTTGATTGATTCCATGGTTCTATTTGATGTGAAGGAGGAAAATAATAGGAAATTAATTACACCACATTTTGGTTGGGTTATTTTCCCCACCCTTTCCCATTCCCACAAACTCTCTGCAAGTACCAAATCTGCTTCCTCGCAAGTAAAATGTATTCTCTCCAGCTGCATTTTAGTTTTGTGCTGCATATGAGTTTTGTGTCACATACATCAAATAATCCCACCAGCCATTCAAATGCCTTGGGGTTTGGTGGAAGCTGAGTGTTTCTAAATAGGCTGCTGATGTACACCTGAATGTACTTGACATTTTATTGTCCATGGTGTGCTGCACACTTGGCCCTGTGAAAACTCCTCTACTGCCTGTTCCAAAGTGCTGGAGCTGCTTTAGGGATAACTTTCATCACATGCTTATTAGAATAGAATAGAATAGAATCAACCAGGTTGGAAGAGACCTCCAAGATCATCCAGTCCAACCTAGCACCCAGCCCTATCCTGTGAACCAGACCATGGCACTAAGTGCCTCATCCAGTCTTTTCCTGAACACCCTCAGGGACGGTGACTCCACCACCTCCCTGGGCAGCCCATTCCAATGCCAATCACTCTCTCTGTGAAGGACTTCCTCCTAACATCCAGCCTATACTTCCCCCGGCACAGCTTGAGGCTGTGTCCCCTTGTTCTGTTGCTGGTTGTCTGGCAGAAGAGACCAACCCCCACCTGGCTACAGCCTCCTTTCAGGTAGTTGTAGACAGCAATGAGCTCTGCCCTGAGCCTCCTCTTCTGCAGGCCTCACACCCCCAGCTCCCTCAGCCTCTCCTCATAGGGTTTGTGTTCCAGGCCTCTCACCTGCTCAGGCCCAGCCCCACGCAACTTAAAATGTGAAAGTCCTGCAAGTGTAAATATTTACATGCTTCATTACTGGGCAAGTTCTGCTGAAGTCAGGGAGAGCTGCTGGAATTAACTGCTCTGGAATACCCTAACAAGGGTTCTGACTCACTTCTGGGAGAGTTTTAGCAGTGGCTTCAATGACAGCTGGTTTTTGGAGGGTGTCAGTAAGAAAGAGGAGCACAAATAGACTGGGCCTGAGAGGCACCAGCCCCTTGCTCAGCTTTGCATGTGCACAGCATTGCTTGGCTGCCCCTGAGGCACAGCCCTTACCTGCTGCCCATGGTGGCAGAGAAGTGTGACTTCAGACTCTGCCTTCTCTGTCGCTGATAGCTTGTGTAGGTCATGTTGACAGCATCTATTGTTCTGGAGCATTTGAAGGGCATCCAGGTTTTGGCATCATTAGATTATTGCCATGGTACTTGGGCTGCAGGTCCTGTACAATAAAAGGAGTTTTACTTTATGTTCAATCTCTCTGAGCTGTTATCTGTGGCTTTCATCTAGTCTCCATTAATGAAAGAACAAATCATTCCTGCGACTAAATAGATGTTTGACCATTCAAATATATGCAGAGTGGTATGATTTATGACTGGGAGGAAGTAATTTTGTAAGCCTGGAATTCCATTTGCTGTGGAATTTCAATTTAACAGTGTGAATCCAGTTAAATCCTGAAATATTAAACCTAAGAGCCTTTTATAGCCAAGGAGCAGGTTTTGTCATACTAACTTGCCAACTTGCATTGCCTTTCAACTGAAGATTCCTAATGACTGATATTTCTTCTGCATCTCATTCTATTTCATTAAAGCATGATTACTACTTATTACTAACTGTTAATATTGCTGTAAAGAGGAAAATAACATGATTGTGCTGATTGAAAAAGGAGGAATGAGCTTGAATTGCAGCAAAGAAGACTCTATGAGAAGACATTGCATTAAGCACTGAAGAAACTGGGGATCTCCACCACAGCAGACATTCAAGGAGAGGTTAAACAAGTGTGTTGCAGGACTGCTTCTGAGGCTTAATGCTGCTTAAAAGCTTGAGGGTGAACACAGTGACCTCTCGAGATGCCTTCCAAATGTATTTTTGTTTTTTTGTTTTGATTGCCAGTAAAGCATCCAAAACTTGCTGTTCTATTCCCTTGGCAAGGGAAATATTTTCCCTTTCACTTAGTCTGTGCATGGCATCTTTCAAAGTAAGAGCTGTGGAAGTCACAACTGGCAGAGCCATGCAAGCACATGGCGATTGCCAAAGCATTGCATCATGACCCAGCTTTCCAGCAGCTCTAGCCCTGTGGCAGCCTTTCACCTCTTGGGTTCCTTGACACTTTTCCTGAGAAGCAGAGTGGGCGGTTTTGCTGAGGGCCAGGAATGTGACTGCAGCTCAAGAATCCCCAACTCCGGGCTGATGAGGTGTTTTGAACTGGCTTGCTTGAAGTGAATCACGTAGGACTCAACAGCTTTGACACCAGCACTGAACTCCTGACCTGCCGGCATCAGCGGAGCTTTTCCTCTTCTTGCAGCCTGCCTTGTCCTTTTCATCCCAGACCTATGCTTTACCACCTTTACCAAAACTGCCTTATTTACAGCTACAAAGGCTCTGGTAAATCAGAGTTTGCATTTTGTTGCAGCTGCAGAGCATGCTTCAAACTCTCCACACTGGAAACTGAGATAGAATTCATAAGAGCCGTTTAGAAAGCTTGGCAAAAGAGTGGAGTAAGATAGAGAGCATCTCTTATTTTTAATCTGTATGCCTGTCTCCCTTCCTAAAGTGGTTAAAGAATGGGGATGAAAACAAGCCAGATTTTGCCTTCCTGTTTGACCTCTCTGTTGTGCCGCCACATGGCTTTTGGCAATGGGCAGGAAGCTGGCAGTGTTTGTGACAGAAAGGTGGCTAGGAGACATGGACAGTGGCACTGAGTGCACCCTCAGCATGTTTGCCAATGACATCAAGGTGTGCAGTATGGCCAACATGCTGGAGGGAAGGGATCCACCCAGAGGGACCTTGACAGGCTGCAGAGGTGGGCACATGCCATCCTTATGAGGTTCAGCAAGACCAAGTGCAAGGTCCTGCACCAAGGACAAGCACTGATATAGGCTGGGCAGTGACTGGCTGGAGAGCAGCCCTGAAGAAAAGGACTTAGGGGTGCTGGGAGATGAGAACCTCAACATGAACCACCAGTGTGTACTTGCAGCCCAGAAAGCCTGGGCTGCACCCAGAGAAGTGTGGACAGCAGGTCGATAGAGGTGATTCTTTCCCTCTATTCCGCTCTGGTGAGACCCCACCTGAAGTACTGCATCCAGTTCTGGAGCTTTTATTACAGGAAAGGTATGGAATTGCTGGGATGTGTCCAGAGAAGGGCCATAAGGATGATCAGAGGACTGGAGCACCTCTTTCCTATGAGGACAGGCCGAGAGAGTTGGGGCTGTTCAGTCTGGAGAAGAGAAGGCTCCGAGGAGGCCTTGTTGAGGCCTTCCGGTATCTGAAAGGGGCCTACAGGATGTTGGGTAGTGATGGGACCAGGAGGAATGGAGCAAAACTAGAAGTGGATAGATTCAGATTGGATGTTAGGAAGAAGTTCTTCACCATGAGGGTGGTGAGACACTGGAACAAGTGGCCCAGGGAGGTGCTGGAAGCCCCATTCCTAGGAGTTTTTAAGGCCAGACTGGATGTGGCTCTGAGCAACCTGATCTAGTGTGAGGTGTCCCTGCCGATGGCAGGGAGGGTTGGAACTAGATGATCCTTGGGGGCCCTTCCAGCCCTGACAATTCTATGGCTCTATGATTCTAATTCAAGAAGCTATGGAGAAACTGATGTTGAGGGAAAAGTAACCTGGACTAAATATACTTTCCTCAAGAAAAGAAACTTCTCTGCCTGAAGTTCAACATATGCTCATCGTGTGTCTGGAGAAGGTAAGACAATGCATTTTCAAGGGGCCAAGCTGAAGGATCAGGTGGATCTTGGCAAGTGGTGAGGACTCTTCTCCTCCTGTGACTATGGCGAGCTCAGTCCTGGCAGGCTGGAGGGATTTAGAACAGCTCTGCCATCACTGATGGGTAACTTCTATGAAGGCAGTCAGGGAACTAAACACACCTTGGTTATTGATAGCCATTTAGCTGGTCGGGGTCTGAAAATGAGGTAAATATTTGGAACATACAAATAATGATGGATTTGTAAATTTAGTCACTTTTTTTTTTTTTTGTGGAGGAGGGAGGTATAAATTACAAGAATGAGATGAAAACGAGAAGCAAACTTTAGGGTACATGTAAATGGAAAGATCCTGACATTGGGACTGTGGGATCATGTTCGTGGGGTAGTAGTGAAAGCCTACAGCTTAGTACTTGAACATGCAGAGGGGGAACAGAAGGCACTTGGTGAAAGGGAGCAATCCTGCCTTTTGCATGGGTCATGTGGATTTTGCCTGGCTTCTCTGAAGAAGAAAGTTGAAAGTCACAAGGCTCTTTGGCCACCACTTCTCCTTGAGGATCTAAAGGAATGCTAAACGTTGACAGCTCAGCCAAGCTGCAGCTTTGGGAATTCTTATCTTGGATTTCAGTTGTTTATACATCCTGACTTCCTGTCTACAGTGCTTATCCAAGTTTATTGTTCGGTTTTACTATTCCTTGCTTAACAACTGCTCCTTTACACTCTGGAGTTGGCAGTGCTTCAGCAGTGGCTGATTTCTCTGTTTATCTTCACCACCTCATTCAGGTGTTAGAAGTAGCCTGCTAGCCTTGGAGCAGTCTCAACAATGCCCAAATGCAAAGTTTCCCCATACTTTTGCTGTGTCTTTTTACTTTTGTAACAACCTCGTAGGGGCACAGTTCTGGACTAGGCACAATTACTACGTTTCTCTTCTCACATAGTTTTAAGTTTGGGTGGCAGATTGGGGGAGATTTTGGTCTTTTTTGTTTTTTTGGTTTTTTTTTCCTGTGGTCCATCCTAGGCAAAAAAGGGGTTAATTAGTCTCAGTAAAACATTGACAGTCACTAGGGACTGTGGTGACTGAGATGAAAAACAAGACTGCACCTGTATGCTGGCAATTTCAGATAGATTCTGGTCAACTATTTTTCTCTGGTGCTTTGTTCTGCCAGCTGCCTCCGTGCTTTGGATGCAGGTGGAAGGATGGACTTTGCTATCTATAAAAAAATTTAATGGTGAACACCAACTTCCGCCTCACCTCCCCGGGGATCAAAGTTAGTGCATTGCCACACAGCGTGGCAGAGCACAACACAGGCACCAGCCTGCCTGCACCTAGCCTCTGCCTGGAGGGTCTCCATCAGAAAGAAATAGCTTGAGACTTTCCCCTCCCTCCCTTCTCTCCTTCCTTTTGTACCTTTTCCTTTTAGAAGGGACAATGCACACACGGAAGGAATCCCAGACTGCGTGACTGGAGGCAGAGGGGACGAGCTGCCACTGTCCAACACATCCCGTTGCCATGTCATTAGTGTAGCTCCTTGGCTGAGGAGCGGTTGTAGCACTTCCAATAATCCAGCACAAGGCAAAGGATTGGTTGGGAGCTCTAACTGTACAGCTTGATGTATGTTCACAAAAGAAGCTCTCACAGAGACCCTATAGATTTATGTCATAATGTGCTAGTGTATGATGAAAATAAATAGTCCCACCTGCCCATGGAGGTAGCTTCATTGCTGGCTATAGAGCAGCAGATAACGCAGAGAGTCTTTGAAGGGGCCAGATCTATTCTCGTGGCAATACAATACTATTAAATAAATCTCATAACAGCAAATTCAGCTTGACACAATGGGAACTTTCTGCGCTTGTGTTACATTGTGTCATACAATAGGGCTCTCCTTGACATTTTTGACTACTGTTGTGATAGAAATAAACAATAGTTTAACAGCAGTATTAAAAGCTGAGATATTCAAATGCGAGCGGAACATAAGATTTGTAGGATAACAGTCTCTATGAAAAGACTTCTAGCAGGGGGAAAAAATACCCCAAAATATCCAATGGAAAAGTTAAAGAGCTCCAATGGAAAAGTTAAAGAGCTATTCACTGTTTGTGTGGGCTTTGAAGATACTATCAGAAGCCAAAGACATCTGATTTTACTCCCTCTTTCTAAAATGATACAAACAGATGCCTAATGCAGGTTGTTTTCTAAGGTTGTTGTTTTACATCACTGCTCTACAAACCCATGCCATCAAAGGTAGCCACAGAAGGAGGGAAAAAATACAGAGGTTGTTAAATAGAGACCAGCAAGTTACAGCAGCTGAAAAATAACCCACATGCACACTGCACTTAAAGGTGTGTGTGTGGGGAGGGGGGGTGGTGTGGTGGAAGAGGTAGCTTTATTTTGAGATGCCTATGACCTTCTCATTTAGGCTAGATGTTAGGAAGAAGTTCTTCACAGAAAGAGTGATTGGCCATTAGAATGGGCTGCCCAGGGAAGTGGTGGAGACTTGTTCCTGGAAGTGTTTGAAGAGACTGGATGTGGCACTTGGCATCATGGTTTAGTTGATTAGATGGTGTTAGGTGATAGGTTGGACTTGATGATCTCAAAGGTCTTTTCCAACCTGATTGATCCTGTGATTCTGTGATTTCTCTTTAAGCAGTGTGTATTTATATTCATATCATGGGTAGCTGTCTATAAAATAATGTTTGATATTAACAAAAATCTCACTTGTCAGTGAGATTTTGACCCCAAAAAGGTTTCCTCCTTCCCCACCACTGATGAAAACAGCTGGTTTTCAGCTAGATCTCACCTGTCTCTACAGCCAGAGGTACCATCATCTGCTGTGTAAGGCAAACCAGGGTAACAGCAGGATCAAGGATCTTACCTGGTTTAGTATACAGACAGTGTGCTCTTGAACAGTTCTGCTACCTAGACTTTCTAATGTGTGGTGTTAATGCCACATTTAACTTTCTGTAGTAGGGTCATGCCAACACTCATTTTGCACTGCTAGTTTCACAGGCAGTCAGAGGACACCACTTTGCCATGTGTGTATAATGTAATCAACGAAGGCCTTTGTAGCTGTCATTGCCTAAGAGTGCAAGTGAGATTCTCTTTCTGCTATGGAGAAAATACAAGTCTAAAATATCTTTGCATCACCTCAGCCATTGGTCTAAGAAGCTGCAGCAGGTAGCCTAATAAAAATATTGCTCTCTCTATAATCCTTGTCTTACTCCACTGTAAATGAGTCACTTTTCATCACAGCCGATGAGACCTTGCACGTTGTGTGGTTCTTGAGTGGGTTTCTGAACTTTCTATCCACACTGCCAGTTTTATCTGACCTTTGGCAGAATAGTAGCATCATTAAGATAAATGACTGCACAATTTGCTTTTGGTTTGGAGAGTTACATGAAGCAGTTACGATGCTACTCCTCCGTCCTTTACATCCAGATGCATTAATAATCACTAATTATTGTTGTACAGACAGATTGAATTTCATGTAAGGTTTACAGCCTATACTTTTTACTGTGTAGATAGGCAGGTTTGTGGTGGTGTGAACTCATTGCAAACTGTTCTCCAATGGAGAAGTGTGTTTAGTGTAAATGACACAGTCTGTGTACAACGGTGCAGCTGAAACTGGAAATAGTCTGTCTGCAAATGGTGGTGACTGGGGAAAGTGAATGCTGATGGCTGATACAAATAGGCAAGTTTTTTACCTCAAAGCCTGAAAGTCTGATTTTCCAAGGAGAACTTCCTTTTAAGGTGTGCAAACTCTGGATGGGCTAAATTATAATGACAGGTCAAGGAGTAATGGGTTTTAACTGGAAGAGAGGAGATTTAAACTAGATATTAGGATGAATTTCTTTACAGTGAGGGTGGTGAAGCACTGGAACAGGTTGCCCAAGGAGGTCGTGGCTGCTTCCTCCCTGGAAATGTTAAAGGCCAGGTTGGATGGGGCCTTGAGCAACCTGTTCTAGTGGGAGATGTCTCTGCCTATGGCGGGGGGTTGGAACTTTGAGGACCCTTCTGACCTAAACCATTCTATGAATTGTGGAGAAGTCCTGAATTAAATGCCATGCTGTTTTGCTGCTAGCCTTTCACTTAGTAAAGCTTTGGATTTAGCCTGTATTGCATGGGCTTGTACGTGAGAGTATGCAGGGAATGGCATCTTGTGGCATGTGTTCTGTAGTGTGAATGCTCCCTATGAGGAGTGGCTGAGGGAGCTGGGGTTGTTCAGCCTGGAGAAGAGGAGGCTCAGGGAAGGCTTTATTGCTCTCTACAACTACCTGAAAGGAGGTTGTATCCAGGTGAGGGTTGGTGTCTTCTCCCAGGAAACCAGCAACAGAATAAGAGGACACAGTCTGAAGCTGCACCAGGGCAGGTTTAGGCTGAATGTTATTTCTTCACAGAAAGAGCGATTGGCATTGGAATGGGCTGCCCAGGGACGTGATGGAGTCACCACCCCTGGAGGTGTTTAAAAGAAGGCTGGATGATGCACTTAGTACCATGGTTTAGTTAATTAGAAAGTGTTGAGTAATAGGTTGGATTTGAGGATCTCAAAGGTCTTTTCCAACTTGGTTAATTTTGTGATTCTGTGATTCTCAATAGGCAAGTGGTGCCAGAAAGGTTGGATGGTGGTGAGAGGCTTGATACTCCACTTGCTGGGCACATTAATGGATTTCCTGGTTTGTCCCTTTCTGCTCTACACATTTTTGTTTCTTCTATGATTTTTTTTTTTCTAGACAGAGATTCCAGGGCTACTAATGTCATCCTTGGCATATTGAAAAATGGAAAATGTTCCTTCAGTCCTGGATCTGCGAGACTTTTTGTTTAATGAACTACCGAGTTAAATCATTGCAATAAAACTGCCTTCAGCAATAACCCAATCCATGGGACTATATAAGCAGCATAACACTCATTTCCAAAAGTCAAAATTGCATAATGAATCCTGATGTTGACTGAAGATAAAGGGCCTGCCTTAGTTCTGGAATACTTAAAATAAGGTCAAACAAAGATGTTGTATCATCTTCCCTGCCAAAGTTTGATTTTGACTGTCATAAACAGTGCTAAACCACCATTGCATTTTTCTCTTTCTACGCTACTAACCTCTGAGGTTTGCCTTGGTGTGGGAAATGTATGTGTGTCTAAGTGACATGAAGCTCTGCTTTCAGTATCAAATGATAGGGGTTTCTGAAGTGCTAAAGCCGCCTAGGTGTTTCTGAAGATGTTTCACAGATCTCATCCCATCTGCAGTCCTCTTGTAATAGTGCTGACCTATTCCTGTAGCCTTAATATGTTGATATCAAGAAAAAATGCTGAGTCTCATGGTGCACTAAGTGCCTAAAATATAAACAACAGTGTGGTTAGTGAAGCTTTGCCTATATTAATATGCTTGTTCCCTTTACCTGTGCTTAACTCAGAAGGAGATTCTGCATATCTCTTCAGTAAAGGCATTTGCATGTTTTCAATTACTTTGCCTGAATGTAAAGTGTTGGTGCAAAATATTGCCCATCTTTTGAATAATCAGAAGGTAAACTATCATTTAAAGTATAAATTAAAAGATCATTAAGGCTTGGGAGTGCAGTACTTCAAAGTTAGGAGAGTCTGAATAGAGATTCTCCATGCAATTAATTCACCATCTCCTCACTCTTTTCTGTTTATGCATTATAATACTAATTCTAATTACACATATTTATGTGTGCACACAGTCATACACACATTTACATCTGGCTCCTGGCCAGTAGTTCCCATTGCTTCCACCTTGCCTGGCACCCACCCTGCTCCATGTGTGTCCACATCTGTGTTGAGTAAGCTGCTTCTTCCCATGTAGGCTCAGCGAGGGGCAACAGGAGGCCTCCTTAAGAGACTGAGGCAGCTCAGCTGAGCTGCTGTGCTACACTACACAAGCCCTCAGTGGTGAGGAGCAGGGTCACAGATGGTCAGCTGCAGCCCCTGAGTCTCAAATGGATGGTGCGTGCTGCTCAGGGGGTGGTCTACGAGGAGTTGAGCTGCCAAAGTGGAGCAAGTCTTTAGTACTCGTGCCAAATGAAATGTTCAGAGGCCATGACTTGGTCAAAACTGTATGGGTCTTGATAGCAGAAGAGTCACAAACTGGACTCCTGCATAAAACGTCAAGTCTGTGATCCATGGAATTTCTTAACTGAAAACAATATCAAAATATTTTATCTGGGTACCATAGTTTAAAACCAAATTACAGTGGGGAGCCTAAATGGATTTTTAATAACAGGTATATGCAATGCAAAACAAAAAGTCAGTTAAAGTTCACAGACTCCTGCTAGCAGCTATGCTAACTAGGCCTAGCAGGGCAAGGAGAAACTAGTTTTTCTCAACCTCATTCTCAGAAAGGGCTGAACCATTTTTACTGCAGCTTTCCCCCCTCCCCCCCCCCCCCCCCCCCCTCCCCCCTCCACNNCCCCCCCCCCCCCCCCCCCCTTTCAACATTTCTCTTTATTTGTCTTCCAGTCTAGAGTGTGTGCTCTAGTCATTCTCCTACCTGTGGTTAGTGTTATTCAAAGAAGACACACTCTAACTGAAACTTTGAGTTCCCTGCAGCTAATCCAGCACTGCCTTGCTTGTCTGAGAATCCTGAAAATACTTAAACATGTTTTTCAAGGTGGACAAGGCTGCCTTGCTAAAACAAACGAGAACGAGAACAAGAAATCTTAGCTAGGAGGAGTCTGGTTTTTCATCAGAACTTTCCATGTGGCCAACTACCCTGAAATGCATCAATTTAAGCCTTCTTCTAAAGAAGAGCACTTAGCAGGTACATTTTTGTCTATATATCAGCATTTTTCCAATGGGAGATGGTTGTGCAAGGCACGTAGGAAGATGAAAATGGTCCACTCTTCCTTGTGTGTAGAAAGAACGTGTGGCAGAAGTGTAATGCCTGGATTACAAGTCCTGGTCTTTTTTCAGACCTTAAACAAGCAGGCCTGAGACCGTCTGTGTCTTGTAATAATCTCAGCAGCTAATCTGCTTGGCCTTTTTTACACAACCCCAATGAACAACTCTGAAAAAGAAAGTTGTACCATAAATCACACCAGCCCCAACAAAAGTGCAGCAGTCGTGCAGCTTTGAAAGCCGTGGATTCCCAGATACAGGAGCCATGAAATCATACCAAACATTCACAGGATGTCCTGAAGCCCATGATTTTGTGCTGGTTTGGGCTTTTTTATCAGTCAAACTCTCTAAATCCTCCTGAAGAAGATGGCTGCGACACAAGTTGGCCAAGCATGCTGTCCGATCGGCATGGACAGCTGTGGCTTTAAACAATGACAGCCATTGTTAGGTCAATTTTAAAGTAGGTCCTTAAAGTTAATGTGATTATGCAAATGTTGCCCTAACTACTGTGGCTGTCTTATATCCTTCACAAATGACTGCATTGTCACTTTTCATTACGTGCATGCAGCCCTGGTGGTTTGGTGGTATCATTGTATCTCTCGGAAATGGACCATGTAAAGGCCATTCACTGTTGGCACTGCATTGTGCTCTTCTCCAAGCAGACCAACCTTGACCCACAAATGAGGAGGGTAGGGGTTTCCAGGCTGAAACCTGCGTGTGTTATTCACATGATTACTCCCATTGACTTAGCTGGAAACTCTTGCATCAGGCATAGAAGAATTAGGCTAAAACATGCTTGTGAAACTAAGTCCAGTTCACTCTAAAGAGTAGCGTTCTGACAACCTAACTTCTCAGGTAAATGGCTTCGTCTGAAATGGCTTGCAACATAAATTCACAAATGAAGCCATCATTCCTGGGGAAAAGAGCACACCTTGGACAACTTCAACCTATGTTTTCCCCCATGGCGTCTTCAATGTGATTTTTAGCTATCATTTCAAAGAACGAAGCCCCCTCCTGCAGAAATCTCTGATCACAAGTGAGGAAGCTAAGAGGTCTCAGGATCCATGTGCTCTGGAAGGTGGCAGATTTCAGACGACTCATCAGTTGGGCGACATGACTGATTTCAGACTCTTGGTTGCACTGCTTTCAATGAAAACCAGTGACTTGCAGTTTCAGTTCTCATCAGAGAAGATCTTCTCACAGCAACCTCTTGTTTGGATCATTTTCTCTTTTTTTTCTGTGCACGGTGTCTGATATTTGCCTGAACTCTGTGCTTTATCATTTTTGTTCTGGTAGCCAAGAGTATCCATGACCCAAGCACGTGATGCATGGCCTGTGATAGATTCCAACTGCTGGCTGAGATCAGTGCCTCCTAGTAAAACATCCTTCCTTTGTTTTTAATAGAATAAGTGTATAGAGAGCAAGTAAGTGTAAATATATATATAGAGAGAGATGGCTATATTTACATGCACTTAACACAAGTAAATGCAAAGGAAAATCCTCACATCTCGGGGAAGTCAGTGCTTCTCCTTTGCTGTCTTGCAGCAGCTCTTGTTAAACACAGACTTCCTCAAGGACTTGGAAAGTGCCAGGGCAACCCACTGCGTTGTTTGGGTGTTATTCTGCCCACAGCTTCTCATAACATCACTGTAACACCTGCACGTTGCTGCAGAACTAAGGTAGTTTTTGCTGACCTGTGTGCAGAGCCAACAGCAATCTGGTAAGTCCAGGCTTACCTATGTGGCAGTCAAGTTCTCCTTCTTCTGCAAAGCCTTGTTCTACTGGGAAGTTTGTATTAGGGTATGAAAACCTGTTTTGGCATAGCAGGGCTGCTGCTACAGTACCCTCAGCATCAGCTTCAAAAAAGCACAGGAGCATGTTTGGGACTTTGAGCCCTCTGGACAACTTCCTGTGCTCAAACAAAAGACAAAAGTGTGTTTCTGTTATTGAAAATCCTTTGAAAAAAGTCCGTTGTGGGTGTTAAAGAGGAAGGAAGAAAACCTTGTACCACTCTGACAGGAAGGCAAACCAAGGTATCATTTAAAATTTCACATTCAGTCCATTCAAGCTGTCACATCAAAACCTAGCTGCTCCATTGATCATTTGCCAGAGAGGATGGTAACAGGTATTTTTTGGATGTCAGACAGACAGCATAGCAAACGTCAGAAGTGACAACTTAACAATGGAGGTGGGGGGGGGAAGCAAACCAGCAGCTTATTTTAATCAACACGTAAGCGAGTTTGCTGCTTTGCAATGCCCGTGGCAAAATCATGGGGCAGGTGTGTGTCAGGCTCACTCTTCTCTTGTGGCAGTGGAGCTTTTTTCTGAGCTCCAAACAGCAGCTACAGCAGCTGGATGCAATGGAAGTCTGAACTAGGAAGCAATGGTTTTTAAAGCAGTGATGGAGGGGTGACTATCACATCAGTTCTGTAGCTTATCACCACACAAACTGCCTTTGTATTTGTTATGGGTTTTCTGTTAGAGGATGTGGCCACAAATCAGAGGTTGTCAAGGAAAGGATTACTCTAACCTCTTTGATTCGAGAAAGTTAAAGGTGTGTCTGCATCGGCGCTGCTCAAGAGGTCTCCCTGTGAGTAGCTGATCCTGTAGTGACACTGTGAGACCTTCACGGGGCAGCAGGACAATTCATTCCCGTCCTGGGTAGGTAGGCAGCTGCTAAGAGGGCGCCGAGGTTGGACATAAGTATGCCCTACCCTGCCCCTTCCTGGCGGGCATCCCAGCCTGGGGCAAATCACCTCTGACGACAGACTTTTGTTCATGGATGGGGCTTGACTGGTGGGTGTTACTCCAGATACAATCAGAGTTCACTTTCAGTAAAGGTGATCCTAATCCCGGGGTAAGGAGAGCACTGTACATGGGTGCATGGGGGCCTCTCATGAGTGAGAGTGGCAGGGAGTCCTCAGACACGGGCAGGACGATGATCTGTGTCCTTAGCCGTGAAAAAAGGGTGGCCATGGACTCACTGATGTCCTGGGGAGCGCCTGGGTTTTTTCACTGAATTTTCAGGAGGGTTTGGATCAGATCCAGTCAGGCCTGTGTGCCTTCCTAAGATAGACCTGAACCCACCAGAAGCATCTGTGAGGGCCAAGGAGACGGCCAGGAGGATGACCAAAGCAGAAAACAAAAGCAAAGTATCAGTTCCTTTCTGAAGTATCTCACCAGGAGATGTGTTTATGTCTCTGACTGCAGCAAACCATGGCTGTTTTCTGTTGGGGTGCAGTGAGTGTGACTGGACAGGTAGGAGCCACAGCCCGGTGCAGACTGCCATTTCCCTGCCAGCCGCACAGACTAGCAGTGCCTTTATCTGCACAGGAAGGCTGAGCTGATGCCTCTGAGGTCTCTGTCTTGAGCTGGTAGGAACAGAGATACCAAAAAACCCCATCGTTTAAGTAGCCTCAGCCTCCCTTCGCCTTCAGATAACTCCTGTGCTGACGCAGGCCGATGAGAGAGTTAATGAACCATCAGAGGCAGCGGGGAGCGATAGGCAGGGCAGGAAAGCACACCTGCAGGCTCCCTTTCAAGACTCTCTTGGGGCTGACTTTATCGGGAGGGCCAGGGCTCGCCTTGCAGCTGGGCCGGCAGGAACTGGGAGATGCAGAGGTGGTCTTTATGGTTAATGTAGAAACTTGTCTGGGGAGAGCTTCCTGAAACTTTCTTCTTCACTGTTTGCGAGGGCATCTCTGCCAGATGTGTGCTCAGAGTGCGGCTCGGAGCTGCAGCGACGAGTAGTAATATCACCAAGTAGTAAAAGTTGTTCCCCCATGAAATGAGATTTCCTCAGGTGTGAGTCTAAATGCAGACCCATGCAGCCTGAGAAGAGGAGGCTGCTTTAAAAACACAACATTAAATTCAGCAATTGTTCTGGTACTCAAATGAATTGGAAAAAAATGCCACACCAAGCTGTGTGGTGCGGCCAACACGCTGGAGGGAAGGGATCCATCCAGAGAGACCTTGACAGGCTGCAGAGGTGGGCCCAAGCCAACCTCATGAAGTCCAACAAGACCAAGTGCAAGGTCCTGCACCTGGGTCGAGGTAAAGCCAAGCACCAATATAGGCTGGACAGTGACTGGCTAGAGAGCAGCCCTGAAGAAAAGGACTTAGGGGTGCTGGGAGATGAGAACCTCAACATGAACCACCAGTGTGTACTTGCAGCCCAGAAAGCCAATCATATCCTGGGCTGCATCCAGAGAAGTGTGGCCAGCAGGTCAATTCTTTCCTTCTATTCCACTCTGGTGAGACCCCACCTGGAGTACTGCATCCAGTTCTGGAGCCCCTATAACAAGATGGTTATGGATGTGCTGAAATGTGTCCAGAGAAGGGCCATGAAGAGGAACAGAGAGCTGGAGCACCTCTCCTGTGAGGAGAGACTGAGGGAGTTGGGGCTGTTTAGTTTGGAAAGAAGAAGGCTCTGAGCTGACCTTATGGTGGCCTTCCAGTGTCTGAAGGGGGCCTATCAGAAACCTGAGGAGGGACTTTCCCCTCAGACATGCCCCTTGAATGTCAGGACTAGGGGAATGGAGGAAAACTATAAGTGGGTAGATTTAGATTGGATGTTAGGAAGACATTCCTCACCATAAGGATGATGAGACACTGGAACAGGTTGCCCAAGGTGGTGGTTGAAACCCCATCCCTGGAGGTGTTTAAGGCCAGGCTGGATGAGGCTCTGCCCAGCCTGATCTAGCATGAGGTGTCCCTGCCCATGGCAGAGGGGCTGGAACTAGATGGTCCTTGTGGCCCTTTCCAACCCTGGCTGATTTCTATGATTCTATGAAATGAGAGATAATTAAAAAACCCATCAACCTGATCACAAATAACTAATGGAAAAAATAACAGCAGAGGGCATGCATTTTACAACCCTTAACCATTTGCTGTATGACCACTACCAGCCTGCAAACGTGACTGAAGGGCTAATTTGGATCTCTGTGATCTATCTTCATCGTCTTACCCAGGTCAGTCACTGAGAACAAAATAAAAGTCACAAACATGTGTAAGGGTCTTCAATGAAAACTCCTGAGACATTGAAATCAGGTTCAGAAAGAGGCAAAGAATGAAACAAGTGTATTTGGGCAGGAAATACAACTTGCTTTTGAATTGAGACATCAGCCTGATGATTGAAAGATGTTGCCAGTGTCTTAACTTGGCCACCCAGGTGAAACACTAACACTGCTTTTGCGCAAGGTCTGGGATATTGATGGGCTCCCCTCAGAGCCTGGGAACACGACAAGCAAGATGCACGTATAAACACCTCAAAATCATTCTTTCCTGAAATGAAATATTTTTAACATGCCCTTAGAAAACAATCAAAGCCAAAACCAGTACCAAAGCAAATCTAAATAGGTTTTTAGGAACAAGGAGTTTTTCTGTCCTTTGCTCTCACTCCTGTCCCGAGTCAGGAGCAAGGCAGAAATACAATCAAATGTAGCAGGAGTAAAGAGGAGCTGATGGGTGTCCAGTCAGACAGAACACCTCTTGCTAAGTGCCTGACTGTGTGGGCTTGAGGAACGGCAGATTGCCATTGCCTTAGCTGGCATGGAAAAGGATCAAGATTGCAAATACTGAGAGAAACTTTCCCTGTGGCTTTTTTGAAGGAACATCTGTGTTGCAGAATGTTAAATGCCATGCTCTGTGTCTTACCCTCATCAGACTTGTTATTTTGTCTCCTAACTACAAAGTCTGTCTCTTTCATTCCAAATGTAATGTTGGGTTTGTTTTTTTTTCCCAAGCTCTGACACTTTCCAGTGTGGGCCTATAGCTGTTGCATAGGTCAGACCTGTGGGATTTGAACCCTCTGGGACTCTCTGCATAGAGTATGCTTTGCTGGGGACAGCTGGAGAATTACAGGGCCAGGCTGGGAAAGACTTCATGCCCTGGTATTTGCCTTTATTTTTTTGCCCTGGCTCCTTCGACTCTTCATTTTTAATTAGTGGCACATGCTGAAATGATAATTTAAATTCTTTTTAGAAATCAAAAGAATTCCCACTGACAACATTATTAAGTTATAATTACAGTGAAGAAAAAGGTTAATAGGAATTTGAGCCAAATATCTACTCTCCATTAACTGAAAACAGGACTGAACCTGTTCTCCCTTCATTTTGCTAGGTTACTCTAGCTTTAAATGGGTCTGGGATGGCTACACACCTGTGCAAAGGACTACTGCAAAGCCAAATTGCCGTTGCCAAGACCTTTGACATGGCCTTGTCTAAGTGTAGGCCAGGATGGAACGTAGCAGACAGCTAGGACTTCTTTTGGGATCTCTGGAAGGAGGATGCGTATTTCAGACAGTAGGTAGAGCATAGCCACCTGGGGATATTTGTGTGAGAAAGACATGTAGGAGGTGCCACTTTGCTGCAAAGGAAACTCAGCCAAGTATTGGTGTAAGGGAAAATATTCAGGTTCCTGGGCTACAGCTTTCAAACAAAGCTTCTTTTTGGCTCAGCATGAGCACCACATGCATGCAGAAGTGTATGCAAATCAGCCTTAACCTACGGAGCATTTTGCATTCTCAATGTCACCAGAAAGTGGAAAAATAAACATTTTCCTCTGTATTAGATCAAAGTGTGGCCACCAACAAGACAATTACAGCAATTACTTTTGCATGGTAAAAATTAGTTTTAAAGCAACTGAAGGTGAAAAGGAAAAAAAGCCCAATCCTTATGCTGGACACCTGCAGGTGAGCCTCAATGTTTCTTAGCACTGCTCCACACTGGGCGCTTAGATAATGATCTGTTTGAGCTCAGCCAGGCTCAGTGCAGTCACAGATGGAGCTCTACAAGGCAAGAGCTTCGTCTCAAAGACCTGTTGTAAGCTTGGTGTTGCTTTTTTGGTGTTTTTTAAGCTGCAATGCATTGCTTAAATTGTGGCATGCCTCAAAGACAGACCTTTCCCTCTTCCCAAGTTGCACACTGAGTCCTGCAGTCCTACCTCACATCTTGCACAAGCATTTTCATGGTGTGAGCCCACAACACAGGCAAGTGCTCCTGCAGACTTCCCCTTCTCTGTAATCTATGCCCAATCTTAGGGTCTTGCCTGAGGTTAACTGCTGCAAGACCACCTTGGTGCTGGCTCTTCCCCAGTCCCTCAGCATTTCATTGAGAGCCCAAACCATGTAACGGGGATAAATGGGAAACACAGGCAAAACTTGGAAGGAGCTGCTGCAAGCACCAGTCTTTCTCACACTAAAGCCAAGAGCACCATGAGAAGGGACCTTGCAGAAGGTTAAAGAAGGCCTTTTTGCTCCTCCTGTTCTGGGTGCTGCATGGCAAAGGCAAGCATAGGGCTTCAGCTGGAAGGACTAAGCAGGCTGCTAGAGAAGGAATAAGAAAAGGATCGGAAAGAGCCTTTGGGGGCTCTCAGCCCATATGTGGCTATATACACTTGGAAGTATGAATTACTTTTTTTTGATGGAGCTGAAATTTGCTCCCAGGAACGTAATTCTGACTTTGAAGTGCTTGCATCAGATTAAATTTCAGCAAGTAATTTCTTTTCAATAAAATAGATAGTTAATTCTGTTCCTGGCATGTTGCATCTTTTTTCTCTTTTTTTTTTTTTTTCTGTTTTGTTGACAGTTGCTTTTACTCTGCAGCATTCTTGAGGTTCAGTGTCCTCAGCACTTCACATTGGATGAGGTTCTGCAGGTCTGCCCAATTATTTGCTGTGAGGTGTAATAAAGCACCAGGTTTCCAAGTATATTCTCACCTCCGGTTTCTTAAGACAAGTGTGAAAAGAATCTCTTCTAATACAAACTCCAGAATATTCTGCTCTTATTCAGTTGGTTTCTGACCCAATGGGCCTGGAGAAATAAATGATCCAGTATTTTGGGAGAACAGCAGTTCTGCACAAAGGTACAGCAAGCCTTCCACCACCTGAAGCTGACCTGGACTTCAGTGGCACTAGAGATGTGCCTCGAGTCCATGACATGCTCAGTACTTACTATTTTGTGCTGCACTCCTTCCACTTCCTTAACAATCAATGACAACCAAGGGTGTTGAGGCTACTTATGGTATGCAAAACTCTATTCCTTACTTATCTAAGTGTGCTGGGAAAAAAAAACCTTTCTTGGCTTGATTGTTGCCTATAACAACACCACCAAAACACTAAAGCAAACAAGATTAAGAGACCATGTGAGTCTAAGTAAAAAAGAACACACTTTATTTATCTACAAGGCAGTACATTGTCATATAAAAAATTAAGTGCAGATGAAGCTGCACCAAATGCTCTTAAGGCAGCAAAGTCAGAGGCTGTTATTAAAAAAAAGAAACCCAAACAACAAAAAATAAAATAAAAATCAGTGTTTTTGCCATATCAGTGAAGATTTGGTATGGCAGTACAAAGGACCATGTATTTCTAAGAACCTGATTCAGTACACAAAACCCAACTTAGGAAATAATTAGCTAGACATGGGAATAATTAGCTAGACATGGAACAAAACAGACAACACAAACAAGACAGTGTTCTCCCAAACATGTGAAGGTGCAATGCATGCTGTTACCAACCAATGAGAAACGAAAACAACACATCCAGAACGACCAAAACAAAAAATAAAATCAATGATTAAAAAAAATAATCTCCCAGGAACAGTGTTCAAAAAATATTGCTTATATATATATATATAAAAAAAAAAAAGGAGGAAAAAATATAAATGATGTAAAAACAAATGCAAAATAAAAAAGGTCTGAAATGCTAGTGCATAGTCAATCAACTAACATCACCACTTGTTGGTTTGTTTTTTTTTCTTTCCATATAAAGCTCTACTGCTTCCTTTTACACTAGCAGCATGTCTACACGCTAAGGTCTGTAGCAGCAAAACACAGTATTCATTTGGCATTTACAAAGTTAAATTACTGAATAAAAAATATAATTTTTTCTCATAAATCTATGTTTCATACAGTAATATTTCTTTCTTTTTTTTTTTTTTTTTAAAGCAAGCTAATTACCCTCCCTTCCCCTCCTCCCCAAACAGAAACACACAATGTATAATGGTCTAGAACCACGACAGGAAAAGAGTTCTCCAAGAGGCATGGATGTTTGTGCATTCATGAGCTTGATCAGTTTTTCCCTCCCTTTGCACAGGCTGATTTGTAGTAATGCTTTCCACTTGGGTATTATACACCAATGCAATTTTGTTCAGTGATTTAAAATACATCTGTTTGAGTACCTGCTCTTTTAGTATAAAAACATAATAAAAAGGAAACAAACAAACCCCCACCCTTGACTAGCACATCACTGAAATAACAATACTGGTGTATTAGCTCTACTGGATCTCAAAAAGTACAAGGAAAAAAAATTATCTTTATTATAAGTCTGCACTTAAGATCATTAATTACTGATTCAAACTTAATACCTAATAATTTAGGTAAGTATCATTAAAAAAAAAAAACCAGACAATAAAAAAAAGAAAATCCTCTTAAGTTGGGTGAAATCCAACAAGAATATATATGCTGAGTGACTAAACGCACTTTGTGCTGCTCCCAACTGTTGTACCACAACAAAGATAGGCTCTTCTCCCATTCGTGAAAAGTTTTCATGCAGAGGAACAGGAATTTCTCTGTGGAGGTGAAGTGTTCTCAGAACCATAATGCTTCTCTGTCCGTCAATCCCTTCACATCACCAGAGTCCGGGTGGGGAAGGTGGTCATGTACTTGCGCGCCTGATCCGTCAGGGCCATCTGATCCTCAATCTTCCCACAGGATGCTGACTCCCAGGCACTGTTCAGATGCTAAATTAGAAGCAAACAGAGAGATTTGGGGTGAATGTCCTGTGATTTACTTGTAGCTCCAGCCAAAGCCAGGCCTGTTTGAGGTTAAGCGTTGCATGAACATGCAGTAGGATGCTGTCCAATCTCCCCAGTAACTGAAATCACAAACAACAGGCAAATAAACGTGCTCCTGTGGCCACAAAGGCCAATGCCACCCTGGGGTGTATTGAAAGGGCTGTGGTTAGTAGGTTGAGAGAGGTTCTTCTCCACCTCTACTCTGCACTGCTAAGGCTGCATGTGGAATACTGTGTCCAATTCCGGGCCACTCAGTTTAAGAAGGATCTCAGGGAACTGCTTGAAAGAGTCCAGCACAGAGCCACAAAAATGATTAATGAGTGGAACATCTTTATGAGGAGAGCCTGAGGGAGCTGGGGCTCTTTAGCTTGGAGAAGAGGAGACTGAGGGGTGACCTCATTCATGTTTATAAATATGTAAAGGGTGAGTGCCAAGGGCATGAAGCCAGGCTCTGTTGGGTGATGCCCAATAACAGGACAAGGGGCAGTGGGTGGACGTTGAGGCATAGGAAGTTCCATGGAAACATGAAGAAAATTGTGAGGGTGACAGAACACTCGAACAGGCTGCCCAGAGGCATTGTGGAGTCTCCTTCTTTTGAGATATTCAAAACCCTCCTGGATGTGTTCCTGTGTGATCTGGTCTAGGTAACCCTGCTCTGGCAAGGAGATTGGACTAGATGAACTTCTGAGGCCCCTTCCAGCCCCTAACCTTCTGTGTTCAGCTTCTGTGTTCATCCTTTCATCTCAATGTAATATGGAAGATGATGATAAATAGGTAGTTTTAGAGGCAAACATATAAAATGTTGAGAGGGTCTGTAGACTAAGACTGACTTTTTTTTTTATTTGCCATCCAATTTCTACCATTTTATTGCTAACTTTAAAAAGAAAATCAACAAAAAACAACAGTAAACTAAACACCAAAAAACCCAAAGGAAACCAAAAGCTGGTTATGCTTAGCTCTGTTCAGCTTCAGGAAAGGATTCCAGGAATTAAAATTCAGGTTTAAAGAGTATGTATTTTAATTTTAAAACCAACCTCTTTTGTTTCTGTGTAAGCAGATGTTTTGCCTACTGCTCAGTTCACTGGAGTATTAATAATGCACAGTACAGTACCATTTATGAAATGTACAGAATAATAACATTATCCTCTCTGTCTTGTTGCTTTTAGCAACAACGTGTTATCCTTCCTCACTTCAGAGCAGACAACTTGCAGAGGGTCATATCACAAAACCCAGGATCTAAACCTCCTTGCTTCTCCCTCAAACCATGTGCTCTCTATGAGGGCCTTGCCTTTAATCCTTGCCTTCTGTGGTAGGTCTAAAAAAGAGAAACTTGCTTGCAGGTGGACTTCACAGTCAACAGGGTACAGACTGGCTAACACACAGTTATAATGCTCAGTGCTATGACCATGCACAAATTCCTGTCAAATCTCCATTCTAGCAATACAGCTGCTCTGCCTCTGCATTCCCTAAATGAACCTGATGAGGGTGACAGCCTGGCCATAAAAGTTCCACGCTCAAACCCATTCTCACCTGTGCGTAGCGATTAGCACATGCCCATTAGCAGAGCTCCTCTGGCAAAGGCAAAGAAGGAGGGGGGCCACTCTCAGCAGAAACAGCATTTTAATTATCATGTAAGCCATTTCACTTCTTGTGGTATTTATGGAGGTTACAGACACCATTCAGTATAATGTTAAAGTGAGATAAACCTATCTGCAGAATGCTGTGTGCGCTGTATTTATTTACTCATCACATATGTGAGATGCTCCTCATTGCCTTGAGCTACAAACAGTAATGAAATTTCAAAGCTCCTGGAATTTACCAGGATACACAGACATTTACACACACCTTCCCCCCACTCCCCACTTTCTTTTCTATTGAACTCCTTCACTTACTCAGTTTGTCTCCTTTTCCACACTGAGATACTCCCAAAGTCCTGAATAAAAACGCAGTTATTATATAGAGCTAGTTGTGCAAATACCTTGCATCCCAAAAATACACATGACCATGCTTAATGGAAAGGTGCCTGCCAGGGAGGGGAACCCAACACTGCTGAATGTTGAGAAGGTCTATACCCAATATCCATCAACAAAGACAAATCAGGAGAAACCCTTTTCTATTTTCCTCTGCTTCAAACAAGGATCATCTCTGCGCTTCAAGATCTACATTGCTCAATGCTATGGTCAAAGCCTTCTCAGGGGATCTTATTAATAGCTATAAAGATCTGAAGAGTGGGTGTCAAGAAGAAGAGGACAGGCTGTTTCCAGTGGCACCCAGTAATGGGACAAGGAATAATGGATATAAGCTATTCCACCTGAACTTCCTTATTGTGAGGGTGTCAGAGCACCAGAACAGGCTGCCCAGAGAGGTTGTGGAGTCTCTTCCCCTGGAGACTACCAAAGCCAGCCTGGACATGCTCCTGTGTGGCCTGCCCTAGGTCATCCTGCTTTGGCAGGAGGGGTGGACCCAGTGATCCGTGGAGGTCCCTTCCAACACCTAACATTCTATGATTCTAAACATCCAGGACACTGGGTGAAGCTGTGGACTGCAAACTGTCTGTTAAGAGCAGAACTGTCCTGATGCGCCCATGGCTCTTTACAAAACTTCCTCTGGTAACTAAAATATGCAAGATGATCCTTGCCTAAATGTTTAGAGAATGCTCTTCTGCCTGTAAACTGTTACCTGAGACATAAGGATAGTAAAAGGCTAGACAGCATAGGAAATACGGATAGTTCCTTGTGATATGCCCTAATCTGGGCACTAGTACTGAGACAGAGGGACTGAAGTGCCCTGCCTCGAAGTGCTTACAGTCTAAAAGGAACAAAACCACTGAAGCTATAATCAGCATGGCCAAGATGAAGGCAAGCCTGTCAGTCCTCTGTAAACTTCTGATAGGCTTCCCTAAACAGCTTTCTCTTCTACATAGACAAGTTCCAAATGTTGTCTCTGCTCCTGATGTCTTACTGCAAGCAAAACTCCTGCTGAGCTTGAGTAGGAGCTCCCCTTGCAAAAGTGAACCAGGTCAGGCCTCAGACCATTAATGTTCCTCAGCTTTTCGTGGGAAAGGTGCATCTGTGCAGTGAACAAACATGGCACACACTTCTTTCCTAGAGTGGTTCAACCTGAGCTGGCTGTGCACCTTGTGCTGTGGCTCAGGCACATGGCTCGGCCAAACAGCAGGTGTGACACAGTTTCTGCATGCCGCAGCCATGCATGTGACATGCCACAGCTCCTTTTATGTTCTTGGTTAAACAACTTCCAGGGTACCTTTTTCAAAGACACCTACATCAGCTGGGAACCTACAACCTCCTATTGATTCTTAGTGGGACTCTGGCACCTGTGACTATTTTGCCTATTGTTTTAGAGGTATTTTCATTGGGGACAAAAAGAACACCTGATACCATGCAGTTGGTTTCACTCAGAAGTCAGATTTGGTCTGCACACCTCAAAAGCAGCTGGTTGTTCCAGAGTATATGTCATTTCAATGAGTACGAAATATGTCTCCAACTGGTATTTCCCTGTGATCCACCAAAGCTTCGATGCACTGGTCTAGAAATGAAAGATCAGCAGTCCCTTAAATAACTGAAAACATCTAAGGGAAAATCCATCCATCAGGGTAAGTCAATTTTTGAGAAATAGAAGTAACTTCAGGCAAGGAGTGTCCTGATTTTATAAATTAGGTTTAATTGTTAGCATCTACACTGAGCTCTTTGTATTACCAGCCATGTAGCTTAGAAAAAGAAAAAAAAATAATACATCTGTATCCTGATATCTCCAAGATCTCAGCAGGCTGCTACATGTCACTCATTCCACTGGAAGCCTGGTCTTCGTTTATCCTGATGTCAGCGCAGCAGAAGCTGCTCAGGCAGGCAGTAACCCTCTGCCCTCTCCATGGGCTTGGCCACCTCAGAGCCCCGAGAGGAGCACTAGGCAGCAGTCAATGCAAAGCAACAGGAGGATCAGCTAAACCCCCGAACCTCAGCCTACTTGAAACAACTTAGTCCAGTTTTGTCATTGATAAAGTGTGGGAGGACCTCCCCAGAGAGTTCTGACCCTGGTATTATTTTCCCCAGGAATACATTTCGCTGCCTTTTTTTTTTTTGCTTCTTAGGAGAAATTAATTAGAAGAGACTAAACTTTGCAGCCTCGCTGATGGTACTGAGAGCTTTGCTGCAGTAAAGAAAGCAGAACTCGACCCAGAATAGTATATTGATTGAGCTAACTTTCAACTCTGTCCTGGGGGAATCAGATAACAAATTTAAGTGGGTATTTTTAATAAACATTTCTGTCTCAAGCCTTGGCTCTCAGCAGCCACCACGAAACAAAGCCAAACGCCTTTGCCCTGCCAGCCCTGCAGCGGCAGCGCCGCCGGCACGTGTGAGCGTCCTGCCGACTTCCCTCCTTGGCAGGGAGTGCCGGGTCCCACCGCTCCGGCAGAGCGCCTCGCTGGGTCTGGGCTCACACGGCTACGGCATCCCTCAGCAAAAAAAAAGGCGAGCACACCACCTTCTTCCACACCGGCGTGACAGCAAGGGCCGGCAGGGCTCTGTCAGAGCGGCGGCGCTCGGCAGAAAGCAGTGCTTAGCCAATGTGTTAGAAGAAGAAACCTAGCTTGCTGGAGGCATGCAGGGAAACGGCACAGAAACCCAAGCCAGAATGCTCACTGCATCTCCCCTATCGCCTTTAGAGGTCCAGCTCCGCACATCAGTGGATGGAAACACAAAAGCTGCAACTAGAAAGGCAGTGGAAGTTTCATGTGAACATGAGGAAAAATGTTTTCACTGTGAGGGTGTCAGAACACTGGAACAGGCTGCCCAGGGGGGCTGTGGAGTCTCCCTCTCTGGAGATACTCAAGACCCACCTGGATGTGTCCCTGTGTGATCTGTTATAGATGATCCTGCTCTGGTAGGGGGGTTAGACTGAATGATCTTTCAAGGTCCCTTCTAGCCCCTAACATTCTGTGAAATGCTAAAAGGCTTGAGCCAGACCTGACTGAAACTGATGGGTGTGTTTTTCATTTCTTCAGTGGATTCACCATAAATTCGGCCATCTAAGACTGATGTGTTTATTTTGGCATCTAAATCCTTAGCCACTGGGGAAAGAAAGGGATTTCCACAGTGCAATCCTTTCTACATATATGTTTTATTGCCTCAAAGAGCAGGAACTACTCTTAGTTTTGCTGTCAATCAGAAGAATCTAAGCCCTTGTCTGCCAGTACTTCCAGGTGTGTATTTCTCTTCCACACACAGCAATTTTCTCTCTTTGAATTAAAACAGAGAGTGGGGAGGAGAAGGCACACTACTGTGAGTTCCCATAGGATAAAATTACAGTCCCATGCTACAATCCCAGCTATTCCCCGGCTCGTTTTTTTTTCCCCTCAGTAATTCCACCAGCACATCCTTCTCCTGGCAGCAGACCTACCTCACTTACCCTGTAATGTGCCTTCAGCTGCCTTCAGGCAGATGTGAACTGTAAACAAACTGACAAAGCTGTAACTGGGATATCCAGTTAAAGCACCTTAAACAAAAACTTGGACCATCTAGAGAAAACAGACAGGAGTACGGGAAGAAAAGACCATAGAAAGGTGTTTTTCTAACAGAGCTAGTCCTCCACTCAGAGTCTGGACTACCTTTTCATGTGCTGCATGCACATCTTCAGAAAGCTCACGTGTCAAGATACCTTTTATGTTAGGAGTGGATGCCAAATCCAAACGCTGCTGCAATCCTGCAGCACTGAGCTCTCAAACTGATGGAAGCTCCTGTAGTTACCAAACCTCTGGGCAAATAGATATGTTAGAAGACACATCTTTAAATCTCTGCTATGCTGGCAGGAATCTCCAGCAACTCCAGCAAAAGGTGTTGGTGCTACACATGCTCCTATTAATGTAGCCAGGTTGTGCTGGCATGTGAAACCAGAAAAAGCTAAGATGCTTAAAGTATTTAGAAGGCTCAAACTATTAGAAAGTGTCTCATTCTGTGCAAAAAAACGCTGGACTTCTTGCCAGATTTTCCTGAGATAAGACAGTATGGACAATTTGCAAAGCATGCCACTGAAAAGAAGGCTTGCAACAGAAATATAGCACTCCTGAAGCAGCAAAACAATCAGTGTCCCTAAACAAAGCAATTTCCTAGCAGAGTAAGACATACATCATGTAGAATTCCATGGCTGTTTAGTAAGAATGCAGATGCCAGAGAAGTCCTTTTGCTTATCAAGACCAGATATAAAAGACTAATTAAAAAATCAAGCGACCATAAATGAATTCTACCTACTATTTCTGCTCAGGTTGCTCCTTCTCCCCTGGAGCACAGGACAGCCTTCTCCTAAGTTCTGGGGCTTTGTCAGTTGCTCACAAATACAACTTGCTAAATCTGAGAGTAAGATGGCCCAATTTTTCAGCCTTTTATTATAAGCCTGATAGCAGAGCTAGAAAGAACTATTTGGTAGCCCTCTTAAGAGCTTAACCCTGAAGACCTTTCTCAGACAAAACTCCTGTTTGAGATGCATGAGCTTTCCAAGAAAGATTAATTGAAGAGATACGGAAATAGGCTAAGCACCTACAACTCCTATTTGAATATTCACTCCCTTTCTAGTTTTACCCTTAAGTTAAGGGGTTTTTAATTCACAGATCAGATCAGAACACATTGCTGCAAATGGCTGATAGTCAAGCTGCTGCTTTTCTTCTTTCTGAGAGACCATTGCCTACTTGGGGCAGCTGTAACTTCTGTTTGCAACCTGAATTCTGCTACCTTGGATGTAAAACACAGTAAGTCATCTATAACTTCAAATGTCCTTTTGCTCCCTCAGCTGTGACAAACACAACTCCTCTACTTATCAGCCACTGGCAACAGAAGGGACAACACAAGTGAGGGAAACCTGCAGGTTAACTTTCCTTGCTGTGCAAATCTTAAATCTCCCAGGGCTTAAGCACACCTTGCTTCCCCCTCTCCCTTAATTAAACAAAGAGGATGAGGCTCTGGGATCTTTTTGCCACCAAAAAAAGCTATGGAGGAAAACCAGAGAGAAAGGCTGCTGCTTCAGAAAAGCACACTGCCCCACCTATATATTTTGTCCTAAACTCAGCTGCAAATGAAATTCCACATTGCACCTTTTAAATGGAGAAAATTAAGCTTATCACACTCCTGAAAAGGTTAACCAAGTAACTGTTTTAGAATCCTTTAAACTAACCCTTTAAAGAAATTGGTTACATAAACCGCTGAAAGTCAGGAAATTCGAGCTGAAACGTGTCAGTCTGTGGTTAAAAAATGGAAAGTGACAGGAGCTAGAGGTTAAAGAACATTCTCTTTAGCTTGCAGGGCTTCTACCTTGTGTTGTTTCCTTTGTTACTGGGGGAAGAAGATATCAAAGCAGTGCTATTTTCTTAAAAGGTTCCATCTCATGGTTATCTTTTGATAGCCTGCAGGGTTAGGTGGATGGTCTGTGATTTAGCCTACTTTTCTATCTGTTAAAATGTCTGTGTTGGGATAGTCTGTATTACATACTGCTACTGCTATGGAACATAATGTGAAATAAAAAGTAACTTTTACACAGGAAGGGTCAGAAACACAGTTTTTATGTAACCTCTTGTGAGGCAGTGTTCAGCTAATCAGTTTGCCTCAATGAGGGCTTCATGTTATCCTAAAATCTTAACCTGCAGAAAAATTCCTGCGGAGGCAAACAACTCCCAACAGCAAAATGAAGGATTGTTTGAATGACAAAAAAATACAAGATGCAAAAATACAGATTGTAACTGGCTCCACTAATATGAAGCAGAAGTGTTTGGGATCTATGCAAATGAGTGTTAAGAGTAATTCCACCTCAAACCAACACACAGGTTTGGTGAAAAAGAATCACCATAGAATGGTGTGGGTTGGAAGGGACCTTGGAAGGTCACCTAATCGAACCCCCTCTGCAGTTAGCAGAGGCATCCTCAACTACATCAGCTTGCCCAGAGCGCTGTCAAACCTCACTCTGAATTATCTACAGGGATGGGGCCTCAAACACCTCCTGGGGCAACCTGCTCCAGTGCTCCACCACCCTCATAGTAAAGAACTTGTTCCTAACATCCAATCTAAATCTGCTCTTCTCTAGTTTAAAGCCACTGCCCACAGGCCATAGAAAACAGTCTCTCTCTGTTCCTCTCGTAGACCCCTTCCAAGTGCTGGAAGGTCATGACTAGATCTCCCCAGAGCCTTCTCTTCTCCAGGCTGAACAATCCCAGCTCCTTTAGCCAGTCTCTGTAGCAGAGGTGTTCCAACCTCCTGATCATTTTTGTGGCCCTCCTCTGGACCCTGTCCTTCCTATACTGGGGGCTTCAGACCTGGATGCAGTACTCCAGGTGAAGTCTCACCAGAGCAAAGTGGCAGAATCACCTCTCTGGATTGGCTTATTGCTGTCAGTAAGAGAGTACCCGGCACAGAAATATGAGATTTGCCATGCAGGACAAAAAACCTGGCTGAACTTCTTTACCTTACCAAAAAGATCTTGCACACAGCTGCCTTTACATCCAATGGTTTACAGAGACTTAATCACCACTGAAGGTGAAGACCAAACTCTTTTTGAGTCTAAGGGAGCATTTTCTCTCATTGCTCTAGTGCAACACTCCTATCACCATATTCCCAGAGCAGTTATATGCAGCTACCTGACCTCACATGCTAAATGATGCAACATGCTCTGCCTCCTAAATGATGGTGAATCAGCTTGTGCTATCTGATATGGTCGCCAACTACTAAGTTGCATGTGGTCACTTGTGTATCCAAAATGCTGTAAGTAAGTGTCCTGCTGCTTTGAATATTTATTACTCTTGCCTTTTGAACTTACTTAATAGCAAAGCAGAAACTAATCAGACATTTTGGCGAGTTTATTGCTAGCAAAATATAATTTTCATTTTGTAAATGCAGTACAAATTACTAAAGCAATGAAAAAGACTGTGGGTTTGTAAACATGCTACCTTCCTCTTGTCTAAGTGCAAATTTAAAGTAGAATGAACATAAAAGAAAAAAAAAGTTTCATGGTTTCTTTGCTTTTCCCTCTTCACACACAGATTCAAATGTGCAAAGAGCACTATAATTCTTACTTGGACTGAAGTCAATCAGAATTTGCTTAAGTAACAACAGCTGGATCAGGCCCAAAATATTAACAACAGCAATGTAAACATATGCAGACACAATTAAATTTCACCTAGATGAGTTCCCCTAGGTTTAATATCTGCCTACATGTAATCAATGGAGCTAGTCCAGTGTTCATGTGTGCATCTGCATGTCTGTACATGTATGAGGGCAATGCATCAAATTATAAACTAGCAAGTGTAGAAAGCAGAGATGAAGAACATGCTAGAAACTGATCATGTACAAAATTCTACCAGTCAAAACTGAATCACAGAATCGCAGAATTATTGAGGCTGGAATAGACCTCTGAGATCAATTCCAGCCTATGACAAAACACCACCACACTGACGAGATGACGTCACTAAGCACCAGATCCAATCCTTCCTTAAACACCTCTAGGGACAGTGACTCCACCACCTCCCTGGGCAGTCCATTCCAGTGTCTAATTACCCTTTCCATGAGGAAGTGCTTCCTAACATCCAACCTAAACCTCCCCTGGTGCAAATGCTAACATTTTCAATTGCTCTGCACCCTCTATACATGCTGTGTATCCAATTCCACTGGGGTTGAGGGGCAGAAGAGCAGCAGCAGTTTCTGGTGTGAAACACAGCCAGAGCACATGTCCTTTTTGATTGTGCAGAGCCAAACTCCCCTCTGACATGAAGCCAAGAAGTCTTAGGAAGCCAAACTCCCCTCTGACATGAAGTCAAGGATGAAGCAGAGTTCCCCTTTTAAGCATGACACTAAGTCCAACTCAGAAAGCACTGTGATCAGCAGACAATACTGCATTGTTACAAAACATCTGTATTGCTTTCTGGAAAAGTTCCCTTTACCACCACCACAGAACTCCCAGCCTCATTCCTCATTCACGATTACACTGCAGCTGAAACACTCAATGATCCTTCACCATCAGAGAGAAGAATTTTAGCTTCCTATTGGTTCACCAAGAAGCTGCATGAATTCATTTGGGGGCTTTTCAGAACTGTTTTGCTTTCGGTTAAACGCATTTTAAACACTCAAATAGATGAGCTGGGAAGCCCTTTTTAACTCTTACTTCAGGAAAACCCCTCTTTATCCAAACAATAACACCTGACTTTAAACATGCTTTTCCTGAGCAAGGACTGAAGAATGGGATCCGAAATGGCCCACAGATTCACTCCTGTAAACTTCCTCAACAAAATCAGCGTGAGTGAGGAGAGGTTCAACAAGCCCTTTCATTTACAGCAGCTTGTAAAGAAATTATTTTTAGATAGCAGGAAACATAACACTGCTATGCCAAAGATCAAAAGATCCTATTTTACAGGCACCTCTGATGCCTCTTTTTTATTACTAGCACAGTGCAGACAACTACCACCAACATACCCTGTTTAGCTGCCAAAAAACACTGCCCTAAACTTTTGGAGAAGCCTGGACTTTGCCCGAGGAACATGTCCAGATGTCAGCATGCTGGCAAAGTAGCAGGCCTGAGTGTGTGGGGACCAGCAGCCAGGAAGCTCCAGTGACCCAGTGTAAAGCTGGAGGCCTGGGCTCCTTTGCAATGACATGATCTGAATTTAGTTCCTTAATTCCGGGGCAGTGGAGGTTTACACCCTCCTCTTAGCCATCTGAGAAACACAGCAATACTGAGTGCGAGTCTTTGGCCCCTCTGCATATTCCCACAACAAGGGGAGACACTGCTCCTGCTCTCCAGAGTTGCTTTCATCAAATGATCCTGTGGTGCAAGACACACAGCAAACTGCCAAATGGGGATGCATGTGAAAATTTTAATACCTCACTTTATAATGTCAAGCTAGAGATGATTAATCAAACCCAGGTTTTGTTCATCCCTTCCTACTGTAAATAACCCCTAATGTAAATTCTGGAAAGAGGGAGGAAAGAAAGGATTAGCCATGTGAAGTCTGAAAGTGGTTGGAACTATGGAGTTGTAATTTCCTTTCTGACAGTGACTCACCCTGGGGAGTATGACTCTCTCCCTTAATTTGCCCCTGTGGAGAAGGTATATAAAATTACTTACTCATCTACCTCAAAAATATTAGCTGTGGTGGAAGGAAAATTTATTATTATCTGTACTATGTTTTGTTCTGTGAGTGACTTCTGTCCCCAAGAGTTGAGAATAAGGCTGCTAATGACTTTGGTAGGCTTTGGATGAGGTCCTATGTAACAGCTACATTTTGAAGTACAGCAGAAGTCTGTGTTTGTTAACACTTGGGAAAAGCATGAATATGTAAATTCCAGTTTCACATATGGCCTGCATTAAATCAGTCACTTATTTAACTCATTTCAAAGATTCCAGGACATACAGGCTGTAAGGATTACAAGACTCCTTCAGACCACTGTTTAGAAACACACTTCTGGTGTGACCCCAGCCCACACTCAGGGAAAAGCCATGTTGATACTTGGCTGGATGGGCAATACTGACTACATCTGTGCCAGCCAGCTGGGCACTGCCAGAGCTTCTGCTCTTGCCCCAAGGCTACTGACAAGTTCTATCCACCAATCCTGCTCTCCAAAACACCAGAGCCACCTACAAAGTTTATAGGAAGAAGTGTCTAGCTCGTGTTAATTCTCAGTCCTCTCTGTAGCAGTTTAAGAGCTAAGGCTCTATTTCGGTTCTAAATTATAAATAAGAGAAAGGAACTTTATGGACATTGTTTTGAATATAGAATGAATGAGGAGGGCATTGGTTGTAAAAACAAACTAAAGTCTGTGTCATTCATTGGTTTGCTACTTGGTATAAAAAGCCAATATATAAACAATTTCTTACTCTTTCTTCCCTTTGCCTTCTACCTTCTCCACTGCTCCTCTGTGCACAGATGAATACTAACCTTGATTGAACTGATAACACAAGAGATCTTGCTGGTTTTCTATCTGAGGGGAGAGAAGCAGGTGGCATTGGCCCCTTCTGAGCTTTCTTTGTCCAGGGAGGGATTTTTGTATGATTTCTAAATTGTAAATAATTGAATATAATTGTAAATATATTTTGTATATATGCTTGTAAATTTAGCTTTGCTGTAAAATATAGCTGCACCTTACTTCCAAGCTGTCTGAGCTGGTCTGGTAAATTTTACATGGAGGGAAATTTCTCAAACCCACCACACTATGCATTTAACACTGGAGCCAGCTAAGCCACAATGGCCCACACACAGTGCTTTGCCCTGTTTAATTTCTCAGCACAGCTAGAGTCTCTGTGCTCCATAGGTGAAGTGAGATCCAACCACTGAATGTTCATCTGAAAGGTTCATTCTTCCACATTCAAAACTTAAATTCAGACTGTGAGAAAGGAATATGTGTATATATATATATACACACATACATATGTATTTTTATATACAAAGGGTAGTTTTTAAAGTAATAGTTACCTGTAGAGGGCTACCTATTGGCCTGTTCCGAGGTACTGGAAACGTTTTGTGAAAACTACCATCCTCTTCAGACACAGGCATCTTTAAAATGGAGCTGGTGAGAAGATTCTGAACAGGAAAAGAAAAAAAAATCCAAAATGTTTCTCAGTAACTCAGGAGTACAACCTGAATTTGAACATTAAAAGCAAGCTCTGCCAGACTGTAGAGTGCAACACTGTGCACGGGTCATAGTGTGCTCAGCCTGGGGTCCCTTGGAGTTGGCTTTGCAGGAGCGCTGTCAGGTGCAAAGGTTTTTCATTCAGTGACTAGCCCTGGCGAAGCAAAGGGAAGCATGCTTGGGCAAGGTCTCCTTTGCACAAACCAAAACAGACTCTCTTTTACCAGTTTCTAACCCCATGACCTAGTCACTTCAATACACAAGTGCAGGTTGATTCAAAGATTGTGGACTGCACGATGACTGCAATTTCTGCTTCCTTCTGTAGGCATTACGGTCACTTAATTAAGAATGGGATTCTGCTTCCTACACTTAATACAGGAAAACTAAATGGATATCATAATACCACCTTATAAGGAAGTTTAGGCAAAGTATTTTCTCTCTTGCAGTGAAGAACTGAACAGGGATGTACAAGAGAAAAATCGTTTGGTGGTGTGAAAACTTGCACTTACTGGCAGATCCTCCCCAGTAGATGCTTGTGTAAAGAGCTGAGTGTTGAGGTTTTCTCCTTCCCAGTGATTGGAGCAAAAAAAATGTCCAGTTTTATCTGTTGGTGACTCCACCTGAAAGCAGGAAAGGCACCATTATAAAAACCAGTACCTACCTGACCAGAAGGAGATTTATCTATCAGTTGCTTAATAAATTGAATAAATACTCCTCACAGCAGTGCATAAGGCATGTTTATAGTACTGTCTTTCCCAGGACCCTTGCTCTCTGCAGAAGAAAAAAGTTCTGAGCTTCTCAAACAAATTCCCATCTAATAAAACTTGGAATGTTGGAACTCAGTTCTGTCAGTATTCAGGAGTTTAAACCTCTAGAAAGGATTGAGAATATATGTATTTTTAGAACTTTAGTGTTAAAGTAACATAATGCAATGTTCTCAAACGTTCAGGTTTCTAAGTCACTCCATGAAGCTTGGTCCCCGTGGGGCTCTTCTATACTTTTCACCAATATTAGAAAGATTCAATCCAAATTCCTGTCTAATTTTTTTTTTTTTTCCCTTTTTAAGTTTCAAATGAAAACTGCATTAGAACAGCCCAAGCAAACCCCTGCTGAAAACAGCAGAAAGACTTCTATGGAAATCAATGGGAGATGAATTAGGCATGCCTAGTATACTATATAGAACTGACACTAAGATCTTGGGGCTCACATAAAAGAAAAACAGACGCAGCTATTTAGCAGAAAGGGTATTGGTATGAGCTTCTCAGCAAAGCCTGCTGAAATAAATTGCCTCAGGTAAGTTTGAGATTTACCTCTTGTTTGATTTTCTTCAGCAAAGGGGGTCCACTTTCATGTAGCCCAGCCACTATTGCGGATTCCTCTGACTCTTGCTTGATAACGTCCTGCAGATCTTCTACAAGATGAGTGGGAGTTTGAGGCTGAAAGAAAGAAACGTTATATCCAAGTCCCAGAGCATCCCTCTGCACTAATATCAAAGCAACTTTTATCATTGTTTCCTTCTTACCAGCATCTTCAAAGGGCCATATTTGATTTCCTGAGCTGCAAGTGCATTTTTGAATGGAGTGGGTGTTCTTGGAGAGCTCTCTAATATTGACCTCTTGATTGCTGGAGTTCTGAAACTTTAAAAATAGGGAGAAAAACTTTAAAGGAACATGCTTGGAAATATCACCTCTTCACAGAAATACGTGCATACAGGCAGTGGCTGCTCTAAGACTCTGAGAAGTATTATCCTACAAGCCTAGAATCCATGCAGCTTTTCTGGCAGAACAGCTGCTTTGCTGTGGTGAGACAGAATGGCTTTATCTAAAATCAAGGTGAATCTAGAAGCTTGATTGTCCTGTACTAATACCCTACACTTGTACAGCTAGAAAGTAAAGTTTAATACTCCAGACTAGGAAAAATCTCCATGTGTTAGCAAACAACTCTGCAGGATGCACACAGTGACCCAGCACTTCGGTGGCATCCAAATCTGAAGAAATGAACCCATGTCAATCTGACAAAACAATGTGATAACAGACTTACACGTGATTTTCCTTCTGAGCTTTGAAAGCCTGGTCCCTGTGGAATGGTGTGGAAACAGCCATCTTATGGCCACACACTGGTGTGGAAGTTAGTGCTGGATTGTCCAGGTTCAGGTTTTCATGATTGGATGAGGTGTTTAAGAACTGCAGGCAGGGAAAGGAAAAATCAGCAGGAATATCCAGATGATAAGGTTAACTCCTTAAGTTGACATTATTGAACCAAAGAAAAGGAAATTATTTCCTTCAGATTGACATAAGTGGTTCTCCTGATCTTACAATGCAGGTAGATGTATATGAGGTATCAGACTATACGGCAAAACAATACTCAACAGCTTGGCTGGAGCACTCAGGAAGCCAAAATGCATGTTTCTAGAGGGGGAAGTTATAAAAAGATCATGTACTGTTCCAGTGGGAAACTCTTCACCAGTTTAAGAGCCTCACCTTAAAAGCCTGATTCAGATTTTCTGCCCATAAACTTTAATTAAGAGCAGAGTGTCCAAGTAAGAACTGTTTAAAAATGAGCAAAGAATGTTTCAGGAATAAACCCACAGGAAATGGAGCTAAATTCCACACAGATTTATACATGGAACCTAGGTACTTTTGAGGCAGTAAATAATGTGTTTGACAGGAAAATACATCTCCTATCATCTCTTTCAAAAATCAGAATGCTCCATTTCCACAGTATAAAATGAAAACTGCCACCTGAGAGGAGAGTGTGGAGTGTTTGCAATGGAAATAGCTGAGTAAAAAGGAGATGGAAGCATTAGTCTGGAGAAAATTACTTCTGCAGGAGTTCTACCTAGTAACCTAAAATATTGCTTCCATTTCTAGTGTCTGTGTATCTGTGAGCACAGCCATACCCTTTGTTCTGACAAGGATTCACCATATTACCTCCCAGACTCAACCTGCTTTGGATCAAAATACACTTTATGAAAATAGGGACTTCACTGGATAAATGAAATATGATTAAAATACCAAATAGACAATGGGATATGCAGTGGGAGATCATTACATGCAATCTTCTACTACCCTTCGTGAAACAGGGATTTCTCTGACTTCAAGAACTAAGGCTAAACCAAGGCAAACCCAACACAGACAGACAAACAGACCAAAACACGTTTAAATAGTGCTACAGCTGTGAAACAAAGCAACCACCAACAAGAATGTGGAAGTGCATGCCAGGCCATTTTAACAGGCCTTTTTTCTCCTCATTCCTGTTCTGATCCAACCCACATGGCCCAGGCTGAGGATGGCGAGTTGTGATTTGAATTTTCTGGTTGTTGTCAGTTTGTCTCACAACCTGAATGCTATTTAAATGCAGTTTGGGGTTTTCTAGGTCAGTGAATCATACTGTGAGTGGACAGAGACGGAAAGCAATACAAATTATCGGAAACGTTAAAACTCTGGAAGTTGAAGGAGTTAACAGCAAAAGCAAAGAAACCAAATGTAACACCCTACAAAAATGATCCGAAGAGACAAAAAAAATAAACAAAACCCAAGCCTCATAGATGAATTCAAAACAAGAGAATCAACAGTTAGCTTGCTGGTGATCTAAATTCAGTGGTACAGACCAAGAGCAGCGAGAAGATTCAAACACAGAGTGAAATCAACAAGTGCAACGGTAATTAGTCATTTGTTCCAAAAGATTAGTTTCTAAATTGTTAAGGCTGGGGTGACTTTTGAGAATTAGTAACATCTGTGCAGAAGTCTTGATCTACCTGCGAGGGAGAGAAGAGCAGACTTTTGACAGGGGAGCGCTTAGGAGGAGTTGAGCTGCTGACGTCAGCTAGGACAAAGGTGCTACCGTGGCCACTGGCTAAGGGGCCGGAGTCCCCTCTCCTTTTGCGAAGAAGGACCCATGGAGCCGCGCTGCCCTGTGAGGCAGATAAGTATTTTGGTGAGCCAGGGGAGCTCTGACTCGACATGATTTTGCTCAACTTTGTGACGGTGTGTCCTTGAGGTCTACAAGCACTGGCCCCTCTTTGCTGAAGCTGTGCAACTTTGCCTGAGGGAGCTTTGTTAGATGAAGTGTCTTTGTCTTCAAAGAATTCAAAACTGCTGAGATCACCCCATGATGAAGGATCCTGAAACAATGTGGGAGGCACGGAGCTATAAGGCAGAGTATAGTGCCACCTCATGAAAATATAACTCTAGGATATGCCTTTAATCAATATCAACAACAAAGTTTTTCCCAGTTCAATTTAGCATGATCCTGTTTGAGTAGTAAAACCACAAACTCTTGTGCTTTCAATATACAGCTTGACCATATCAAACTCTCTAATGCCCTAGCAGTGTTGCTGACAACTGAGCCGCTACAGAGACCATGAGTCAAATGATGTCCTTACTGTCTGCTTGCCCCAGGTTTTCTGCCTAGCATGAAAGCAGTGCCTTTTGCTCCTGAAAAACCTGTGTCTTGGGCTCTACACTAAAACTCCTCCCAGCCTGCATGCTTGCTCTGGCCACAGTAAGTGGGACCTGACACCACATGAAGCAGACACCTCTACTGCTTAAGGAGGGTGCCACCAACAAATTTCAATGTGTGACCTCTGTTACTTGTAGTATCTCAGAGATCACAATGAGAAAAGGCTCATGCGAGTGTCAGTCAGCTACTTGGCATTCAAAATGCACACTTCCAGTTCTTCACATATGACTGGGCAAGCTCTTTAAACTCTGAGAAGCAGCTATTGAAGCTACAACAAAAGCTTTTAGAGAATGATGCGAATACACAAGCAGCCACACAAAACCTATGGCAAGTGTCACTTAAAATATAAGTATCATTTCGTTGTTTAAAATCTTCAACAGTGCATTTGACTTTATTTTAAAGAGCCTTATATGAAGAAATCAAGATCCTGCAGTTTGCTGAAAATCATACTCCTCTACCAAGACGTAGCAAGAAAGGGAGATGCCCACAAAAAGCCTACGAATGCACACTCATGGGTTTCATTTATGAGCAACTGTGTTTTGTTATGTCAGAAGCTCAGCTTCGGATCTGGTAACAAATAGAAGTTACTTAAAAGAAAAAAGACAAAGCAGCACATTTAGGACCGTCCCAGTTCCTCTCCCCTGACCATGCACAAATCCACCTGAGGCAGCAAAGTCTACTTACGGAGTCTATTAACTGGAGTGTTTCTGCAAATTCTAAGAGATTCTTAACATTATCCAGGATGTTGCTCTGGTGAACAATCATGCACCGTGCAGGGGATGCACTTTCCTCAGGTAAACAACCATGATCCACTGGTGGAGATGGAGTGTGGTGATGTTCCCCCAGACAGGAAACAGGTGCACTGTCACCACTGGTCCTGGTACTGTCAGCAATTGTGGTGCTGTGCCAGCCAGGGTAGTTTGATGTGTGGTTCTGTGTCTGAAGGAAGAAGACAAAAAAAAAAAAAGGGGGGGGGGAGAAGGCAGAAGGAACTTAGCAATGAAATTGCACAAGGTGTCAGATGCCACTGGAGGAAAGATAAAAGTAGTTGCATCATCATCTAAAAGCTTATGCCTATGAAACAATTGTCAAGATGTTTCCTTTCATCAGCGCAAGATCTCCTTTTAAGCAACACTGGCATTGTATTTGTTATCCCAAAGTTACCTCATCATTTACTTCCAGGATTATGAGCATGTATCATTACTAACACATAATCAATTCACACTGTGTTACTCCAAAAGCTCAAAAACATGTCTGCAAGTCATTTTCTGTGAGAAGCAAGAAACGGCAGGATTTCCCTACTGAGCGTTCAACGCTGTAGAAGGCTGAAGAGTTTTAAGAGTTAGAGTTGCTTTTGTTTGCTTATCTCCTTTTCTTCTTCTATCCCTGTCTAATGCTACAGCTTACACCAATGCAGTGAAGAGGCTGTCAAATCAACGTGGTTAGGAAAGCAGAAGAACAAATTAACAGAAGTTTCTTTCCAGTGTGATCATGCAACAGAAGAAATTGCAAAACATTGACTAAAGTTAAAAAGTGGCCAAACTAACGTCTCATGCATGAAGTTGTTTTACTATTAATTTAAATATTACCCAAAAAAAAAAAAAAAGAATCTGCTGGCTATCACCTATCTTCAAAAACCATTTGGAGATTCTTGGCTTTGGTAATGGTGTTAAGTAATTACATCAGAGTTCACCTACATTAACATCCAATGGCATACAATACAAAGTGTGAGAATTCAGTAATAGCCAGCATGTGCTCCACGCATGCAGTTACGAAGAATCTAACATTACTGGGAGAAGTAAAACAGTCAAACATGCAGCAAGTCTGAAGCTTACCAAGTGTATAAAACACAGCTGAAGGAAAGAATGCAGCAGAGAAGAAAAACCTAACGTACAGGCACTACATTTTCATCACATGAATCATTGCACACTTTCACAAATGCAGATCCCCTTGATTTAAGATCTGTGGGGTTTTTCGTGCACAATCGTTGTCTTTCCAGTTTCCCATCGCATTACAGAGCCCAGCCCTGCTCCCACTTTGCAAATTAAAATAGGCACAAAATGTTTGCCCCTTTGTTTTTTTTTCAACTGGAAGAGTTTACAAAGCAAATACAGATTACATATGTGCTATGTTTCATCTTTTTTAAACGGAAATATAGAGCCTTGATTAGTATTAAAGGCAGAGGGGGGAGTAAAAAGTTAAAAAGACAAGCACTGGGGTAACGCTGCTATCCCTCCATCCAAGCACACAGTGACAATCTTACTGGTAATGCCTGCTGCCCTTTCAGTTCATTCTCAGTCGACATTAGTAGCAACTCTAATTCCTTTATTCGTTTTTCTTTCTCAGGGTCTTCATCATTATAGTGTCTCTGAAATTAAGAGTTAAGGGAAAAGAAAAGATAAAGGTCTGATAGGATGTAGCAACTAAAATGCTTATGGCTTGCCGTCCTGTGGTTACAATACCCAAATTAGACTCAAAGGTGGAACAAATGTCAATTGTGTTTTCCACTACCAAAGTCCCTGCTGAATTTCAGTATAGACATTTGAAACAGAGAAAAGTGAAAGCTATCACACCAGTAGTCAACTACTATGTTTTAAATCCACTTCAGAAGAAACAATTTTTAGTCATGTTAGAACTTCCCCACCTTCCCCATTTTCTCTATTCACCACACTTCATTACATTAAAATGTTAAAATGTCCAATATCTCCACTTTGAATTATCAGATGTTTAACCAATTGACTCTTGAAATGAGATTCAAGTTATCTACCTGAATAGCTGCAGCAGCTGGCTGAGGAACATTGACAATATTTACATGCAGTGCTACTGGATATGGGATCTGACCAGGGACCTAGGCCAAAAGCAAAGAGACTAAAGGTTATTATTTCTATCATGTTGCCTGCATTGTGAATGTGTTAAGCATACCTCATTTTAAGGTACTTAGCATTTATAATCTATGGAGAGGAAACAGGAATGTTTACAAGAAAAGTAAACACTTTTTTAAGGAATATGACAGTGAGAATTATTACAGAGGAAGAAAGAAAACTCATACCATAAATACGCTTCCTGAATAAGATGAATAATTTACAGATGCATTTGTAAGGAACTTCTAAATTGAAGTGAAAATGCAAAAGATGCAATTTATTATCATCTAAAACTCTGTATTATAACTCTCTGAAGAAGCAGCAGCCTGTTTCGTTATTAATCATTGATAGAAAAGAAATCAGATTAAAAAACAGCAGTTGTTTATTTGGTTGCAACAGGCAACCCACAAACAATTACTGAAAGGATCAGGGGAGATTTTGACACAGTGCACAGAATTAATGCAGATCCAACTGATGCAAGTAAATGCAGTATACATCACTATGAGAAACGGTACTAGAAATATGCTCCCTGCTTACAAGATGGTAAAAATGCTGAACCTGAATTTGCCACTTGAAAGCTGGCAGTCGATTTGAAATGTACCTATCTTCATCACTGAATGAAGGCAACATCAAAGAAGTCCTTGGCTGATATTAAACACATACAAGTGCACCAAGACTGGAAGAAAATTCTTCGTGCCCCCTGAAATCAGGTAAACCTACATTATACCCCACCTCTTCAAAAAACAAACCAGAAATCCTCCATGTTTTCAGGGGCTTACATTTTGTGGCTCAGAGATGTGGTAGTAAGGGTAGTCATTGCTCATTGCTGTCTGGCCAGCTACCGGCAGCTGTGCAGAAGGAGGGTTGTGAGCAAAGGTCATCAAGTGGTTGCTCTTCTGAAAGCCAGCTGCTGCTGAGGAGTGACAGGCTTTGGAGGACTCCTGTAGGTAGCCCTCCTGCTCAACCTTCCGGCGCATGGTGGAGTTCCAGTGGTTCTTGATAGCATTATCAGTTCTGCAACAGAAATGTATCTATTTGAGGAGCTTTAAAAATCAGCATTTCCAATTCAAACAGATTAATGGGCAGGTAACTGCTGCTGGCATTTCTGTTTAAATTGTGAACTGTTTTCTGACATTCCTCCTGCCCTCACCTTTACAAATACCAGAGTCAGGAAAGATGCTCAATAGAAAAGGCAGGAGAAAGAGAAATGGACTATGGTTGTTTATGTATTTTTTTAAAGCAATCTCTCAGCCTTAGGTCCTCACACTGTAAGAAATTACTAACTACCTCACTCCCATGAAGGGAGATGACAGCAAAGGCTAACAAACCTTTGAGGTGAAAAGACTGTCAACATCACCTTCCTAAGTCTTAATATTACAGCGGAGTTTTATTGCATCCCATTGCTGGAAAGAAAGACTGTGGAGAACAGCTGTGAAAAGACTCAACCTCCAAGCAACTTTCCAACTGGCCACCTAGACATCACACTATACAGCCAAATTCAGTGAACAAAGCTGTTGGGAATTTTCTCAAGATGAAGAAAAACTGAGATTCAGATTCCCACAGAGATGAGTCAGAAAAAGCAAACCTTTCAAGGCTCACTGTGAGACTTTAAGAATACACTTGGAAACATCTCTTCTACTTGAAAAGCATCACCACTCCAGTATCATTGAAACAGAAATTTCCAAAAGGTAATTACTTTCTTGTTTTCTTCTACAAGGTGAAAGCAGCCTAGGGAATGCCCACTTTAAAAGTTATCATCAGCTTAGGCATTGTATTTAGATCTTGAAGATGCTTCCCCAAATAGCAGGCATAGAAATGGGAAGGGAAACCTCTTCCTTGCTTACATTTGCTTGACTACACTTTATGTCACTTTCACTGAAGAGCAGGTAAGACACCGAATCTCTGAAATTACATGCAAGCTGTGCAAAAGATTTCAACAAGACAGCTACTTCTGGAGGTTGAGGAAGCCAGTTATTCCTGGTTTTTACATGGATTTTGAACAGGTCAAAAGCATCTGGATGATCCAGGAGCAATTACAAGCGCTGAGGCAGCCTTCTCTTAAATGATTTTGAATAAACAGCTTGGACTTCATGTTGAATGTATATCCTGAATGTAAATTATGTTCCACTTGCAAGGCCTAATCCTTTCCTGTTAAATCAATTTAAATTTTGACAGTTATTTAAGATGCTGTTATGATCTTGCTCTCGTCAATTCTTTGGGTTTTTTGCCTATGGCAAACAACAAAAGCATGTAAAAATAGTGCGCAGTTCCGTGTACTAACCAAACAGCACAGTTCCCCACTGAGAAAAATGCCCATCACTGTCACTGGCTTTCCAGATTTTGATTGCAGATTTTTCTGATTATTTATCAAGTGCAGCCTGAGGCTAATGAAATGGACTGCTCAGTCCTACAGCTTTTTCCTCTTTTCCTATTTAAGAGCTAAAGGTGTATGTCATTACCGTCCAGGCAGCAACTTTGCAATTTCTGCCCATCTGTTTCCCAGCCTCTTGTGTGCCTGGTAAATAATTCTATCTTCCTCTTCTGTCCAGGAGGTTTTCTTCACTTCTGGATTCAAATGGTTGTGCCACCTCTCCCTGCACTGTTTTCCAATCCTTCCCTTCAAATGCTTAGCAATGACAGACCAGCGCTTTGGACCGTATTTCTGCACGAGTTCTATTACCTTCAAAGAAGGACATAAAAACTGCCTGTATTTAACGATGCAAAACGAATCAATGAAATCTTTCTGTGTTGGAGCAATTATTTTCAAAAACATTTTTCAAAATTGCCACGTTAAAATTAGCACACAATTAAGGTTCCCCACTTCCCATTTGTATTTTACCCGAAAAGAAAACTCTTGGTAATACTTCAGGCACTTCTAGACTGCCATTCGACATCACAGAGCTGTGAAGCAACAATAATTAATTTGCACAGTAAAGTTAGGAAGCACTACAGGAACGCTAAGCACTGATATTGACAGGATCAGTCTGCCTCTGGTTGTAGTAATACTGAGTCCATCAAAGTCTCTAGGAGTTTTTCTCCAACACATGGAATCTGCCAGTAAGGAATTAATCAGATGGAAAGGAAAACTGGTTACCCTTTGATCCTCCTCTTTAGTCCATGGACCTTTAATAAGTTCTGGGTTTAGTACCTTCTGCCATCGGTGCTGGCACTGAACATCTGTCCGATTCTACAGAAATGCAAAACATGCAAAGTCCATCATTCTTCAGACAAGATGAATGCAGAGTGATAATGTTCTTACCTAGGTATGCTTGTTTCCACCAAATTTTGCTGACAGCTATGACTACTAAACAATACAGAGTGATACAGTAAGTATGAGAAGGTGCTCAACTATCTGTTTCCCCACTAAACTAAGATTTCCATCATTTCTGCACTAAGGATTGTATTATCAAAACTACAGAAACTCATCTACGCAACAGCTGTCATGCTTTCACATGCAGTATTTCTACAACAGCTGAAGTGTTCATAAAGCAATTACCTTCTAAATCATACTTAGAATGCTTAGAATCACAGAACAGGCTCGAAGGGACCTCCAAAAGTCATTTAGTCCAACCCCTTCAGCTAGCAGGAACATCCTTAACTAGATCAGGTTGCTCAGAGCCCTGTTGAGCTTCATCTTGAATATCTCCAGGGATGGGGCCCCAGCCACCTCCTTGGGAAAGTTGTTTCAGTGTTCCACCACCCTCATAGTAAAGAACTTGTTCCTATCATCCAATCTAAATCTGCCCTTCTCTAGTTTGAAGCCATTGCCCCTCATCCTGTCACTACAGGCCTTTGTAAACTGTCACTCTATTCTTCACATAGGCCCTCTTCAGGTACTGGTGGGCTGTTATTAGGTCTCCCTGGAGCGTCCTCTTCTCCAGGCTGAACAACCCCCAGCTCCCTCAGCCTGTCTTTGTAGCAGAGGTGCTCCAACTCCCTGATCATTTTTGTGGCCCTCCTCTGGACCCGCTCCATTCATCACAGCTATTTTTCCTTTGTGCTGAGCCACTGGTGATCTCCCACCACCCCCCATTTTTTGCTTGCTTTTCTCCAACCCTTCTGAGAAGTGAAAGGAAAATTAAAGTTAATGGTTTCTACAGTATTCTAACTCCATTTCTGAGGTCTGTGGAGGCTTTATATCTCCCGCAAAAAAATGTAACTATAAAGCAGCCACTCCCCTTTCCCTTACTTGGAAACCTTTGATAAAAGAATTGTCACTAGAACTGGAAACAGAAACCAATATCCACTTACAGGAAGGAAATTGGCAATGACTTTCCAGTCTTCTGTACCATTCTGCTCCACAAGCTTCTTCAGTTTCTCATCCTGAACCATAAAAAACAATATGACATAATTAATACTGCAATCTTAGAGTGCAAATGAAACACATCTTTTAAAAACTGTGTCCTTCTAGAATTTTATGCATGTTTCTGCTTCCTGAGCATAAGCAGAAGTGCTTTATAGTCTTCTCATATTTTAATTGCTTAAATCAGGAGACCTTTCTGATTTTGGTAGGTTCCTTACTGTGCTGCAGGAGAACATACTGTTCTTTGACTCTCACTGCATGTTCCCATTTTGCTGCTCAAAGTGATGTCAGTGTTACTCTTCAACTCATCCAGTTGTCTAGGGACTCTGAAAATCACAGCCTTAAGCTTTCCATGCCTTGCAAGTAATAGGAGTTCCAGTAATTTGCATGTTGCCTATCCACGTACAACGAATGCACAATTAAACTAATGTCTCCTTTTAGCTTCTGGTCACTGTGAGGGAGTTTTGCACACACATAACAGCAAGAAATTTGGCCCAGTATTTTTAATGATAAGGCCAGAAATATATAATCTAAAGACAAAAGAAACCAATCTCATGTACTGGAAAGATCGAGACAGTGTAAAACGAGAGACAACCGCCCCAAGAGATAAGAGTTGGGCAACCCTCCTCTTTACTGATTGGCACCTCCCAGCATGCTCCCAGTTCATGCAGCAGGAAAGCAGCCACTGGGTTCCCTGGCTATCCCTTCCTCCTGGGCCACATCACAACCACATCCACTTCTCTAAGAGCAGACTACGATTTGAAAAAGAATTAAAAACCCTTGCAAGAGGTGACCTGCCACTGTTTATATATCAATACGCATTATTAGAGAGGAGAAAGTCAAAACATAACTTAAGAACTGTATTGGTGTATTTCACAACAAACTCAAATGAGTTCAATGGCCATAGGATATCCACCTGGCAAAGGAGTCTGCTACCAGAGTTTACAGGAAAGTCAGCACAAGAGTATCACGACTACAACACAGTGTGACCTTCATAAGTAAAATACACTGTGAATGCTCAATTTTGGTGCTACTGGATTTACTTCTTTCTAGTTTTAATTTATTTCCCCTTGGAATCATAACACTGCAATTAAAGTGAATATTTCAAATGACACAAAAGGACTGCAGCAGTTTCTGCCACGGTTGTTTGCTGCTGTGGGACACTGAACACACGCCAGTTCTCACATAGCAACCACTTTCAAACAAGAAGCGGCAGTGGTAACAAACTTTGCTGTAGGTGACTCTGAATCTGTTTCTCCAACGGGGATTACACGGGGTCTTACAGCTGTAATGCAGACATTGGTGCTCATTAAAGAATCCTGATTGTGCATTTTATTTAGAAGATAAGAGCAATTCTCAAAGTTAAACCCTGAATGTAGCTAATGGGTTCAAAATGTTGTCCTCATTCGTATACATGGGACCGCCACTGAAGTTAGTTTGCGGACAAGCAACCTGGAGAATGCGGTAGACACTCTTTTCATCGTTACACATGCAGATGAATGAGCTCAGGTTTACCTCTTCGCGGGTCCACCTGGTTTTTCCTAAGTGACGTTTTCCAGTCTTAGGAAGCAGACCATCATAATCATGATCATACATCTCAACATCATCTTCATCATCATCACTACTGTATATGCTGCAAAAGGAAACATAAGGAGACACAGAGTGGAACGTGAGGGCTTGAGCTACTTAATTACAAAACACAAAAACCCCACTACAACCCTCCTTACAAAGGTTACACAGATAAAAGTTTTAAAACTTGCACAACAAGATTTTGTTCTGCATTCTGTTGTTCTAGTATTCTGAACTGGTTCTGCTGTTTTTGGTATCCACAGATACAAGCAAAGGGCTGGCAACCTTCGTATTACCGTGCATGTTTAGACCTGCTCTTAAAGTTAGATCAGTGGTGAATTACACATCTGGCCAACTTCCAACCAATGAAAGTTTCAAATTAAAATACAATGTTTGGGACAATAAAGAGAACTAGAGGCTGTGTCCGTGACACAAGCACATGTTCCAAATCTTTTAACTCATGCCATACATTCAGAAAAATATTAGTGGGTTTGTACATTTAATAGAGCATTTCCAAGTAAAACAGGCCCTGTGTCAATACAAAAAGTTAATAATAAGTAACTCTTTATTCAAGAATATGAGCCCTATGTCTGAGGGCAAAAGTTTCTATCATTAAGTAAAGTCAATAAGGGATAGCATTACCTTGCAATACACTCTAACACAAATTGTGCCTGCCATTTACAGCTCTGAAGAGACACGGGCTGAGGACGTATATATTTAATATCCTTCAACCATCAAGTGAATGCCTGAATCCTCTTATATTCTGTTTCTCTAACTTCAGACTTTATTAATGCTGCTCCATTTCTAAATACCTCATACTGTTTTTTAAATACCCTGCTTCTCACCTAATTCATGACTAAGGGATTTCCCCAGAGGCTATTCGTGGGTAAAAAGGGACTCTCACAAACAGAAGTCGCTCTACCCAGCTAGCTTAAGAGAGTTTTGCAACAGGAGCTGTTTCTTCTGGAGGGCAGTATTTTATTTCCAACTTTTAAGATACGAGCAGCACTTCTGACACTTCGGCTAAGAGATGACAACCACAAATGCTAGAAAGGAGAAAATACTATGATACGAGACTAAAAACTGTAATGTATCTGATGGCATGGTATGTTGTGGTGTGTTGAGGTACGCCTAAGACATCAAGTATTTTGTAATAAAATTATCAGGCATTGCTTATGCCAAGAGCCTCTCTTCAGGAGACTGCTTTTTGAATCAAGCTGCAGTGAAGGAGGGACTGAAAAATTAAGACCCTAACACCTCTCAAACGCTAAACATGTATTCTTCTAAAGCACGCTGGGCTAATCGCACCTTCCATCTTCAGCCCTGGTTTCTGGCCTGTGGCACGTGTCCTGAGAACTGTGCTGCGTGTACTAAGCTTCCCAGAGCCCGCCGTACTGTGTGTGGCCCTGCCGCAACCTCTCAGCCGGGTGGCCCCTGACTCACCCACCCAGCCCATCACTGCCACCCTCAGCTTGCCCCCGTAGTGCCCTAGCCCTGCAGCTTGTCGGACCTCACGTCCCACTCCCTATTCCCAGGCCCAGGTGACGGGCGCTCCCTCCCGCTCCGCACGCCCTTCTCTCGCAGCTGGAGCCTCCCGGGCTCGGCGCGGCAGCTCGCCCGGGCAAGGCTCGCAGGCTGCCGGCCCCTTCCCCCGCCCGAACTAGATTCACTTTTCTAAACGACACGCGGCGACAGCTGTGCGACTGCTCGTATGCCAAAGGAAGTTTTTGTGGCTCAGGTTCCAAGTATCATTTTGAAAATGAGTTTCGTAGGCAGTGAAGGCACCAGGTCCGCATCCAACTGCGGTGCTTCCTGCGCGCCGACGTGACTCAGGCACAGCACAACAACGCCGGTCGCCGCAACAGTAGCAAGCACCGGCGGCGAAGGGGTTACCGTGCCTTCAGTGCGGTGCCAGCAATGTAACCGGTTTATTTAAATAACCGCGGCCTTGCTGGCACCGCAGAGCAGACCTGAGCCAACCCCGCTGTATTACCTGTGCTCTCCAGCAGGAGAAGAGCCCTGGGATTTAGGGACGCTCGGTAGCTTCTTTAATCAACCGGGCCCTCACCATTGCTCTTAAACTTTGTATTATTACTCTGCACTTCCAGACGCAGGCCCACAGCCCCGCCCGGAGCGGCCCCGCGTTCCGCCTGGCAGGGCTGAAGCCCCTCGCTCGCCCCCGCATCAGCGCTCCTCCAGCAGCAGCGCTACGCTTTTCGCCCGGGCAACTGACTTATGCAACGATACACGGAGAAGGGGGCAAAAAAGTGCAGAGAGAGGAGAAAAAACAAACAAAAAAAGGACTGGAGAGGAAACGACTCGTCACTGCTAGTGATTGAAGGAATTCGGGCATCATACCCGCGGAGCAGAGCCCGCGCCCGCTCCCGCTCCCGCCGGGGCGGCCCCGCGCCGCGCCCCGCCAGGCAGGCGGTCACCGCAGCGCGCCGCGCCTGCACCCTGCGCCGCCGCGCCGAGGTTGCTGGCCGAGCCGGGGCGGGGAGCGGCGTACCCCGGCGGGAGGCGCCCGCGAGGCTGCCCCTCTCGGGAGAGCCTGGCCGGGTGATTCACCGGCAGTCCCAGCGACACCCTAGCTCTGACACTGAAAACACAGGCCGGCGCTCTGCCAGCGGCCCGCTGCTTCCTCCAGCACCGCAACCCCTCCTTCTTAAACAGAGCCCCTTCCCCACCAAGTCCCCAGTCCCGCCGCACCTGACCGGCAGCCGGGCAGGGAAAAGCAGGGCTGTGACTTTCTCCTCTGTCACAGCCCAGTCAAAGGGGAGGGGAATAGAGGAGGATGCCGGGCTGCAAAGAGAAAGAGCAAAAAGCCTCCACGTGTCTGACCCGCCGTTGCCAGCTAATTAGACAACAACCCCTCTCTGGCTCCCGCCGGGCAGTGGCGGCACGGACGCGGCCACGCGGCGCTGCTGTCCTGTCCAGTCTACAGTCCTCCGAGGCGCCGCTGCCCCCAGACGCCAGCGCAGCTGGGACTGCCCTCACCCTTGTGCGCGGCGAGCGGGTGGGCAGGCACGGGTGACAGCTCCAGTTAAGCTCCCGTCGGACACGCAGCCCCGCGCAGCTACAAACCCGCGCTGCCGCGCTCCTGCATGCGCCCCGCGGCTTGTGCGGAAAAAAGCCATGCCCCGCGGGGCGTCACTACCGCCGTGGGGGACAGCCGCGCTCCCGAGGGCAAAGGGGCAACCACTGCGAGAATAAGTAAAAATGAAGAAGAGGAAGCAAGCCTAGACCCCGCGCCTGCCGCCCACCTGCCGTCCCACCGCGCCGAGAATGAATGAATGAATGAGACGGGACGTGCTACCTGCCGCCGCCGAGCCAGCCCGGCATTGTCCTGCCGTGCAGCTGCGGGGCGGACAGCACCAGTGGGCTCTGCGCTGACCCCAGAGGGCAGCGAGTCCCGGCCCGCCGCGGCGTCCGGCAGGCGACCGGCGCGGGACTCGGGCGCCCCGTCAGTGACGGCTCTGCCTTAAATCTCGCCGGGCTGCAGCTCCTCCGGAGCCTCTGGAGGAGAGGAGCACTGAACGCTGCGCTTCGGGGCCGGGAGTGGAGTAGTCCAGGTGCACGGAAGTCGGAGGAGGGGGCTGCACGCCCGCTCGCCAGGCAAGACCTTCTCCCGCTGCGTGCCTTCCCTGTGCTCCGCTCCGCTCCTCATCTGACAGCCGCGGAGCGGGGCTGGTCACCGCCCGCCCGCAGACAGCGGGTTACCTGTGCCGGGGTCTCCGGGCCATCCTCGCACCGGCCGCTGGGGGAGGAGAACGGGGGAACCCGCGCCCGTCGCCGCGCCCTGGCTGCCGGGCTGCGCCCAGGCGCTCCGCCGCCGCGCACGGGAGTGCCGAGGTGCCGCGGGAGGAGGAGGAGGAAACAGGTTGAGATTAAAGAGTAAACTCTGTAAACAGATGCCATCAAACAAAGGGCCCTTGGACACTCCCCCTCCCGCCAAATCTGGCGCCCCTGCAGTGCGCAGGCGCCTGGCGCCGCGCGGCGGGCCCGTGCCGCGGCAGCGGGCGGACCGGGGCCGCGCGCCCGGCGGGACACTCCCGCCCTGCCTCGCCCCGCCCCGCCGGGACCCCTGCCCCCCCGCGGCAGCGCCGCCACCACCCGCAGCGCCGCAGTCAGTCGACGGCGCGGCCACAGCCCTCCAGCTTCGCGGCGTGGGGTTTTCCTTAGTGAAGCCGTCGGGTGAGGGACAGCCCTCCCTCCCCTGCAAAGCGAGCAGAGTAGGGGAGTCTCGCCGTGGGGTGGGGCAGCGTGGTCATCCCGGGGCTCGGCGACCCCCACTGGGCCACGCAGGTGTCTCCCGCCGACGGTGGGGTTGGCCCGTCGCGAGTGCACCTGCTCCGCGCCCTGTGTAGTATGCGGGCTGCAGTGGCCGCAGCCCTCGCGGGGCGAACAGCTCCCTGTTGGGAATACAAAACAGAAGAGATGCGGGAGAACTCGGGGTGGGGGGCCGGCGTTTGGGGCTGCCCGGTGCCTGACTGCGGCTGCCGCGCCGCGGGGGATTTTCGCTATAGTTCCCCTTGGTGCTGGCAGGCGGTAGATGGTGCGTGCTGCCGCCAGCGCGGCGGGAGAGGCGGCGGGTGTCTGATCAGCTCCAGAGAACACGTCTTTTAATACCGAAATGAGTCAGGATGTGAAAAATGGCGAAGCATGCGAGGTTCCCAGGCTGCGCTGCCGCTTGAAAAATCGGGGCTTTGCAGCGGTTTCGGCGCACTCGCCCTTTCCTCAAAGGCCCGCGGCTCATCAATGAGCCGCCGACGGGGCGGGGCGGGGCCGCGGAGCCGCTCCTGAGCCCGCGGCGCCACTCCTGGAGGGCCGGGGCAGGCTAGGGGCCCGCTGCCGTCCCTAGGCGGAGCGTCCGGAGGGGCCGTGCGTGGGGCACAGCGTAGCCCGCGGGCAGCCGCAGCCGCTTCGGTTCTGTTATGTCCCGTGGACTCCCTTGTAACGGAGTTCACCGGCGCAGGCTGCGTGGTGATGGACAGGCAGTCAAGGCTGTCCCACCGAGCTCTACGGATGAATCACTTCTAGGGATCACGCCTTGTCTCAAGTCGAACAGTTGCAAGTCGTTGCTGCTTTGACCTCTCTGTGCCTCCAACCTTATCTGCCCTCCCTCCCATGGACCTGCATTTGCCCACCTGTGGAATGGGTCCGCTGCACCGGGGAACCCACAGTAGCACAGGGTAAAGGTGCCTTGTTCAGTGACAGCTTTGCATCTGCTTTGCATCTTTGCAGAGCATTTATCTGATAGGCTTTAATACTAATGGCAGTGGGAGAACTGGAAAAAAAAAGATTCTGCTCTGTTCTGCACCCAGTGAACTTTATATAAAGCAGAGAATTGGGCTGCTCAGATTCATCAGATTTTTGGAGCGTATGTTTGTTTTTTTTTAAAATTGTAAAGATGTATTCGGAGAATTAAGGAAAGAAGCAGGCCAGAAAAAATACAGAAAGACATCTTGGTGTCCACGACATTGCTGGACACTGTTGCCAGGTGTTCTGGATGAAATGTTCCTTTCATTACTGACAATGGGAATGATACTTAGCACTGTCAGAATCTGCTCCTGAGTACTTTCCAGAAAGTCGTTTAAGAAAGATTTCTGAGTGCTGCTCCACCAGTGAGTATTACTTAAATATTCAGGGGACCTGATGCTGGGCCTGTTCTCAATGTAGCTGTGAGGATTTACTGGATGTGCTGCTAAGAGAAGGTACAACTTACTCTGTGACTGAAAATGTGCTTTCCACTGAAATGGTGTGGACATGTTGCCTATAGTTTCCTACAGAGGTACAAACAAAACTCTGCATGGTTATCTCTTCCTGCTTCTGTGGGAAAAATTTTCCCCTGTTGATTTTTGCAGATAGTTCAGTGTTAACTGAGACAAATCCAACATCTTCCCAATTTGGATGTAAATTTGCTGAATAAATGCAAAGAATGTCTTACTGCTCTCAAGAGAACTGTTAATATGCACAATTTTCTTCTGAAAGGTTTTGTGTAAGACTACATTTCCTCTCTGGTGACTGAATAAATACCCTTTTTCTTTACAAACTGACAAAAAAACCAACAACCAAACCCAACACCAGCCCACATTTGGTTTATAAGAAAGCTTAAAATTTCAAAATAAAATATGTATTTCTACTGTGTTCTAAGTAAAGAGGAAAATTATACCCCTGCTCCACGTTTAAAGATCAGCCATCCCCAACCCTGCATATATAAACCCCACTAACATCAGCAAGGTGTGTGCATGCGCTCCACTGGTGTTGCTTCATTCTTAATGTTTAAAGTTTAGCTTAATAAGAGTTATGACTCTACTGATTTTATTTTCTTTCCCAAGCATCTGTAGCCTGAGGCAATTTGGTGTGTGAGAGTTCTTTATAAAATATCCTTGCCAAAGCCCTGAAGAAAAAGAAATCGCCCCTCTGCATCTGAACTTAGAGATCATATGCCCTGGATGTGCAGTTGCAGACTTCTTATATCACCCTTCCAACTTCATTAATTAGTGATGTCTCTGAGCCTATTTATAGTAATTGCATCGACTGACAGAGTAATTGTAAACAGTGTAACTGCATGTTCTGGTAATCTTTTACTTGGACGAATTATAGCGGTAATTGAATAAAAGTAATACTGTAAATGGAAAATACACACCGAATTACTTGATGTCCTGCACCTCCACTACAGGCACAAACCTCAGCATGGAGTTAAAAGCGCGTGAGGAAAGTTTCAGGAATCCCAGTTAAACATCAAACCCAAGACACGCTCTTTTCATCCCTCGTGTTTTCATGTTGTGATCTGCTGTTTGGCTGGCGTGACTCGGGCCGAGTATTGCCAGCCTTAGCTAACGAGGCATAACCAAATAGAAAATGAATTGTGAAGGAAATTTAGCTGGGAGGAAAAAAAAAACAACAACTAAGCCCAAACACTAGGGTTTTTTTTTTAGAAGGAGAAGAGGTAGTTGCATGAATTCCTTTCAGACTTTGGGAAATGCCGGCAGCAGTTTCTGCCTCTGTGCTCTTCCTACTTTAGTTGAGTTTGTCACAGAATCTGCAAGGAATACTGTGAAATCGGTGCCTTATATGGTTACGTACACACCTTTTCTTCTTTTTCTATCACAACTATTATAAACAGTCAACTTTCTTTCCCTCTGATCTGAAGGCATCTTAGAATGCAAGAAGCATTTTTAGAAATGCCTGCTAATATATGCTTTGTTTGTTTGTTTTGTTTAATTCTTGCATTTCTCTCGGCTTCTGCACCGAAAATTAACAAGCAACTTTCACTTTTTTGTTTAGTTTCACTTTTAGGCTGTAGTTACTGCAGTTTCAAAGGCAGTTGTATTTTTTTTATCAATGAAAATCAATTTTTTTAATTGGACTGAAATAAGTTCAATCATTTTTGTTAACAAAATTGAAGCAAAATAAAACTCTCTGCTTTCCTTTAATCTAGGCTTCCCAGAATTGTTCCTCATAAAAGAAGATAAGGTTGATTAAAACTCTGAGGAGGGAAGCAGGAGGCAGGTGTTGAATGCCACTTGTATCACATACCAAGTCACTTAGAGTCACATATTTGGCTAGATTCCTCTAGCTGTGGATCTAAATTCTGCTCAACAATGTGCATTGACATATTAGTTCCAGTAAACTGTAGTTTTTGACAGCCAGCCTTGTGGCTTCACTTTTGCCTTTTTGAGGGGTACCTGCCTCAAAGGTAGCTGGATGTGTTGCCACCCACATTTGCATGTGCCCTGAGACTCCAAGAACAGCAAACATGAGTGGCAACCACCTGCCCTACTGAAAATGAACATTGTGTGAACCTGGCTAGGGCCACAAGAGATGGCAAACTGTAGGCTAGCAAAAGTGGCTACTCCACACTATCATACCCAACATTGTCTTGCAGCCAGGCTGAAAAGCCAGAGAAAAGGCAGTGAGCTGAGCTGAGTTGTTTCAGCACTGAGGACCTAAACCTTCCCTAGCTAAACATCCATATACTTAGAGAAGGGAGGAGGTATTCTGCTGGCTCCTACTTCATCTGGGTAGATGGCATAGCCTACGTCTCCAGGTCTGTCCATCTGGTTTCAGTACATGTGGTTGTAGATCCCACTAGATGACACTTACCCTATGGTTATACTGGAGCACCTATACTGAACACCCGCTGTGTGTTCTGGTATAGAGCTGGAATAAGACAACAATGGTTCAGACTTGCCAGTTGACTACGTAATTTTTTGTTGTTTATTTATTTTTAAAGTACAGTTTGCCTTAGCTCAGGCCAGATAGCAATAACAATTCAGTGATAGACTGAATCAACTGAAATTTTCTATCAAAGAGATTGCTAACAGAATAAGAGATCCATTTCTTTTCTGGTGTAATATCTAGATTTTCCTGCTGGCAAAAGCTTGGGTGATCCCACTGGTTTAAAAGGTAGGAGAAAATCAATGAGCACTTGTGCTGCTACTGGGAGAAAACTTTAGATTATAGCTATATCATAGGAAATTAAAGGAAGGGACATAACTCCAAATTAGGATCTTGAGTGACAGTGCGAAGGTAAACATTACACTCTCCAGCAGAAGCTCTTTTTTTGTGGTAAACCCTCTTTGTTTGTGTATAGCTTGGAAGGAGAGCAATGCCTGAGGCCTTCCAACTGCAAAAACAGCGTACTATGGGAACTGAACATATGTTGTACAAAAGCTACCTCATTTGTTCTGAAATGGCATGGTATAGTAGGAGCAAAGTGAGGCTTAGGGCAAGTGGTACCAGTTCCTTGGACACCAGCAGAACCATACATTGAGTCAGCTGGCCAAGCTCAACGGACTGTGGTGTTCTGAGTGCAGTGCCCTGTGACAGCTAGCTCTTCTCCATGTATCACAGTATCACAGTCTCACAGTATCACCAAGGTTGGAAGAGACCTCACAGATCATCAAGTCCAACCCTTTACCACAGAGCTCAAGGCTAGACCATGGCACCAAGTGCCACGTCCAATCCTGCCTTGAACAGCTCCAGGGATGGTGACTCCACCACCTCCCTGGGCAGCCCATTCCAGTGTCCAATGACTCTCTCAGTGAAGAACTTTCTCCTCACCTCAAGCCTAAATTTCCCCTGGCGCAGCTTGAGGCTGTGTCCTCTTGTTCTGGTGCTGGCCGCCTGAGAGAAGAGAGCAACCTCCTCCTGGCTACAACCACCCCTCAGGTAGTTGTAGACAGCAATAAGGTCTCCCCTGAGCCTCCTCTTCTCCAGGCTAAACAATCCCAGCTCCCTCAGCCTCTCCTCGTAGGGCTGTGCTCGAGGCCTCTCACCAGCCTCGTTGCCCTTCTCTGGACACGCTCAAGCATCTCGATGTCCCTTCTAAACTGGGGGGCCCAGAACTGAACACAGTACTCAAGGTGTGGTCTAACCAGTGTAGAGTACAGGGGCAGAATGTAAAACCTACAGAATGATTTCATGGGTTTTTACATTTTTAAATTTAATTTTATTTTAAAGCATTTAATCATTTGTTGCATGTGCAGCTCCATCTTTTTTTTTTTATTATTATTTAACCTGTAGCAGGGCACTGACATTTGAAGTTACAAAAAATAAGCATTATGGTGAGGTATTGACATTGTATGTTATCAGCAATACATCCTTTCCACCTACTCTCATTGCATGAGAGACTGTGATTTCCTGCCTTTATTTTATTGCCAGCAACTAGCATTTCAAAGGCAAGCGTGGTGTTTATTTATTTATTTTAAACACGAGGTGATAAAAATATTATACAAATTTGATTAATAACAGAGGAGAGGACAAATGAATGTAAACATAGGCAAATAAGTTTATTTTCTTAAGTGATTCATTTAAGCATACTAATATGTCAAGAAATAGCAATATGCCTTTCAAAATGATGTAGTAAACCCTATTCACAAAAGAAGTGATTTGCTCTATGTACATGTTTACCTAGAAGGGTGTGGTAACTATAATGTATGCCCGGCTGGCAAGCTTTGAGGCTTTTGTTCTGTAGGTGCTTTTGAAAGTGTCCTCTCAGGGAGGTGCACCTTTGCAACAGTTTAACAGAGACTTCAACCTGATGCTTTTCTCCCATTTTTTGCTCTTGCAAATGCAAAGCAACTCCAGATATGTTTCTTAAGGGCTACACATGTACCTGGTTGCACTTGAAAGCAGAGCTTCATCTATAAGCCGTAGTAGCATAGCTGAGGGTGAAGACATCTGAACGAGTTTAGCAACTTATTTGTACTGTGCAGAACATATCAATGTCCTGTAGACATCAGTTGCTTACATTCACTTTTTTTTTTTTCATGGTCATGCCACTGGGGAGGCCTACTTTCCCCTTTCTTTCTGGCCTACTGTTCTATTGACTTGTTCTATTGGAAGGAAATGCATTTGATTTCCACTGGTTTCAATGAAAGCTTGTCTTGTCAAGCCCATTGTCTGTAAAATTAATGAATGTCTGGTTGTCCTGGAAGATAAGTAAAGGGGATGTGCCTCTGTGGTCCTAACTCACTGGTTGCAGTCTTTTCATACATGTTTCCTTTTGTAGGTTAACTTATCGATCCTGTCTTGTGGATTTGTCATACACAAACCCCTGTTTCTCATGTAGTCCACCTTTACAATCACCTAGATTGTAAAGCTTTTCATTTCTCACTGCATTTGTTTTCATCCTCAGGCCTTGTGTCACTCCTTTCTCTATTAATCAGTAGGAGGTGCCAAAAGATTGGCAAGAACAGCACTTTTTTTCAGGCTGAGAGAGAATAAATCCCCTCCATTTTGATACCTTGTGACTCTTGTTACCCACTGTTTTTCAAGAGCTAGTCAAATTATATGCATTATGTATACAAATAAGGCTGTGCTCCTTCCTCTCTTCCTTGTGCCTGTAAGTGCTGTCATTTAATTCAGTTAAACTTCCTCAATGTCACACTACTAGTTTGGAAGGAAGTTTGCTGGATCCTAACTAAAAGCAAGAATAAGTAATCAACAGACTGGACGATCCCTGGGATCCCTTTCAACCTGGTATTCTATGGTATTCTATGGAGCCATCACTGTGCTATTAGTGACTATTTTTGGCCACCAAACTTTGCACATCCTGTTTGAAAATGTGTTCACCAAATGTTTTTCAGCAAATAACTACAAATGGCTTGTGATGTTGCATCAGCATTTGCTTGCATGCACTAGTTTTCCAGAGTCAGAAATGCTTCAGGGAGCTGCAAAATATATTTCCTGAGGCACCTTGTCAGTGTCAATTGAAGACATTTGGAAACTTGTGGTTTGAGAGCTCGACCAGACAGGAAAAGGATAGTCAAAAGCATTGAAAAGACTTACGCTCAGCTTTCAGAGAAGACACCTCAACAGTGGTTGGGTGGTTAGTTTTCTTTAGGGTTGTGAGCCTGTATTTGGTTTGCTTGGCAAGGTTAGCCTGACAATTAGCCTTGGTGTCTAATTATAAAAAGGAGTTGGTCCAGTGGACTGATGGCATAAATGAGTAGGTCTGTGGCCAGGGTGATTTGCTGACAGCTCTGGAAGCTCTGCTGTGCAGGAACTACAAAGATAAAATTGTGAAAATGAAAACAGCTTTAGAAGACAGGTGCCAAAGTGGAATTTTCTGTGCTTTCCTTCTTCCTTTCGTGAAGGCTAGTGAGTTATATAGAAAATGATACTTGGAAGGCTCTTTCGTGCATTTCTTATTTAAATACCCTTCTTTCTTTTTCTTTTTTTTCACCATGCACTCTCTCACATATGTAAAAGATGCCATTAACTTTCACATTTATGCTTCCAGTGCTTTCATTACATTCATAACTAATAATTACACTTTCTGGACACGCTGGTGTTTGTATCCCTATCCTTTAATGTTTTATTACTTCTGGTCTGTGCTTCCCATATGTTTCCGGGGAGAATTCCCTTCTTTCTTTTGCTGCTCGTGTTTCTGCTTGCTCTGTCTGCGTATGCCAGTTAATAATGAAGTCTATGCTTGTGCTTCCCCTCCTTATGGCACAATGTGGTTTTCTCCAGCTCTCACTTTTTGTGAAGAGTAGGCCATCTACTGTTGCTTTCTAGTATGGATTCCAGATCGCCAGCAAATGGCCACATTACACAGATTGTTTCAAAGGTGGACTTCACAAGAACTTATTCTCCTGTTTATAGGCACTCTGCATTTTGCAGGCATATTACAGGCAAAAGCCTCCGTAGCAAACTGAAATGTTTTTTTTTTCCTTTTGAATATATCATTCCAATATATTTGGGTTGTGTGTTCAGCTGCCATAAAATTACAGGTTTTCATTTTGTGAAATAAGTAGTGCTCACTTTATCCATCAGTTGTTATTTGTCAGTTGTTAATCTAAGAGTTTTCCCCAGATGGATATTTTTCACAGTTATACATCAAGCGCTTTGCCCCCTTCCATTTGTACTGAAGTTAGAGAGCAGGATATGACCAGCTAATGATTTAAGTGACTATTACTGACAGCTTTTGTCAGTTTAGCATGTTTTTTGCTGGGGGGTGGTGGTGGATTTGTCTTTTGGTTTTTGTGTGTGTTGGTTGTTGGGATTTCTTTTGGTTTTGCTTTCCTCCCCCCCCCCCCCCCCCTTTTTTTTTTCTTCATGGTGGTTATGATCAGAAAAATGGCTTTAAAAATTGAGTCTTGGTAATACACATACCTATTCTCCATATGTCTTCTGAGTCATATCTGGACAGTATACTGATGAAAAAGAGCTGTAGTGCTGCCAGCAGTGTAAAACACAAAGAGCTGTGAAAAAGCAGCTGGCCCATCATCTGCCTGTTGTACCAGCGGGTCAGCAGTCGAGTTCTGATTGCTCAGTTATTTTTGGCAAGGGTATAGAAACCGAGCATTGACAGTGCTTATCTTCTTGTCAGAGGTGAACTTGACTTGCTGTGGGGGCAGTTGTTTGGACTTCAGTTTGATGGGGATATTTATTGCTAGATTAAAATCAGGTGCAGCCAAAGACAGCTTTTCTGGTCTGTACTTTCAGGTCAAAGTTGGATATTTCTTCCTTTCCTGCCTGTGAAAACTGGCTGTGAAAACTAATGTTGTCATGCAACATTATCACTGGAAAAATTTTCCTTTACTTAGTCACCTGTTAGTCTTAAGCCTCAAATTAAAGATTTACTACTTGGCTTAGTAAGAATAAAGCACAAGAATAGTAATTTTATTATGCTCAGATCATTTTTTGTTTCCTTGCAATTATATATGATTTCTTTGTGTCTTGGCTCTGTGTTTTCACATGGAAATTGAATTTCAAAGAATTCTTCCAGTTTTAGGTAAATTGCAATTCTCCCTCCCCCCCATTTCTCAATTAGAAATACAGGTAAAGCCATCCTGTGGAGAGGGACTTGGGGCTCCTGGTGGATAAGAAGTTAACCATGGCACAGCAATATGCCCCTGTGGCTAAGAAGGCCAATGGGATCCTGGGGTGTATTGGGAAGAGTGTGTCCAGCAGGTCAAGGGAGGTTCTCCTTCCCCTCTACTCTGCCCTGGGGAGACCTCATCTTGAATACTGTGTTCAGTTTTGGGCTCCCCAGTTTAAGAGGGACAGGGTTAGGGTTAGGGAGAGAGTCCAACAGAGGGCTACAAGGATGATTAGGGAACAGGAGGGCATGGCTTATGAGGAGAGGCTGAGGGACTTGGGACTTTTTAGTCTGGAGAAAACTTAGAGGGGATTTGATAAATGTTTATAAGTATCTGAAGGCTGCCAGGAGAGGGGGGGACAGGCTCTGCTCACTTGCTCCCTGGGATAGGACAAGGAGCAATGGGTGTAAGTTACAGCAAAAGAGGTTCCGCCTCAACACAAGGGGGGACTTCTTTACTGTAAGGGTCACAGAGCACTGGAACAGGCTCCCCAGAGAGGTTGTGGGGTCTCTTTCTCTGGAGCCTTTCAAGGCCTGTCTGGATGTGTTCCTCTGTGATCTGTGTTAGATAGTATTGTCCTGCTCTGGCAAGGAGGTTGGACTTGATGATCTCTTTGGGTTCCTTCCAACACCTAACATCTTGTGATCCTGTGATCCTGTATGATCACAGCTCTTCTGGGGAGTGATTGTTTTAAAATGCACCTACTTTACATAAGCAGAATTGCAGTTTTTTTCTCCTTGAGTATGTCTCTTTGAACTGGTCACTAACAGAGAAGCAGTCTCACACTGGGTGTGATTGCTGTGCAAAAGAAAAGAAAAAGAAAAAGAAAGTAGGTGGAAGTACCTTCAGTAGCTCTGAGAATGATAAAACGAGGTGGATGCTTAGTGCTTTGTGGGTTGAAATATGAGACAAGTACAGGCAACTCAATTTTCTTAAACAAGTCAATTAGGGAACCAGCTAAATTGCTAGGGGGTGCATATGAATAAGTAAAGCATCCATCTTTACTGATCTATCACTTGTCAGATGTTTTAATTTGGTGAAGAGACCAATATCTGCTTGTACACCCACTCTCTGCTTAAATGTAACTGGAGAGCAGGACTCAACATTAGCAGTGAAGTACTGGAAGCCAGTAGTGGCAACACACTAGCTAAGTGCTGCTATGGAGCAGTGATAAATGTCTTCTTGACAAACATGCAGAAGCTATCTGATTACACAGGAGGGGGCATCAAAATTAGCCTCAGATGCCTTAAATCTCAATGTAGTAAGCTAACACACACATATATATGCCAAATTCTCCCCTCTGTGATGCCGGTGCCTTCTAGAGGCCAAGAGTGAAGCTGAAGGCATTTACTCTGGCTTAGAAGGAATTTAATTCCAGAGTTTGTACATAATTCAGAAGCATGCTTCTAATATAAATGGTGAAGTAGTCAATGGCAATGTGTAAATGGCCCACCTCTAGATTTCAGGCTCAGCCAAATGAAAGTCACAAGCAGATTACAGGAGCTGCTTTAAACATGAGCATAGATCCCCTACCAGTACAAACTGCACAAGCTCCTATGACTATGCAGCTGCAGGGGAGGAAAACATTCAGATGAACCAGATATGTATTAAACCTTTTCTCACACCACCAGAGGTTGTTTCTGTGGGAAATTGTGTGATTTGGGTTTTTTTTTAACCTCAAAATACCTCTGGTCTTTGCAAACAACAGAGGGAATTTTGCTGGTTTTGTTTGAATGTGCTGTTTTGGGTACGCCTGGTAACACTTCAGCATCTCTGTAGAAAAGCATTCACATGATTTTGCTGAGACAAATTCTCCTGTGATTTGTGTTTTATCTTTGCTCCTCACCTAAATTCCCACCTAAATCTAAATGATGGACAGATGGACAGTGTCATAATATAGTCTGTACAACCTCTACCTTCTGTAAATAGGTAGGTAGATAGATGGATGGATGGATGGATGGATGGATAGGCAGATAGATAGATGGATGGATGGATGGGCAGATAGATAGATGGATAGATAGATGGATGGATGGCTAGATAGACAGATAGATAGACAGACAGACAGGACTTCTTGTGGCATCAGTCACTGAGACAGCAAGTGCTTCTCTGCAAGGTCTGGTTTATTTAGCTGACATAACAGGAGCTGATCTATACGTAACTGTGCCAAGGAAAGATCATCTTTTCTGCACATTTCTTCCAGTCTCTGCCTTTGCTTGAGGATATTGAGGGCTGGTGATAATGCAGTAGAAATCACATCTTGCCAAATAAACTTTGAAACCTTGCCCTGTAAACCATGGTCCTTAATCCCACCCCCCACCCCCCCCC